>JAPFRF010000010.1:138964866-139537366 GCA_029282475.1 Phrynocephalus forsythii
GCTCACCTCTGTTCTGCCATCTCGCTCTGCTCCCGGCAGCATTCCAGTCTCTTAATATCTCTTAAAGGGGCGGGGGGCAAAAAAACAACAAACAGAAGCGAGGAGAGCCCAGCACTCACTATGTTACATCTGCATCAGGAATTTTAAACCCCCCGAGAGCAGGTACTTGAAAAAGTGCACTGGGATGTGCTTAGGTGGGCGTGGTCGCACTTAATGTTTTGGAAACTCCAGAGCTGGTGGGGAAACAATTTTAGGCTCTGGATCTGGCAGCCATTTGCCGCGGATTTTAGGGGTCGTGTGAAAAGGCCCTTTGTTACAAATGAAACGAAACTGCATTTTTTCCTGTTTAAAACAAACCATTTCATTCTGCTGTAAAACGGATTCCTTACCTGCTGGGCCCTGTGGGTGACCCTGTCACCTCCACCACCACCACCACCACCGCCAAAGAGGCCTGCCGCTGAGGAGCCACCAGCACCGCTGCTGCCCAGCCAGCCTGGCCAGAGAGGGCGACCGGGCCCGGTGAGAGGCCCTATCATCTCCACTGCCTCCACCGCCACCGAAGAGTGCTGACATCAGCTCAGCACTCCCCTCTCAGCCCCCTGATGGGGGATTCTCTGCATCAGGGACAGAGAAGAGTGTCTGAGGAGAACTCATCTCCTAGCTCAGCTCATTCGCCTGCCACCATCGCTGCAGCCACCTCCGCTGCTGTGGAGCCTCGCCGAGTGAGTCAAAGGAGCTGAACTAGGAGGTGCATCCTCCTCAAACACTCTTTTTTGACCACTGCTGCCTCCTGGGGGGCGGTGGAGAATCCCCTGGCAGGGGGCTGAGAGGGGAGCGCTGATGGCCGCACCCCCTCTCAGCCCCCTGCTGGGGGATTCCCTTACCCCATTTCCTTTTGTTTCCTTTCACAAGTAATGGAACTTTTTTGTTTTTTTTAAAAAAATTACAAAACAAAACAAAATGCAGGGAGGACAAAATGTAACGTAAAGAAATCTCAGTGTTTCCATTTCATGCCCATCCCTAGTCAAGACATCCAGTGCCTGTTTGCAACTCTTTTGTGCACCTCCTCACTAAAGGCTTCTTTTTGCTGGGCTTACATCGTTTTGCTGGGCTTCATAGAGAATGAAGTAGAAATATAATGAAGAAGCAGAATGGTATAGCTTTGGAAAGAGAGTACAGAGGGGTATAATGCAGTGATGGCAAAACTTTTAGAGAACAAGTACCCAAACTCCAATTCAAAACCCACTTATTTTTCACAAAGTGCCAATACGGCAATTTAACCTGAATACAGTGGTACCCCGAGTTACAAATACTTGGGTGCTACTCTTTGGGAAAGTCAGGATTGAAGAACAGACTTTTAAATTTCCCACAGCCACAGCAGTCCCACTGTGGCTGCAGGAAATTAAAAATACCTGCTCTTCAATCCTCACTTTCTTGAGGGGTACTACCCTTCAGGAAAGTGAGAATCAAACAGCAGGGGTGCTACCCCTCGGGAAAGTGAGGATTTAAGAGCAGGCTTTTGAATTTTCCACAGCCACCAGAATGCCATGGAAATGGGATGCACAGAGGAGTGCATTATAGTAGCAAAGCTCTCTACTATATTTGTCTTGGTTATGCATTCCTTCTACCAATACGTGAGGCTTTATCTATTTTAACTGAACATCACATATTCAATTAAACATTTTAATTTTTTATCTACAGCTTCTGAGCATCTGTTGTCAATATAATTCCCTTCTTAGCATAATCTGGACCTGTCACAGAGGTCATATCCACTTGAAATAAACTTTATACAAGATTTATTATCACTGCCTGTGGCCTAAGTGCTGTGCAAATATCCAGCTTGCAAGGAAATAATTAAAACATTTATTATCCATTTGGCATCCATGTTACCCAATTGTTAAAACATGCATGTTTACTTAGGGCATTTGTTGGGGCATTTTCAAAACACCATAAAAACATTATCCAGTCATTAAGTTTGTACAGAGTAGAATACATTGTTCTGATCCCACCCTCATCACTACTTGTCAGGAACCTCAATGTCCTAAAAAGAAAAAACTTTTAATCTGTTTTCATTTTCAACTCATAGGCCTAATTTTAAAGTATTATCTATGTTCTTATTTACATTTGGTCCTGAATCCTCATAACAAACTTCCTCCTGAGATGGATGTTTAAATTACCAAAGTGCAAGATTTTTCTTTTTCCCTCTTAATACATCTCACAGGCTGAAAATGTAGTAGGGTTAGGTTTTTTTTATCTCAGTACTTGAGGACTCAGATGTCTCTAGTCTTGAATTGTTGCTGCTTGCAATTACTTTAGGATGTTGACTTATGTGTTTCAGTCAGCTTTACTTGAAGTAGATAATTGTTGAAACAAATATGTTATTTTCAGTAATTTTTTTAAAAAGAGCCACCTGTGATGTGGAAGGAACATCATAACTGCAGGTATTTTAATCCAAAATAATGAAGAAATGAGTCTAAACAAAAAGGACTAATAAAATCTCTGGAAACTGTAAATGTTCAGCACCCAAGATTGAAATTTCAACTTTGCTCCTCATTATACCAATCACAGTCATGACATTAAATCTTGACATTTTATTTGTTCATTTACTGGAACTGGCAAGCCACCCCGGTATCCCTGCCAAGAACATCCCATGGTCAGAAAAAAAAGGCTAAAAGATATGACGCTGGGAGATGAGCCCCTCAGGTCGGAAGGTGTCCAACATGCTACTGAGGAAGAGTGGAGGACAAGTACAAGTAGCTCCAGAGCTAATGAAGTGGCTGGGCCAAAGCCGAAAGGACGCTCAGCTGCAGACGTGCCTGGAAGAGAAAGGAAAGTCCAATGCTGCAAAGAAATACACTGCATAGGAACCTGGAATGTGAGATCTATGAACCAGGGTAAGCTGGATGTGGTCAAACGTGAGATGGAAAGAATAAACATTGACATCCTGGGTATTCAGTGAACTTAAATGGACAGGAATTCAGTTCAGATGACTATCACATCTACTACTGTGGGCAAGAATCCCATGGAAGAAATGGAGTAGCCTTCATAGTCAACAATAGAGTGAGAAAAGCAGTGCTGTGATACAACCTAAAAAATGATAGAATGATCTCGGTACAATTCCAAGGCAGCCCTTTGAATATCACAGTAATCCAAGTTTTTGCACCAACTACCGGTGCTGAAGAGTCAGAGATTGACCAATTTTATAAAGACTTACAAGAACTTCTAGAACTGACACCAAAGAAAGATGTTCTTCTCATCATAGGGGATTGGAATGCTAAAGTAGGGAGTCAAGTGATAAAAGGAATAACTGGCAAGTTTGGCCTTGGAGTTCCAAATGAAGCAGGGCAAAGGCTAATTGAGTTTTGTCAAGAGAACAAGCTGGTCATTGCAAACACTCTTTTCCAACAACACAAAAGGCGACTCTACACATGGACATCATCAGATGGACAATACCGGAATCAGATTGACTATGTTCTCTGCAGCCAAAGATGGAGGAGCTCTATACAGTCAGCAAAAACAAGACCTGGTGCTGACTGTGGGTCAGATCATCAGCTTCTTATTTCAAAATTCAAACTTAAACTGAAGAAAGTAGGGAAGATCACTGGGCCAGTCAGGTATAACCTAAGTCAAATCCCATATGAATACACAGTGGAAGTGAAGAATAGATTCAAGGAACTAGATTTGGTGGACAGAACACCTGAAGAATTATGGAGGGAGGCTTGTAACATTGTACAGGAGGCTGCAATGAAAAATATTCCAAAGAAAAGAAAATGCAAGAAAGCAAAGTGGTTGTCCAACGAGGCCCTACAAATAGCGGAGGAGAGAAGGGACGCAAAATGCAAGGGAGAAAGGGAAAGATACAGAAAATTGAATGCAGACTTCCAAAAAATAGCAAGGAGAGACAGGGCGGCCTTCCTGAATGAACAGTGCAAAGAAATAGAGGAAAACAACAGAAAAGGAAAAACCAGAGATCTGTTCAAGAAAATTGGAGATATTAAAGAGGTATTTCGTGCAAAGATGGATATGATAAAGGACAAAAATGGTAGGGACCTAACTGAAGCAGAAGAGATCAAGAAGAGATGGCAAGAATATACAGAAGAATTATATTGGAAAGATCTGGATGTCCCTGGTAACCAAGATAGCGTAATTGCTGACCTGGAGCCAGACATCCTGGAAAGTGAAGTCAAGTGGGCCTTAGAAAGCATTGCAAACAACAAGGCCAGTGGAGGTGACGGCATTCCAATTGAACTCTTTAAAATCTTAAAAGAGGATGCTGTAAAGGTGCTGCATAAGATATGCCAGCAAATTTGGAAAATCCAGCAGTGGCCAGAGGACTGAAAAAGATCGGTCTACATCCCAATCCCAAAGAAAGGAAACACCAAAGAATGCTCCAACTATCGCACAATTGCACTCATTTCACATGCTAGCAAGGTTATGCTCAAAATTCTACAAGGCAGGCTTCAGCAGTATGTGGAAAGAGAACTTCCAGAACTACAAGCTGGATTTCGAAGGGGCAGAGGAACTAGAGATCAAATCGCCAACATGCGCTGGATTATGGAGAAAGCCAGAGAGTTCCAGAAAAACATCTACTTCTGCTTCATTGACTATGCCAAAGCCTTCGACTGTGTAGACCACAACAAACTATGGCAAGTCCTTAAAGGAATGGGAGTGCCTGACCACCCTATCTGTCTCCTAAGAAATCTATATGTGGGACAAGCAGCAACCGTCAGAACTGGATATGGAACAACTGACTGGTTTGGAATTGGGAAAGGAGTACGACAAGGCTGTATACTGTCACCTTGCCTATTTAACTTATATGCAGAGTACATCATGAGAAAGGCCGGTCTGGATGAATCACAAGCCGGAATTAAGATTGCCGGATGAAATATCAACAACCTCAGATACGCAGATGATACTACTCTAATAGCAGAGAGTGAGGAAGAATTAAAAAACCTCTTAATGAGGGTGAAAGAGGAGAGTGAAAAAAATGGGCTGAAGCTCAACATCAAAAAAACTAAGATCATGGCCACTGGTCCCATCACCTCCTGGCAAATAGAAGGGGAAGAAATGGAGGCAATGACAGAGTTTATTTTCTTGGGCTCCTTGATCACTGCAGATGGCAACTGCAGCAACAAAATAAAAAGACACCTGCTTCTTGGGAGGAAAGCAATGGCAAACCTAGATAGCATCCTAAAGAGCAGAGACATCACTTTGCCAACTAAGGTCAGGATGGTTAAAGCTATGGTTTTTCCAGTAGTGATGTATGGAAGTGAGAGCTGGACTATAAAGAAGGCTGATCGCCACATAGTTGATGCTTTTGAGCTGTGGTGCTGGAGGAGAGTCTTGAGAGTCCCCTGGACTGCAAAGAGATCAAACCTATCCATTCTGAAAGAAATCAACCCCGAATGTTCACTGGAAGGACAGATTTTGAAGCTGAGGCTCCAGTACTTTGGCCACCTCATGAGAAGAGAGGACTCCCTGGAAAAGTCCCTGATGCTGGGAAAAATCGAAGGCAAAAGGAAAAGAGGACGACAGAGAATGAGATGGTTGGACGGTGTCATCGATGCAACCAAAATGAACTTGACAAAACTCCGGGAGGCAGTGGAGGATAGGAAATCCTGGCGAGCTCTGGTCCATGGGGTCACGAAGAGTCGGACACGACTGAACAACTGAACAACAACAACTGCTACTGAATATGGTTTTCTTTCAACTCTCAGCAAATAGGGATGACTGCTTAATCTTGTCTGTAGAAACGTTTGGCTCTTTGAATGTTGTAGGGAAAGAAAACATTTTGAAGTTTTGCCCATGATAAGACATGGACTCGACAGAATTGTAAATTGTTTACAAATAAGTTCTGTCTTAAAATGGCAGTTTTATGTGTGTTGTTTTTTCAAGGCTAATATGAGTCACAATCATAATGTATTTTATCTGACTCCAGTGTCTTTCATGAAATTCACATCACCCTTCATTTCTTACTCTCCAGCAATTTTATGCAATGGTCGAGGTGCTTTCAAAGTGATCATCTGATAAATTAAAATGACCATGGATAATCTGTGCTTCCAAGGACACACTGTTTGTGCGAAGAAGTGATCTTGTGAACAAAAGTGGAAGCAGTATGCCTTGAATACTGCTTTTGATTGTTATTTAAATTCAGCTGATGCAGTTCATCATATACTTCTTGAGAGGTCCAGTCAACAGAGTTTTCAAAATATGAATAAAATGTTATAGTATTGTCCAGCATAAAATAAAAGTATTTGTTGGGTCTAGATTGGAAAAGTGTGAGTGGCAGTTAGAGCTAGTATGGATACAGTATGACTAAGTTCAAGTTTTCAGTGCCTTCAGCTAGTGGAAACCATTCGTAAATAGAGTATTTTTCCACATGTAAGAATATGTTTTTGAAGAGGGGAAAAGGGAAAGGGAAAAAGGGGAGGGATAAAATTTAAAATTTACATTGAATATGTCAAGCAAAGTAGAAGAAAAGTAATATAACATATTGATAGTTTGCCAAATATTATCACAATACTAATAAGTTTGTTACTTCTTGCCATCTTTTCCGAGAGATCTCATCATAGTCTCCCTTTAAATAGCCGGAAAGTCTATCGATTTCAATACATTCTCTTATCTTTTCGTGGATATTCTTCTCTGTTGGCACGTTTGGTTGTTTCCAGAATTTCGCATACAATATCCTTGCAGCAACAATTACATGGTGAAGTACATATCTCTGATCATATGAAATATTTATATCTGCTATATTTAATAAGAAAAGTTCTGGTCTAAGCTCTATCTTAATTTTCAAACATCTTTCTAAAAATAGTTTTACCATTTTCCAATATGCCTTTGCCTCTTTGCATGTCCACCACATATGGTAAAAAGTACCGCAGTCATGTTTACATTTCCAACATTTGTGTGAGCAATTATACATCTTAGATAATCGGTGTGGTGCAAAGTGCCATCTATAAAACATCTTATAACAGTTTTCCTTAAAAGAAATAGATTTAAAGATTTTAACTGTATTCCACAAAGAGTCCCATTTGTTTAGATGAATAGGATAACCAAAGTTTTCTGCCCATCTTATCATAGTGTCTTTGACCTGTGTATCAATCATTTTTCATTTAACAATATGGTGTAAAATTTACTAAGCAGCTTAGCATCGCCGGAAGAAAGTATTTTATCAAGTGAAGTATCAGTAGTCGTAAATCCCCCCTCTTTGTTGAGGTCTTTGAAGTGTGCATATATTTGTTGATACTTCCACCAATCTAAATTGTAACCTTCTGATACTAATTTCCCTAGTGGTTTCAATGAAAGGTCAACATTCAGAAGGTGTCTATAAGTTATAACTTTTGGAGTTTCACTTATATGGGAGCTATGGGTCGCTCCCAGAGGAGATAGCCACAGTGGTACTTTAGGGTAGAATTGTTTTTAATCAATAACCATATTCTAAATAGGGCGTTCCTTATCCAGTGTTTTTGAAGAGAGTGGGTATGTTGCCCTTGTACCACATGTAATAGTGCCAGCCCTTATCTAGGCCATAACTCTCAAGCTGCAAAATTCTTTTGTTTGTCATCAGAATCCAGTCTTTAATCCAGGTCATGGCAGCGGCCTTATAGTATAATACTAAATTAGGAAGGGCAAAGCCACCAGTTTTGGTTCTATCCTGTAGATAGAGATTTTTAATCCTTGCTTTTTTCTTTTGCCATATAAATATACGTATACTTTTTCCAGATCTGTAATGATCTTAAAATTAGGTAATATGGGCAAGGATTGAAATAGGAAAAGCAGTTTAGGTAAAACATTCATTTTAACTGCGGCAATTCTGCCCATTAAGGATAGTTGGAGTCTTGACCAAGTTTCGAGATCAGCTTTGATTGTTTTTATAACATTTACATAGTTATCTTTAAGTAAAGAGTTACAACGATTAGATACAGTAATACCCAGATATTTTACCTTACTGGCATGTTGAAAACCCGATTGATTTACCAGTTTTTCGACCATAGGTGAGGTCATATTTTTGGTGAGCAACAATGTTTTTCTTTGTTTACCTTTAATCCAGAGATTTTAGAGTATGCCTCCAAGGACTTCAAGAGTTCTAAAAGGGAGGTCTGGGGGTTCTCCATAATTACCAACAAATCATCTGCAAAAGCTTGTACCTTATAAACTTCTCCTTTGCTCTGTAAGCCTTGGATACCAGGGGTTTTCCTTATAACGTGTAGGAGTACCTCCAGGGTTAATATAAACAAGAGAGGAGAGAGGGGGCATCCTTGCCTGGTACCTTTATATATATTAACTATGTCTGTAGGGTGGCCATTGACTATAATCCTGGTGTTTTGAGTGGAATAGATTTGTTCGATTGCTCACAGCATTCTATGGCCACATTGTAGATAGTCTAACTGAGTTTTAAGTAAAGTCCAGGATACATTATCAAAAGCTTTCTCAGCATCGATGAAAGCGAAAGCTACTTGCTTCTCAGAATGGGATTCATAATATTCTAACACATTGAGGAAGGTTCTGATGTTGGATTGAAGATGCCTTTTCGGAAGGAAGCCAGACTGATCATGCGATATCAAGGGGGGTAGAATCGTCCGCCATCTATTAGCCAAGATGGTTGCAAAGATTTTGTAATCCACATTTAGAAGGGCAATTGGCCTGTAGTTCTGTATCAAGTCTTTTGGTTTCCCTTCTTTGGGGATCAGTGTCGTGTGTGATGATTTCCAGGAATCTGGTATGTCTTCGCCTTCTAAAATGGATGTAAAAAGGTTTTCATATTTCCAGAGACTATCTCTGAGAATTTTTGTAAAATTGAGCCGGTATTGAGTCGGGCCCAGGAGCCCTGTTCATTTTTGGTGGTTGATAGCTTCTGTTATTTCCATCATTGTAATAGGAGCGTTCGTCTGGGCTCTCTGTTCTTCAGTAAGTTTTGGAAAGTTGGTTTGTTCGAGATAGTGAAAGATGGCATCTTGGTCGATCGTCTCTGGCTTAAATAAGTTCTGGTAGTATGCCTCTATAATTTTTGGATTTGTAACTGCGCTGTCTGATTTTCCCCATTTTTGTCTTTAAGCGATGATATGAGATTTTGAGATTGTACCTTTTTTAACCTGTAGGCTAACCATCTGCCTGGTTTGTTTGCATTTTCCACAAAATTCAGTTTGGCCAACTTGATTTTGTAAGCTATATCAGCAGTCAGAATCAGATTTAGTTCATGCCTACAAGAAGCCAAGTCTTTGTCCAGCTGCTCATTGCGGGGATCGTGAGTTAGATCCGTTTCAAGCTTTTTCATCGTATTAAGAATTGATTCAAGTTGCTTTTTCCTCTCTTTATTCTTTCTTGCCATATATTGAATGACAAAACCTCTAAAATAAGGCTTTGAGGCATCCCACACAGTTCTCAGTGGTGTACCCTTGTTCAGGTTCGTTTCAAAATATAGGTTCAAGTCTTTGGCTGCCTCTAGGATAAATTCTTTATCCGTCCACAGGGCTGAGTTGATTTTCCAGTGTCTGGGCTTGCCCGAAGATTTCAGTGTCCATAGAATGGCATTGTGATCAGATATTGTTCGGGGCAAGGTTTCTATGTCCCTTGTATTTAACAGAAGGTCGGATGTAGCCCAGCACATATCTATACGGGAGAAAGAGGCATATTGTCTTGAATGGAAGGTGAAGCCATCTTTGAGTGGATTTTTCCTTCTCCAAATATCTTGAAGTTCTAAAATGTTGGACATGTCCAGAAATGATTTAGGCAGTGTAGAAGATGAAATCCTGGATTTTCCCCTTTTGGATGTTTTCCTATCTACAGATGGGGTATGTACAGCGTTGAAATCTCCCAATATTATTAACTGATGGTTTTCGTATTGTAACAGTTTCTTGGCCAATTTTTCAAAAAAGATTTGTCTTCCATGGTTATCATTAGGGGCGTATATACCAACAATAATTGTTTCTTTAGATTGGATATTTGCCTGGACAAGGATCCATCTGCCTGCTTCATCTTTTTCCAAAAGGGTTGGGAAGAGCTCTGGTTTAATATATAGTGCCACCCCATTTTGCTTCTTTACTTTGTTTGATGTGGAAAATAAATTCCCCAGTTTGTTTTGGATTAAGTATTGTTCATGCTTTCTCAAAATGTGGGTTTCCTGTAAACAGATGATTGAGCACTGTTGTTTTTGGAGGAGATTAAAGGTCTTCCGACGGCTTCTGTGGGGTGTTCAATCCATTGATATTCCATGTTAGAATTTTCTGGGCCATCTTATTTTACTTCCAGCGATATTTCTTTTTCCCTGATTTTGGCCTGAGATAGTGCTTCGGCCTGGCACCTCCCACTGCGCCATGAGGATCTTGAACCTGCTTTGAAATCACTTGTTTGGAGGTCTGATTTTCTCGGTTGTCATCTTTGGTAGTGGTTTGAGTATCAGTTGTATCCTCACCTTCGGAAGGAGACGGTGAAGAGGAGGAGGGAGAGTAGCCCAACTTCCGTGCGTTTTTATTTGCAAAGTTTCTAGCTTTCTGGTAGGATTCAATTTTCTGTAATTTCCCTTCCCATTGGAAAGAGAGACCTTGAGGGTAGAGCCACTTGTATCTTATGTCATGCTTGAGCAAAAGTTTAGTGAGAAATGAATATTCTTTTCGCAGTTGGCGGACATCCCAGGGGACGTCTTTCAATATTGCCACTTTGGATTTATTAATTACCACCTCTTTGTCTCGGATAACCTTGAGGATACAATCTCGGGTGTATCTTCTGACTAGTTTGACTATTACCTCCGGAGGTAGTTTATTTCTTCTGGTATAAGCTGTAGGTTGACGGTAGATCACGTCTACCTCACGTAGGAATTCTTGGACGGGTGCCTCAAGTAAAGTTGCCAAGCTTTCTCCAACTGTAGTGTAGAGGTTTTCATCTTTGTCAACAGTGAGGTTTTGGATCCTTAAAATTTTGGAAGAGGCTTCAATTTCCTGCGTGAGGACCAGTCTGCTTGTTGATTCCATTGTGGTTTCAATTTCTTCTAGACGGAAGTCGGTTATGTTCATATTATCTTCCAAGGCTTGTAAACGTCCGCCGAAGGCTTCTAGTTTAGTATCCACATTCGAAAAACCCTCTTTCATTTCCGCTCTTAAATTGGAGAACCCAATGCTTTGATCTGATACGAGCTTGGCCTGGGTCAAATTTAATTGATTGAGAGCATCTAAAATCTGGCTTTGGCTTGTTTGCTGAGACATGGTCGTTGGATGAGCCAGAGGTAAAGAAGCAGACTTTTTGTGTGGGTGGAGTTCTGCTCATTGTGGAGGTAAAGAGATCAGTTGCCTCTTCTCAGGAAAATTGCAAAGTCTCAGTTGGCTTATTATTTTCAAAAGATGTATGTGTAGTTGCATACATAGAAAAGTCCAGTAGATGGCGTATTATACTCACTTTTGAGCCAACAGAGTCCGAAAACCCTATCGGGGGTAAGATGGATGTTCTAGGGTTAATCTGCCGTTAACGAGGAGAAAGTGAAAGTGGAAAAAAAAATCTGCAGCCCTTTCCGAGAGGCAGATAATGACGATTAGGCTGAAGAAGTAATTAGAGGAGAGTAGATTCTATTCGGTAAGTTTGCTTGACTCATATTTTTGAAAGGGCTATCGGTGGAGGGAAGCCACTTACATTAGTGGGGGGGTAGACGCAGCTCGATCTCCGTCCGGATCTTCCAGAGTCTCAGCCGCACGGGAATTCCCAGGGATTACAACCCCTCACGGGGAGGGGGAACCGCACCTGGGTGCCCCGGATCGGTTCTGGGATATCTTCTGCTCCCAGCGGGTGGTCTTGAAGTGGAAATCACCCTCAAGGGACTTGGAATACCTTCGACGCTAGCTGGGCTGCATTCTGCTAACGTCTGGGCTAGCCGCCGCCATCTTGCCCCACCGTTAGACTAAAAATTGATTGTTGTCTTATACATAGAAATAAGTTGAGGAGAGAACCATGTGGTTGCAAAACTGTAATTTTGGGTTGGTAAGTAGGGATTGTTTTATACATGGGGGCATCTTATAGATGGAAAACAGAGCATTTGCTGGGTCATATGTTGCAATGGTTTGTTGCCACAGCTGTGCAAGAAAAATTCAGGTATCATCATTTCCTGTAATTCCTGCAAGGTCAATTCTTTTTCCTGTGGATCAGCCTATTCAAACACTACCTCAAGTCAACTAGCTTGTCCTCTGGCAATCTACTTCTTTGGCTGAGCATATCTAAATCAATGTCCAAAAAAGTCAAAACTGTTGCAGTGCCCTCCAATTGCTCTTCAGCTAAGGGGACCCTTAACTCTTCCATCATCTATTTAACAGCCTCCATCAGATCCTCACTTTGTGCAGTACCTGCTCTACTGCAACATAAAAAATCATCTAAATGATGCACAGCCTGATTTAAACCTGCCCTGTGCTTGAGGACCATGCCAAAACCATATCACATTGCTCAAAAACTATGAAACAAATGGTGCAGCCCATGGGTAAAGACCTATCCATATAAAACTTACCATCAAAAGCAAAACCTAACAATTCACAATCCCCAAGACAAACTGGCAAAAGATGAAATGCAGACTTGATGTTGTGTTTTCCTGTCTTAACTGCTATACCACAATTCCTTATCATGTGCACTGCCGCATCAAAGGAAGTGTATCTCACCCTACATAATTCCTGAGGAATCTTATCATTAACTGTACCACTCTCAGGGTAAGAAAGGTGATGAATGAGTCTAAATTCCTCAGACACCCTCTTGGATACCACTCCTAATGGGGACACCCTAAAATGAGTCATGGGTGGCTCATCAAAAGGACCTAGGACCCTACCTTCCATAACCTCCTTGGCAAGCTTTCCCCTAACTACTTCTTCCATGCCTCTTCCAGACTGTAAATCCTTTGCCATCATTACTACCCTATGTCCCTCAGCAGAAATACAAAAACCTAACTGAAACCAACTAACAGAAACCTAGCTGCCTCAACATCCGGATAAAGATGCAATAACTGTTCCAAAACTGAAATTCTAATTGGACTGGGTCCTGGAGGGTTTTTCTTACCCCCTATTATCCTTGTTTCCTGCACTGTTGTTTGGATTTTTAATAGATGTATTAGCCCTGTGTGGTTTCCCCACTAGACATGGGCACGGAGCAGCAAAATTGTCGTTTCCGTTTTCGGTTATCGTTTCTGTTACATAATGGAAACGGTAACGATAATTACGCTGCTCCAGCTCGAACCCGATCCGAAAAAAGAAAAATTGGGTTGGGTTTTTTGTTGTTGTTAATGGCATCGCGGCGATCATACGATGCCAAGCAGCACAGAAAAAAGTTTTAAAAAGTTAAAAAAAAAAAAACCCGACTCCCAGCCAAAAAAGCAGAAGAAAATATGCCTGCCTTAGGACACCTAACAGAGGGGTGGTTTCTGGGGGGGGTCCCCGGCCTTCCCCCCCTCTCCTGTCCTGGGCTGCTTGCACCAGGCTGGGGGGGGGTCATCCTCATCGTCTGTCTCGCTGCATGCCATGCGGTGGGGAGAGGGTCCAAAATGGCGACCACAATTTTTCTTTTGAAATTGTGGTCAAAAACCACACCAAATCACCACAGAAACATGTGAAATTTATTTATTTTAAATGCCTTAATTTTAATACAGTGGAACCTTGACTTATGTCATTAATCCATTCCAGTGGTCTAGACTTAAGTCAAACATGACTTAAGTCAAACGAACGTTTCCCATAGGGAAAGCGGATTAATCCATTCCAGATGATTAAAAAGACCCCCGAAAACAGCAATTTAACACAAATTTGACTGGGATAGGAGATTCCTTCTGGGGATGTAAATGAAATGTCTCTTCAAAGAGAGGAGGAGACAGTGGAATTATAGTCCACAAGTTATATGCCTCCACTTTTTAATGTTCATAGCAACAATGTCTAAAATTTAAGTTTTACTGATTTTTAACCTGAGGTTCCAAGTTCTGAACAACTCTATGCTTACCATTAGAGTCCCACAACTTTACAGCTCCCCATCTAAAATGCTTCCATTGTGTACCAGACTTCTGCAGCCAGATTTTTTACAAGACTGAGCCGACTGTCTAACCAGCGAGGCCAGCACCAAGCTCCCGGCCCTTTTTCTCCTCCGGCAGCAGCGGCGGCTTCAGTGAGGCCGAGGACCAGCTCCAGGTGCTCTGAGCTGGCCTCGCCGAAGCCGCCGCTGCCGGAGGAGGAGAAGGACGCAGGAGCAGTTTGGAGGCGGCAGCCGTGATGCTGGGTTGTGGCTGCCACCCAATTCCGGTGCCTTGCGCCGGGGATCCGAGATGTAAGTCAAAGCCTGCGACTCAAGTCAAACAGGCCCCTTCTTGCTGCAAGTCAAATATGATGCAAGTCAAGCAGTATGTAAGTCAAGGTTCCACTGTAGTAGCAGCAGTGGGTTTTTTATAGTAATAAAATGTCGCATTTATTTTATTTTATTTTATTTTATTTTTTATTTTTTCAGACCTGCCCCATTTGGGCTGGGCATGGGATGGGACCATGCAATTTTTTTGAACCATTCCACCAATGGCATTGCCAGGTTTTTGACTGACACTTCTGGATGTCTCGGAGGGCATAAAAAGCCGAGGCACCTTCCAGAAATCGCAGTCGGGTGTATGGATGTGGTTGAGGGAGGAGGCCTGGCTACTGGTGCTGGTGTGATCCGATCGAGATTGAGGAGGGAGGCTGGAGGCTTTAGGATTTAAGTTAGGCAGGCAGGGAAGGAATTGAATTTAGAAAATAATTTCTTTGATTCCCTGCAGCTTTGTCTGCTGAAGGGAATAGCACTTTTTTCTTTATTTCTTCTCTGGCAGTTTGTGAGAATTTTTTTTCTGATATTGGATAAAGGGGGAGGTTCGACTGGGAGTGGGAGGTGTGGATTTATTTTAAAAATATATTATATACTACCATTTATTTTCTATTTTCCCAACTTCAATTTGCTTGCACACACACACATTTGGGGTGCAAGCCAAGAACAGAACCTCTATCCTAAGTGATATCCTAAATGCCCACTTGCCCGTCGGCCCGCACCGCCATCCGCCTGCAGCCCACGCCGCCGCCCGCCCACTCGCCCACCCACGGCCGCCGCCTGCCCGCTCGCCCGCCCACGCCTCCCCCCTGCCGCTGTCACCACCCGCCCATGGCCCCCAGCCACCGCTGCCCGCCCGCACCTCCCACCCACCCACCCCACCCCACCCCGCAGCCTAGGGCGCAAAAACACCTAGCGCCAGCCCTGATTGTGGGACACCCCTATGCTCTGGGGGAAGTCAAATCACGCTAAATCACGGTGGAAATGACAAACGACAAATGAAACAACAAATTTTTGGAAATTTCACGACAAACGGAAATGACATGAAACGGACCCATTTCCGACAAACGAAAACTCAAAACGTCATTTTTTCTGGTCGTGCCCATGTCTATTCCCCACACACTAAGCAGTTGTGTTTAAACCGAAAGGTTTTCATGTACAGAAACCTTTCCCATTATACTACCAGCAGGCCAGGTAGGGTTGAACCATCTGACCTGCATTAATGCGGGTTGAATTAGGTTGTCCAAAGCAGTCAGTTAAGTGCCCACTCTCAAATGGTTCAATGAGCATAGGGCAAGTAGGTGTCATGAAGCATAACCAAAGCAGTCCATAAGGCACATCCCAGTGTATATTGGGGCACTGTGCTGCTCTCCTTCTGAAGCCCTCATCATACTGCAAACACACAGTGCCACGAAAATCAGTATATGACCTAAAAATGAGATCCAAATACTGAATCAGAGAAAAGACCCTTTCTGGCTTCTCTTTGCTAATGACATTGGTGTAAATAAAGAATCTGGCCAGGCAGTTGACCGAACCCCATTCAGATTTGAAACATATAATTTTATACCTCTCTTTGTCTTCGAGCTTCTCTAATGCCTGTTTAGCTTCCCTATTCAGCAGATCAAAAATGTCCACATAATCTGCTGGCAATATCTTATCAATCGTGCTAGTTCAAAGGTGATCACCCAGTGGTAGGGACTCATCACCCTCAGACAAACCTGTTACAGAGAGTGGCTCACTGTTTCTCCCAACAGGAATCATACCGTAATATTGAAAACATACCTCGTTAATAACAATGACAGAAAAAGATTTAATCAGTTTTACCTGACCATCTAATTCTTTCACCATGAGGTGTCACTTAATTGTATCCTCATGCAGTTGTTTTCTTTTTAGACAAGCCATGTGAGATAGTGATAATAGCAAAGGCATGTGGTCACTGTTGCCTCCTTTGCCAACTACATGGTGAAATACAAAGTCCAGGATAATTTCTGATATGATAATATGATTAAATATACTGGGATCATTAACAGAATGGAATGTATACTATCTGTATTGGTCTTTAAAATCGGAGCCCTTGTTGATGAAATAATTGTGTCAAGTAGACCCCTGTATATTATCAGAGTTATTCTTAGAGTGATTAAAGAATAAAATTCACTGTTATCACCCACAGTCCAATGAAGGAAAAGTTGACATTTGTGTTTGTAAGTAGTCGTCCATAGTTGACCAGATGATTTTCACTTTATATTTTTTTAGAGAGAGTGTGCACTTATATATACATACAAAATATATAAATATAAATTACTTATAGGAAGCTTGATATTCCCACATGAAAGTAAAACTGATACAACTAGTTGTTTGCAGGTTGGGAGATCAGTAATAGGTACTCTACATCCTTGGTTGATTATATCATGCACATCAGATCACCACTCAGCTTTACCTAATTAAATCCAGAAACTCAAGTGGGTTCACAAACATTTCTTTTGCTATAATGTAGTGTTAGATGAGTTTGTAAAACCAATGAAGCTGGGGGTCTCTGAATTATGGTTTAATAAATATACAGAGTTAAAAATCTGTTTTTGAACAATGCACTAAGAACATAAGAAAATAAGAAGAGCCATGCTGGATCAGGCCAAAGGCCCATCTGGTCTAGCTTCCATCTCACAGTGGCCCCACCAAATGCCTCTGAAAGTGGAGATATCTGTCTCCTGATACCACTCCCCTGCATCTGGCCCCTGAAGTACCCTGGTTTTAAGCCTGGAGATTACGAATCTCCATCATGGTTTGTAACCTGTGATGGACTTTTCCTCCAGGAATCTGTCCAATCCCTTTTTGAAGGCATCCAGGCCAGACACCATCACCACATCCTGTGGCAGGGAGTTCCACAGATGAACACCACACTGGGTAAAGTATTTTTTGTTTGTTCTGACTCTCACATATCAGTGGATACCCCCTAGTTCTGGTATTTTGTGAGAGGGAGAAGAGCTTCCCTCTATCCACTTTACTCATGCCCTGCATTATTTGTACGTCTCAATCATATCCCCCTCCAGCACCTTTTTTTCCAGACTAAAGAGCACCAAATGTTTTAGCCTTTCCTCATGGGAGGTGCCCCAGCCCAGTAATCATTTTAGTTGATCTCTTTGGAACCTTTTCCAGTTCCACTATGTCTTTTTTGACATGTAGTGATCAGAACTGTATGCAATACTCCATGTGTGGCCTTACTGTCATTTTGTGCAATGTCATTATAATGTTGGCTGTTTTATTTTCAGTCCCCTTTTTGATGACCCCTAACATGGAATTGGCCTTCTTCACCGCTGCCACACATCAGGTAGACACCTTCATTGAGCTGTCCAACAGTACACCAAGATCTCTTTCTTGATCAATCATGGATAGCTCTGAAACCATGAGTTGATAGATAAAATTTTGATTCCCCCCCCATATGCATTACTTTAGAATTTGCTACATTGAAACACATTTGCCATTTTGCAGCCCATTCTCCAAGTTTGGAGAGATCCTTCTGGAGCTCTTCACAATATTCTCTGGTCTTCTCCATCCAGAAAAGTTTTGTGTCATCTGCAAACTTGGCCACCTCACTGCTTATCCCTTTCTACAGGTCATTTATGAACAGATTAAAAAGCACTGGACCCAGGACAGATCCCTGGGGGACACCACTTTTCACCTCTCTCCATGGTGAAAATTGCCCATTGATACCTACTCTTTGTTATCTGGACCTCAACCAGTTCTCATTCCATAAGAGGACCTGCCTTCTTATCCCCTGACTGTGCAATTTTCTCAGCAACCTTTGGTGAAGGACTGTGTCAAAAGCCTTCTGAAAATCAAGATAGACAATATCCAACAGTTCACCCAAATCCACATGCCTGTTGACCTTTTCAAAGAATTCTAAAAAGTTGGTCAGACAAGACTTACCTTTACAGAAGCCATGCTGATTTTGCCGCTTCTATGGGTTTTAAGATTTTCTCTTGGATGAGGCTTTCCACCAACTTCCCTGTGGCAGATGTAAGGATAACCTGCCTGTAGTTTCCTGGGTCCACCCTCTTTCCTTTTAAAAAATTGGTGTGACATCCACTATCCTCCAGTCCTCTGGCCCTGTGGTCATGTTAAGAGATAATTTGCATATCACCATTAAGAAATCCCCAATTTCATTTCTCAGTTCCTTAATAACCCTTGGGTGGATGGCATCTGGGCCTGGTAACTTGATGATCAATTAAACCTAAAACATCCTCTCTTTTAACCTGTATTTGATTTAGTTCTTTAGTCAAGAGGGGCTGTTTGGGCAGGGGAATCTCCCCAAGGACTTCTGTCATGAAGACCTCGGGCACAGAAGTAATTTAATTTTTCTGCAACTTCCAAGTCCCCCTTTACCTTCCATTTTCCTCCCTCACCATCCAGAGGGCCAACGGGTTCTCTGGCAATTTTTTTTACTTCTAACATTTTTAAAGAAGCTTTTATTATTTCCCTTTATATTGCTAGCCAAGTATTCCTAAAAGTTTTTCTTTGCCTCTCTTATCATCTTTTTACATTGCTTTTGCCAGAGTTTATGTTCCTTTCTATTTTCCTCCATGTTTACATTTGGCCTAAGCTAACAGGCTTCACTACTTCTAAAATCTGTTACAGGGAGGATTTCCATTTATGGAAAGACAACTCTTTGCCCTTTACATCCTCTTTAGCTCAACTCATTAACCATGCTGGCACCCTCTTGGACTTAGAGGAGCTCTTCTATCTTTGTGGTATGCACTTCCGCTGAGCCTCTACTACCATTGTTTTAAACAGGCTCCATGCATTCTGAAGAGACTGGATTTTTTTACCTTCCCTTTCAATTTCTTTCTGACTAGTTTCCTCATCTGAGTTAAGTCTGCCCTTCAGAAATCAAGGGTTTTTGTGTCTGATTTGCTTGACACTCTTCCCCTGACATGCATGGCAAAGGAGATTGCACCATGGTCACTGTCTGCCAGCAGATCTGTGATATTCCCATCAATGACCAGGTCTTGTGTATCACGCAGTATTAGATCCAGTGTAGCTTGTTCTTCCATGGGCTCCATGACAATTTGCTCTAAGGCACAGTCTTTCAGCATGTTGAGAAACCTGGTTTCTCTTTCTTGCACAAGCTCACATTGGGCCAGTCAATGTGGGGATAATTGAAGTCCCTCATGATTAATATCCTGTCCCTCGTAGATACCTCCATTATTTGTCTCTAGAGAGGAGCACGGAACAAATATTTTTTCGTTTCCGTTACTGTTTGTTGTTTCTGTTACGTAACGAAACAACAAACGAAAATTGAGATGAAAATGCAACGAAACGAACAAAATCACGAAAATTGTGGTCGTTACGTTTTGTTTTCATTAATGGCGACACGCAATGAAATGAGCTGTTTTAAATGTTAAAAAATGCCCTGGACATCCATAAAAACACAGCGATAATTATTTATATTGTCTGATAATACCTACCAGGGGGTTGGGGTCCTTAAAACGTTTGTTTTTGTCTTCTCTCATCATGATGTATTTTTCTTTTCCCTTTAAAATGGATGTCACCACCAGCCACAAAATGGAGGCAAGCCATGTGATGGGATCATGTTCAACCAATAGCATGCCCAGGTTGCAGACTGGGCGGGCAGGTCTGGCAGCCACAGAGGGCATAAAAAGCTCTGGCAGCCCACGTCCTCCTTGCAGTCTCTGGTGGGAGTTAGGGTGGGATTGCTGTTTCTGCGACTCTAGCTTCAGTCCTGCAGCCTCCCTGTGTGCGTGCGTGCATACCTCTCAGTGAGTACCCTCTCCTGCCCCGCAGTGCAGTCACTCTGCGGCTGCCTTGCACCCTGGGCAACGCCCGCCGCTGCCTTTACAGCCTCCCTGCATACCTAGTCTATACTGTATCTCTGCCAGCATCCATTTTTTAGTGTTTTCCCTCTGGTCTGGGGCGTTGGAGGATGCCTGTGCACGGAAATGCTTTAAAAATCGCGCAAAAAGTGGGCAGAAATGACAAACGAAAAAAAACAAAAACGGTAACAAAATTTTTCCAAAAATTCCCGACAAACGGAAACGAACCGAAACAGACCTCTCAACGACAAACGAAAAACCGAAATGCCATTTTTCTGTTTCGTGCCCATCTCTATTTGTCTCCTCATTTCAATGTTCCCCCTCACGTTTTTGATCTGGTGGATGATAGCACACCCCCACTATCACATTGCTCCTTTGACCTGTTAGTTTAACCCACATTGATTCTATGGTAGAGTCAGACCCACCATCAATCTCCATTCTGCTGGATTTTACCACTTCTTTGATATAGATGGCTACTCCACCTAGTCCCTGAGGATAAAACACATTAAAAATATGTTCATTAAGAGAAGTGAGCATCAAAATATTTAAAAATTCACAGTAGAAAGAAAAATACATTGCAACCTGTTAAAAAAAACAAGGACTGGAAAAACTTAAAAATGGGATTTGGAAAGAAAACTGACTAAAATATTTCCATATTCATAAAAATTATATGGCTAAGACCAATGAAAAAGTTATAAAACAGACAGAAGCACTGATTGATTGATTTAATGAATGAATGAATCATTAGTTAATTGACTGTACGATATCTGATACACCTTTTTGCTCCCAAAAAATCATTCTCCAAAGTGAATCACATTTTAAAACACATTGCTATGTACCAGAATATCATAAACACAACAAAATTAAAAGCAAAGAAATAGCTTCAGAAAACTGAAAAAGGAAGAAGAAACAGCTTCTGAAAATAAAGGGCAGAGTAAAATCATTTAAAATCATGCAAAGCCACACTGAATAAGAACATTTGTAGGACTATTCTTCAGACTTAACAATACTAACTTAAAGATACAGTGGTACCTTGTATAAAGGAATTAAGTTGTTTCAAATGACATTATGTTAAGCAAATTTTCCTTTATAAAAATTTCCAATAGGAATGCATTGAAAACAGAGTAATCCCTAATCGCAAACATGTTTATGTTGTACGGATTCACCCCATAGATGATTCTGTTAAGCAAATTTCCCCTATCTCTGGAATTTTTTATGTTGTACAGATTTTATGTTATACAAACCATTTGTAATACGAAGGTCCACTGTACACACATTTGTTCCAGACCTGAAATTATTGATACTATGGATGATATTTCTGCTTTTGAGAGACTGCTAGAACATGTTGTCTGCAAAATCAGAACTGAAGAGATTTAGATCTCTCTTTCCAATATCGCTCTCAGATTGTGTCAAATTATACAGTATTTTAAATATTTCCAGAACACCTCCAAAACTGGCTTTTAGAGTACATGCAATACAACATTATCTGGTTAAGGTAAAATTCAAACAAAGGCAACAATGTAGGGCATGGAATATACCACCACATGATTAATCTAGTTCTACTATTAAAAGAAACTTGAGACTAAACTCAATTGAATCTTGGAACTTACAATGTCCTGTTATTTCAATTGATTTCTTTAGGTGGATCAAAACAATTGAATTGAGCCTGTTGATGTTAATCTGGATGTGATCCAAGTCAATATGAATGAAAGAGATGTCTGGAGAGAAGATATCTAATAGTTAAAAATGAAACCAGGACAAGACAACAATACAGTAAAAGAAAATGTTCATTTACAGAGACAGCTCAAGTTTTACATGGGATGGAATGTCTATATCAGCTTAATTTTCTTTGCAACTACTTGAATCAGATGTGATCCAGGAAAGAGGGAGGGGAAATTCCAAGAGTAGCAAGAAGCATGATTGCAGACTTTATTTGCTAGCAATTATTCATAAACAGGAGTCACTCAGCACAATAGAATTGTTCCTACTTTCCCCAAGTGACAGTTTTATTTATGTTGACTTTGCTCTCCAATTAATGCCTTTAATGAGTTTTATTCCACAGAAGTTGCATCTTATTCAATTCTTTGAATTCCTAGCTAGCCTCAGCAATGTTTATTAATGTATAACAACTAAATGCTACAATTGTGTTGCTTTGTGTATTAAAATTGGGGGTGGGGGAACAGCAATCCTTATGAATCATTATTACAGAACAAAGGGCATTGCAGAGATAGAGAGAGAGAGAGAGAGAGAGAGAGAGAGAGAGAGAGAGAGAGAGAGAGAGACACACACACACATAAGAACATAAGAACATAAAAAGAGCCATGCTGGATCAGGCCAAAGGCCCATCTAGTCCAGCTTCCTGTATCTCACAGCGGCCCCACCAGATGTGTCTGGGAGCGCATGAGACTAGATATCTGTCTCCTGATACCACTCTCCTGCATCTGGCCCTTGAAGTACCCTGGTCCAAACCCTGGAGGCTACACATCTCCATCATGGTTTGTAACCTGTGATGGACTTTTCCTCCAGGAATCTGTCCAATCCCCTTTTGAAGGCATCCAGGTTAGATGCCATCACCACATTGTGTGGCAGGGAGTTCCATAGACTTACAACGTGCTGGGTGAAAAAATATTTTCTTTTGTCAGTTCTTACTCTCCCAGCCCTCAATTTGAGTGTATGTCCCCTAGTTCTGGTATTTTGGGAGAGGGAAAAGAGCTTCCCTCTATCCACTTTACTCATACCCTGCATTATTTTGTATGTCTCAATCATATCCCCCCTCAATCCCCTTTTTTCCAGACTAAAGAGGCCCAAATGTTTTAGCCTTTCTTCATAAGGGAGGTGCCCCAGGCCAGTAATCATTTTAGTCGCTCTCTTCTGCACCTTTTCCAGTTCCACTATGTCTTTCTTGAGATGCGGTGACCAGAATTGTACACAATACTCCAGGTGGGGCCTTACTATTGTTTTGTATAATGGCATTATAATGTTGGCTGTTTTATTTTCAATCCCTTTTTTGATAATCTCTAGCATGGAATTGGCCTTCTTCACCGCTGCCACACATTGGGGAGACACCTTCATGGAGCTGTCCACCAACACACCAAGATCTCTTTCCTGATCCGTCACGGATAACTCAGAGCCCATGAGTTGATAGATGAAGTTTGGATTTTTTGCCCCAATATGCATTACTTTACATTTGGTTACATTTCTCAGCCCATTCCCCCAGTTTGGAGAGATCCTTCTGGAGCTCTTCACAATCTTCTCTGGTTTTTACCACACGGAAAAGTTTTGTGTCATCGGCAAACTTGGCCACCTCAGTGTTTATCCCTGTATCCAGGTCATTTATGAACAGATTGAAAAGCACCGGTCCCAGGACAGAGCCCTGGGGCACACCGCTTTTCACTTCTCTCCATTGTGAAAATTTCCCATTGACACCTACTCTTTGTTTCCGGGATCTCAACCAGTTCTCAATCCATAAGAGGACCTGCCCTCTTATCCCCTGACTGTTCAATTTTCTCAGCAGCCTTTGGTGAGGGATTGTGTCAAAAGCCTTTTGAAAATCCAGATAGACTATATCAACCGGTTCACCCAAATGCACGTGCCTGTTGACCTTTTCAAAAAATTCTAAGAGGTTTGTCAGACAAGATTTACCCTTACAGAAGCCATGCTGATTTTCTCTCAGCAAGGTTTGTTCTTTTATGTGTTTTAAGATTTTCTCTTGGATGAGGCTTTCCACCATCTTCCCTGGGACAGATGTAAGGCTAACCGGCCTGTAGTTTCCTGGGTCCCCCCTCCTTCCTTTTTTAAAAATTGGTGTGACATCTGCTATCCTCCAGTCCTCCGGCACTGTGGCCGTTTTAAGAGACAAGTTGCATGTAACCGTTAAGAGATCTGCAATTTCATTTCTCAGTTCCCTAATAACCCTTGGTGGATGCCATCTGGGCCAGGTGACTTGTTAATCCTCAATTTATCAATTAGTCCTAAAACATCCTCTCTTTTAACCTGTATTTGATTTAATTCTTTAGTCAAGAGGGGTGGCTCAGGCAGCGGAAACCGCTCAAGGTCCTCTGTCGTAAAGACAGACGCAAAGAACTCATTCAATTTCTCTGCAATGTCCAAGTCTTCCTTAACCTCCCCTCCCTCACCATCCAGAGGGCCAACTGGTTCTCTGGCAGGTTTTCTACTTCTAACATATTTAAAGAAGCTTTTATTATTACCCTTTATATTGCTAGCCATTCATTCCTCAAAGTCTTTCTTTGCCTCCCTTATCATCTTCTTACATTTATTTTGCCAGAGTTTCTGATCCTTTTTTTTTTACTCATTTGGGGAGGATTTCCATTTACAGAAGGACCTCTCCTTGCGCTTTAGAGCCTCTCTAACTCCACTCGTTAACCATGCCGATGTCCTCTTGGACTTAAATGAGCTCTTCTTTCTTTGTGGTATGCACTTGTGCTGGGCCTCTATTATTGTTGTTTTAAACAGGCTCCATGCACTCTGAAGAGATTGGATTCTTCTAACCTTCCCCTTCAGTTTCTCTCTAACTAGTTTCCTCATCTGAGGGAAGTTTGCCCTTCGAAAATCAAGGGTTTTTATGTCTGATTTGGTTGACACTCTTCCTCCGACATGCATGGCAAAGGTAATAGCAGCATGGTCACTGTTCCCCAGAGGCTCAGTGACATTCACACCTCTGACCAGGTCCTGAGTATCACACAATATTAGATCCAGAGTTGTCTGTTCTCGGGTGGGCTCCGTGACAAGTTGCTCTAAGGCACAGTCATTCAGCAAGTCGAGAAACCCAGTTTCTCTTTCTTGCCCGGAGCTCGCATTGGCCCAGTCAATGTGGGGATAATTGAAGTCCCCCATGATTACTATCCTATCCCTTTTAGCCACTTCCATGATTTCTCTCCTCATTTCAAGGTCCCCCTCAAGTTTCTGATCTGGTGGACGATAGAATACTCCAACGATCACATCACTCCTTGGACTTGGTAGTTTAACCCACAGTGATTCTATGGTGGAGTCAGACCCTCTGTCAATCTCCATTCTGCTGGATTTTACCCCTTCTTTGACATAGATGGCCACTCCTCCTCCAACCCGCCCCCCTCATACACACAGGAAAGAGTTAAGTGCCTCAATTACATGTTTTACTCTGCATCCTATAATCAACAGTCAAGTAAATAATTAAATACATTGTAGGTTGTTTTCCAAAGTGCTTTCAAGGCACTAAATAACTCAATATCTGCTCATTAATTCTAGTTGGGGACTGACCTAACCCACTTAATGTAAGTGCTGGTCTTAACCCTTTGAAGATGAAACATCCCAAACCTAACATTTGTTGATTTCTTCCAAAGGGCAATCATTTGCAGATATCAGGCCAAATAATTCATTTCTGCATCTACAGAGAAGCAGATATCTGGCATGTTCAAGAATAATCGTACTGTTACTGGTAGAGTAACAGCATGCAAGTTCTTGCACAGAAATGTGAAAATGCAGAGTTGCATCTTTTCCTCCCACCTTTCTATTCCTAATCATAAAATGTATCCTTCCTAATGCAAACTGTTATACAGTTTTCACCCATAAACTGTAATGGAGCTCTGCTTCACTTGACAAAGCTTTGAAAAGTTATAAGTACTAGTGAAATGTTATCAATAACCATACTAATGTGTGTATGTATTAAGCTGCTGGTAGGTAATATGCATCAGTCCTGTATGGGCTTACTGGGAATCTATCCTGTTCACCTCCATGAATCTGTTCATTTCTTTTTCAAATTTATTTATTTTATTTAATTCTAACACTTTCATGTTGCCTTTGTCCCAGTGAAAGGACTCAAGACATCTCAGAGATGATTAAGGCATGTAAAATTAAAATATATATGATTATGAGTTATTAAAAAGATCAAACTCTAAAAGCTTCCAACAAAAATCCACATGCAAAATAAAAAGGAAAAAAATCGAAAGTGATAAAAATCCACATTTCTTCAAGTAAAAGTCCGATAAGTTCTTCCAAGAGAAAGACACTTGGAAGCCAATAGACACAGGATTCCTTAGCTTGAATATCATCACCAAAGATGCTCTTGTAGCCTTTTGCCATACTTCATATGATTGGAGTGTTAGAATAATTTTGTTTTTGGAAGCTCTCAATAGATGGAGAAGACTATATAGGAAGGAGTATTGCTTCAGCAAAGTAGAAGTAATGTTATCAAGAGCTTTCAAATGAACAGAGAAAATACTGGTGACCAATGCAGTTAATTTGGAACTGATGTTACATCACTGTGCTGGAAGAAGAGTTCTCACTAGATATGGGAACAATTCTCACTAGAGATTAGATGATAAAACAGTATTTTGTTTTTCATTTTGTGCCCATCTCTATTTTTACTGCTTCCCTCCCCCGCCCCCTCTAGGTGCTATCTCTGAATGAGTGCCTGCTGAAGGAAGTGAGGCTCACAATCACCAAAATCTGTTCAGTCAAAAAACAAACCAGTACCGTTTCGGCAGTTCATGCCCATCTCTACTTCTCACAATTGCATTTGATACATATGCACATTTTAAATACTCTCCCAAGGGGGCTTAAATGTAAAACATGTTTCAGTTGTACAGGCTACCAGGAAGGAAGATGTGGACTTCAATTAATAAGGCATGGTTGCAACCTTGATCACCAGGAAGATGGTTTAGTTGCAACAGAGCACTCAGGGGCATAACCCACATTGGGATTATAGTAGTACCACTGGATCAAGAGCTTCCCCAAGCTGTAGAAATTCTTCTTCAAGAGGGATGCAAACTCTTTCATGGCAAGAATGTAATGGAAATAGGATGTAGCAAATATGCAAAAATTATCTCATCCTTTATTTTAAAAGAAGTATTTTGAAAACTCCTTGTCCGGTGAGGAGGAGGGAATCAACTGCTCTGAGAATTCTTTCTCTCTTATGTCAGTGAAAAGATTATTGTTGTTTCCCATCAGTGCCAACATTATCCAAAAGTATGTTTAGTGCAAAAATAAAAATATTACCATATACAAACCATTTACAAGTTTTACAAGTTTTCCACATTTTTTTCCATGAAACAAATCCTGAAATGCAAAATGTGCAGCAATAGTCTCCAGACTCTTGCCCCGTGCAGGAATAAAACTTTTGAAACTTTTCATTTTCACTGGTCAAAATGAAATAAGCAAAGTTTTATATCTCTAGATGGATTCTACGCCATACCTGAATGTGTTCATCTGGATGAAATTGAACACTTTAATTGTTCTATCAACCACTGTAATTTTGAATTTAACAGTTTGTGTGGCAGGCTCATATTAGATGTGTGGTCGAATAAAATGAGTGCATCTAGATGTTGCAATATAGCTGTGAGGCTTTAGCAATCATACTGCATGCCCCATGCTCCCATATGTTTAATATGTCCACATATTAAAAGAAAGGAGGTTTCCTACTGCAGCTTCTGTTATATGGCTCAATCAAGAGGATTTCACAAACCACTTCTACATATCTCTGATTACTTCTGATATAATATTTAAACCAATGGAAAGCATATTTAATTTGACATCCAAATCAACTACTTGGGTTGTTATGAAGGGTCTAGCTCTCTCTTGCACCAGCTGTTGGCTATTTGCTTCTGTGCAGTGGCTCAGTTGGTTGATAGTATGTGTGCTCCAAAGACAGCAGAAAGCACAGGTCTTTAATTTTAATTGACTGCAAATTAAGATTTTTTTAAAATTTCTTTCTCCTCAAATATCTCAGAGTGAGCTATTGAGTCTTAAAGTGCCAGTTAATGAGAAAGTGAGGGGGGACAACTGTTAGAAACTTGTAGCTATTCTCCTCTGTAGATCTCTGTAGCAAAAAAAAAAAAAAATTTTTTTTTTACCAGAAATGTTAAACTCTTTTAGTTCCATGCTGGAAAAAAGTGCCCATGCATATGATAATTTCCCAAGGCACATCATTTGAAAATGAATATTACTTCATCACTTGTTTTAAGCCAATTTAATGGCCAAGAATCTGTATTCAGTATTTGTGTATTACTTTTTTTGTTTCAAGGATACGTCTGATGAGCTGCAGCATAACTTTTCATACTCATTTAGAGAATCAAAATTAGAAACCCAAACACGTCTGTTTGTGCTACAAAAATGTTCACAAATAAGATTAATTATTCCCAGCTCACAGGCTCAAAAGGCAGACTTCCAGATACAGTACTTTTAATTACATTTCAACAAATTCCAAGCATTTGCATTTTTGATTTCCAAGTGTGATTTCTTTTTTCCTCAAGTTTACTGTATAGTGATAATTATTCCTATCACAAAAAAACCACACATTTTGTTAAAGAACTTTGCAACCAAAGCCCCAAGCATCCTAATCTGCACTGCCAAGTGTCAGCACATGCATTATTTAGGAAACCTTACTGTATTGGGTAGTTGCAAATGGAATACCAACTAAGGAATCAGAAACCCCAGCATCATTGACTTTTCTGCTGGGTGTGGTCCTATTGATTTTCCTAGGGATTAGAACATACACAACCTGGTACGATCAGTTGCAGTGTTTGCATTTTCCTGATGGGATCCGTTCTGGGCCAATTTCTGAATGGGTAGACCTGCCAGTGTATATCTAACTCAAAGCCAGCTTTAGTTGGGGTTAACAGCACCTTATGGTGGACACACGATTCAGCAGCAAATGCAGTGACCTATAATAGTGTTGGAGTATTTATTTATTTATTTATTATGTGCTTATTAACTGCTTGGTTTTCCCTCAGGAACTCTGGGCGGTGTACAACAAATTGCAGCAACAACTTGCCCAAGCACAACCCCCATAAAAATTTTAAAAACAGTTTAAAAACCACACACACAAACAGGAGCAGCAGCAGCAGCAATAACAAAGCAAAATGCAGAGTCCAGCAAGGGGGGGGGGAGAAGTGTGGGACAGGCAGCACAAAGGAAACAATGACCATGCAAACGTACAATCAGCGATCTCCAAAACGTTCCCTGAAGAGCCAGGTCTTTAATGATCTCCTAAAAGCCAGAAGGGACTCTGCCAGCCTGATCTCAGTTTGTTCCAGAGTGCTGGGCCAACCACAGAGAGGGCCCAATTATGGGTAGTGATCCTTCGGGCCTCCCTTGATGTGGCGACCCGGAGCAAAAAGGCAAGCAAAGCTCTGGTAGGATGGGACGAAGCTGACCTCTAGGAGATCTGCTCTTCAAGATAGTCAAGTCACAAGCCATGGAGGGGTTTTGTAAACCAAAACCAGTACTTTGAACCTTATCCAAGAGGCAAGTGGTAGCCAATGTAGGTGAGCCAAGATGGGGGTGATGTGGTCAAACCTGCCCACACCAACCACCAGCCTGGCCGCCACATTCTGCTTCAGTTGCTGAACAAGAGTCAAGGGTAACCCTATGTAGAGAGCATTACAGTAATCTATCCTCGATATCACCAGCACCTGCATTACTGTCCTACGGGAGTCCACATCTAGGTATGGATGAATCTGGGCAATAATCGTTAAGTTGGTAAAAGGCTGCCATGGAAACAGCTGCCACCTGGGCTTCCAGGGACAAAGCTGCATCTTGGACAACACCCAGACTCCTCACTCTATCCACCAGCTGGAGGGCCAGTCCTCCCAAACTGGGGAGAGGGCCATTGTACCCAGCAGGGGAAGCCCCAAAGAACAGAACCTCAGTCTTCCCTGAGCCTGAACCTGTTAGTTCTGGTCCATTCCGTGATCGCATCCAGGCAACGGTTAAGGATCTGCACAGCCTCCATTGCAGAGGTGGAAAAAGAGAGATAGAGCTGTATGTCATCAGTGTACTGATGACAGCAGACCCCAAAATGTTGAATGACCTCCACCAGTGGCCTCCTATAGATGTTAAAAAGCATAGGAAAGACTGCCAACCCCTGGGGCATCCCACAAGAGAGTATCCATGGGGCCAACAGGTTATCCCCCTCAGCTCTACTCTCTGGGCATGGCTGTTAAGAAATGACCAGAGCCAGCACAAGACATGACCCCCCAATACCCGCCTCAGACATCCTGCCCAGGAGGATACCATGGTTAACAATATCAAAGGCCACTGACAAATTAAGAAGGACCAACAGGGTAGAGCAACCCTTGTCAGCCCGCCTCAAGAGGTCATCTTGCAATGTGACCAGGGCTGTCTCAGTCTCATGCCATGGCTTAAACCCAGATTGGAATGGATCCGGGACACAACTTTCCTCCAAGAATGACTGAAGCCTAACTACTGCAACCCACTTGACCACTTTGCCCAGAGATGGAACATTGGCTACCGGACCATAGTTGGATAAATTGTCCACAGCCAAGCTGGGTCTTTTAAGGGTATGCCAGATCACAGTCTCCTTCAGGCAAATGTGTAACTTCTGTCCCTGAAGGAAGCAGACACAATTGCAGCCACCCATTCTGACATGCTCCCTCTTGTGGTCTTAATCAGCCAAAATGGACAAGGGTTGAATGGAGAAGCCACTGGCGGGCAATGAGCCAGTGCCCTGGAGGCCTCAGCTGGACTCATAGGCCCAAACTCAATGAATTGAGGAGACCAAGGGGTGTGGTGCAAGTGATTTCCAGGGACATACTAGTGGAACGGGAGTCCAGGTCAGTCCAGATGGACTCTATTTTAGATTTAAAATGGTCTGTGAAAGACTCACCAGTGAAATTACTAGGAGGCGGCCTCCACTGACCAGGATTGGAGAGGTCCTGAACCACCCTGAACCACTCAGCCTGACGGTTCGAGGCCTCCCTAATTCTCACGGAGCCATGGGACCTTTTAGCCTCCCTGATCGCTTTAATCTTGGTTTATTTATTTTTTATTTTTTGGGTTCAGACAACATTTCTACCTTGCATTTTCCCCACTAAAGCATGCTGAATCCGCTGCAAATCCTGCTAGCCAGGGGATTACTTTTTAAATTCCATGTTCCATTCCATTATTTTTGGCTTTGGGTTTTATGTCACTAAAACCCCCACTTCCTCTGCACCTAATTTTTTCTCCCCTATTATTCTTCTTTTCTTTATAATGACTGAGTGGTGTGTCGATTGCTCCTTACACCAAATGGATGATGTGCCGATTCCTTCTTACGACAAAGCTCAGCATGAGTTTCATTTTCTGGTGAGTATTTATCAACCCCATTGATGCCCCATTGACAAACTGCATCACTGAAATTAGAGAAGAGAGAAGACAAGATAGAACAGTGCAGCTTTAAACACAGAGATTCCTGGCCCCATCAATCGTAGATATATGATGGGTGATGCAGTGGCTAGCCAAGTCCTTCCCATTGACAGCAATGTATCTGGAGAGAAGGCACCAGCACCTAAAATCTGTTTTTGAACAGCATTGACATTTTACCAACAAATCAATGTATCCACATTAATTTGTTTACAGGTGGGGGTGGGGATAACAGGAAAAAACATTTGTGAAACTAGAATGGCTGTGTAAGCAAATAACTGTGGGTCATTTAATGTTAAATAATGTGAGATTGTTCATAGAGGTCTGAACTTTCACCACACATGATACAATCATGCAAGATTCCATGAAACAGAAAATGCAAGAAAGTGGACAGACATTTCAGATATGTGAACATAGAGAGATGGAGCAAAATTCCTTCCTCAATGACCTACAGTAGAAGGCATGAGGGGATTTCTTGAACATTTTAAAAATATTAACTGGGAGTTAGGTTCCTAGTGAGGATATGTCAACAGTTGAAATTTTGAGTTTATTAGGCCTTAAAAATAATTAAAGCGGTATAGAAAATGTTAAGGGGCATGGTGGCTCAGCGGGCTAGAGCACTGAAACTGTCAGCTACAAAGTCAGCCACCCAGAGGTTAGAATCCTGGGTGTTACACAGCAGACTGAGCTCCCACTGTTTATTGTAGCGTGGGGTTAGTGATTCAGCAGTGATTTCAGCTCTGAGACAAAGAAGGCTGGAAACAGCTTCTAGTGAACAGCTCTTTAATCAGGGAGAGACAAGACTGGGGACTGGGGAGAGGAGGTTACATTTATAGGGGCCAGGACTGGCTAGGAAAAGATACATTTTGGAGGGAACAATTACAACCAATCACAAGGCTGCCTTTTGGCGGGAACCAATAGGATTGAAGATCCAAATGCAGCAACTATAATCAACCAATAGGCCTGTTCCCTTTTGAACAGGGAGGCAGTTACTTCAACCAGCAATTACAGATCAGTACACAACACTGTTAACCCCAGCTCCTGCCAAACTAGCAGTTTGAAAGCAAGTAAATGCAAGTAGATAAATAGGTACTGCTGTAAAAAGCAGGAAAGTAAAACAGTGTTTCCTTGCAGCCATGTTGGCCACATGGCCACAGGCTTGCACAACACTGGCTCTTTGGTTTGAATATGGAGATGAGCATCACCCCTAGAGTCGGACATGACTAGCACGCATGTGCGGGGGGAACCTTTACCTTTACTTTATAGAAAATGTTGCTGTGGAAATGGAACTATGGCTTGAGAAATAATTTACATTATATTTCAAAACCATTGGCCACTTTTCAAAACAATTGACTGGTTTCCAATTAATTCTAAAAAATAAAGTTAATTATATAACACTGCTTTGAAGCATTTAATTCATATCTGCCAGTTTAGCATGGAGGGGGATTAAAGTAAACTGAATTTTACAATGATATAATGAGTAGTTGAATAATTATTTAACCTTTAATGGAAATGTTTGTTATTAATCAACAATTGTAAGCCAAATCACAAAACTGACTGGTTATTGTAATATTTTAAGTTTTAAAAAATTTAGAATCCTGTCAGATTATTTCCATCAGCTCCTATTCATCTAAGACTTAAAAGTACAGAACAGAGCTCTCAAAATTTGCAAAATGAACAAACATAGCAAAAGCAGTAAGATGACAACAAAGTAGAGTTTGTAGACCCCCATAATAGCAAAGTTCTGAAGTTCCAGCAGACTTTTCTCTTCAAAAAATTACTGGGCATCTTGGATCCTAGAATGTACTGGACCTGCAGATAAGATCTCTGTTTGTTCATAATATGTTTAGAGGCTAAGTAAAGTATTTTACTTTATATATTTTCAACTTTAATAAATAAAAGATGCATTTTCTGATTTTTAAAATGTGGATTAGTCTATAAAACCTTGCAAAATTTGAACATAATTTAAATTATTATTTATGATGTTTTATTGTACTTTTCTTCCTGAATTTTGGATAGCATTCTGAATTAAGTATTTGTCTACAATTTAAATTTGGTTTCCATATATTTCTTAAGCATTTGTTCCTACAGTTTTCTCCATAGCTGTAAGACGTTTTCATTTACAACTCTGAAGTATTTTGTACATATAGAACATAGAAGCAGCATAGATAAATAAAACTTGTAGAATTTGACAAGCTGATGTTGCCTAGAATTATTGCAACCATGAAAAAAAAATGCTATGATACTCAGAGGAATATGGTTATGACTGGCAAAGATTGTTTGGTTTCAATATGGAGTTAAATGTTCATTGGGATAAATGATAGCTGTGACCAACACTTTCTTTTGAGTTTTGTAGGAGTCCTGGGTGGGTGATTTGTAAGTTTTCAGTTCTGACAGATACATATGGCTTTTCAAGAAAACTCACTTTCCCTATGGTCCCCACTTTGCCTACCCCTGCTCCAAAGTGAGTGCGCAGTCACCTGATCTAGATCACAATAACTATATGGGGAGAAAGGAGGTTGAATACTTACCTCCACAGGCATTCTTGTCATTGTCAGAGCTCAGACATTTAATACTGAGCAAGAAAAGAAAGGGAACTGCACAATACATAGTCTAGCTACACATCTAATTGGCTTGTATTTAAAAGAAGGTTGTTATCCATTAATTTAGATTAGTTTCACAGATCCAGATGATGTAACTGGGGTCTTAAATCAATTTCTCCTACTTCCCTGTCATTTCTTGATTTTTCCTCACTTCAGAACTGTTTTGTTTTTTATTTTTGTTTTTGCAGCCTGAGATCTTCCCGATCTGTTAATCCCCCACCTGTTCTTTGAAAAACACAGCACAACACAACAACAAGCACAAGTCCTGGAGAGATATAGGATTAGAACTCCCACCGACATGAGCTGTGATTTCAGATGTGAGACTGTTTTCTTCAGCATGGATCAGGGCCGCCTCTAACTGCTTCCCTAAAGGAAGAAAGAGTGTTGGTTTTTTGCTTTTGTCTTTGAATCCAGCACAGCCACCTATTGCCCTCTGCTTCATGCTTGGCAGGATCACTGTAACATACTCTTTTATCAAAACAAACAGAGAAACAAACAAGAACTAATAGCTCTAAATTCTCCTTCAAACGCATCAAAAATTTCCCTGTTAGGATGAAATTACTACTCAAAAATGAAAACTACCAAATCAGGGAACTTTGAAGGGGAAAAATAAAGAAGAGAAGAAATTGCAAAAAATAACAGTCATGAAAGGGGAGAAGAAGAAAAAGTGGGAGGAAGGGAATGAATCTCTTACAGTGTAGAAATTCTTCATTGGGATTACACTGAGGGAAAGTTGGCTACAAATATGAAGCTTGGAATTAGTAATGAGAGAAAGAGACCACAATTTATCCATTCTAATACCATATCTGGATTGGCCCTAAATCTTGACTTGACAAAACATTCTTATTTAAAACAACTTTTCAACATTTGAAATTTACCCATGTTATAATATCTACTTAGATTGCTTCAAAGGTTTCTCTGTCTTAAATAACTGACTATTAAGAGCAGTAAATCAAAATGTGTTGTGTAAAGGTACATCTTCGGCCCCTCCACCTTTGAACAGAGATTAGTATTCCTAAACATATGCTAGCAAATGATGGAAATAATTTGTAATATAGAAAATGTGTTTGAGGGATTTGCTTTGCTCCAAACACACACACTGCTCATTATTGTATGATCAAGGATAGTGTGTGAGAGAGGGGAATACAGGACACAACAGAAGCCTTGTACGGTATATTTGTTCAAAAATTGATTACATAGCAAAGTACTGAAATCACTAATTACTTCTTCTCTTGGTCTAGTATTCAAATGGCACACACATATTAATGTTACTGTAAAAGAGATTTTTTGCCAGTAGGAAACTGCATTATCAAAACTCAGTCACCTTAGCAGTGGTATGTCTGATTTTCCTGATCTTTTTTAGGCAAGATTTCATCTACAATAGGAGCTAGAAATGACTTGTCCCTGTACTCATAAATAGTGTTCTATAAAATACAAGAAATGCTACACATATCCTATGTTGATTATTCTTATTATTCTTTTATTGGGTTAGAAATGTATTTGATTTCTATATTGTGTCATAAGGCAGCAAGGCCACTCTGGGCGGTTTACAAAATACATCATAAAAACAAAACAAATATACAATGTACAAATAACAAGTAAAAATACACATGCTTAAATCTACATTAAAATAGTAAACACATATTCAAAAAACAAAGATCGGCATGAAAGAGCAAGTAATGAAAAGAATAATTAATGATCAGGGAAAGCAGATCTATAAAGCCATGTACTCAGATGATTTTTATAAAATACAGGCAGCCTGTAATTATTTAACTAGAAATGCTATCATTATGGGAAGTCAACACGGGTTTCTTAAAAACAAGTTGTGCCAGACCAATTTGATCTCTTTCATTGATAGAATTACGGACCTGGTGGATGAGGGAACCCTGTGGATATTGCCAGACCAATTTGATCTCTTTCATTGATAGAATTACGGACCTGGTGGATGAGGGAACACTGTGGATATTGCTTATCTAGATTTAAGTAAGGCCTTCGATAAGGTTCTCCATGGTATACTTGCAAAGAAATTAGTAGAATGTGGGATAGATAGTGCTACTGTTAGCTGGATTTGTAATTGGTGGACTAATCACACCCAAAGTATGATCATTAATAGCTTCTCTTCAGCTTGGAGAGACGTCACGAGTGGGACGCCCCAGGGTACTGTTCTGGGTCCAGTGGTATTCAATATCTGTATTAATGACTTGGAGGAAGGAATAGAGAGTAGGCTGATCAAATCTGCAGATGATACCAATTTAGGTGGGGTTGCTAATTCCCTAGAGAATAAAAGGAAAATCTAAAAGGACCTTGACAGATTAGAGTCCTTGGCCAAAGCTAACGGAATGGGTTTCAACAGAGGGAAATGTAGGGTGGTGCATCTAGGTAAAAAGAATGAATTGCACAGATATAGAATGGGAGATGGGAGACACCTGGCTGGAAAATAGAACCTGTGAAAGGGATCTGGCTGTCTTCGTGAACCACAAATTGAACATGAGTCAGCAGTGTGATGCAGTGGCCAAGAAAGCCAACACGACTGATTCTTGGTTGCATCAACAGAAGCATAGTGTCTAGATCAAGGGAAGTGACATACCACTCTATTCTGCTCTGGTCAGACCCATCCAGGAGTACTGTGTCTAAAAAGGATGTTGACAATTTTGAACATGTCCAGAGGAGGGCGACCAAGATGATTGAGGGTCTGGAAGAAATGTCTTACAAGGAGTGGCTTAGGGAGCTAGGAATGTTTAGCCTTACAAAGAGAAGGCTGAGAGGGGATATGATAGCTATGTTTAAATATTTGAAAGTATGTTACACTGAAGGAACTGGTTTGTTTTCCATGGCTTCAGAGACTAGCACACAGGGCAATGTATTCAAACTACAGGAAAAGAGATTCAATTTAAACATTAGAAAGAACTTCATGACAGTTAGAGCTGTTTGACAGTGGAATATGCTGCCACGGAGGGTGGTTGAGTCTCCTTCTTTGGAGGTTTTTAAGCAGAGTCTGGATGGCCTTATGTTAGGAGCACTGTGATGGGGTTTCCTGCATGGCAGGGGTTGGACTAGATGGCCCTTGAGGTCTCTTCCAACTTCTTGATTCTATATTTCTATGATTCTATGATTTACAGTCTTCTTTTGACGTAGGCACCCTCAAGTTACCAGCCTGAGATGAGTGGGTGATGTGGGTGGAATTCTGCGGAAGATGCTAGTCTGAGAGACAACAAGGTCCTAAACCATTTAGGGTTTTGTATGTCAGTTTTAATACCTTGAAGTCAATGTGGTGATGAATCAGCAGCCAGTGCAGTGCTGCCAGTGTAGGGGAGGTGTGTTGGTGCCTTTTCAATCCCGTTATTAATCTGGCTGCTGAGTTCTGCACTAGTGGGAACCTCCAAGGCAGCCCCATATAGAGAGCATTATAGTAATCTAACCTTCTTAGGCTATATGTTTTGTTTAGAAAGAAGCAGAAACATCTCTTAAACAAGGGAATCACAAATGGTTAAAAATAGACATCTATATTATTCCTTTGGGATACTCAGTTTCCTTTCTCTCTCTCTTTATGTATACATTTTTAAAAAGAAAACAATAACCACCAACCACATTCCCCCAGCCAAAAGTATCTTTCTTGTAGTGCACAGAAAGAAGCCCCTCACCTAAAGAGATATTTTTAAAAATATGCTATTTTATAGCCCGCTCCAGGTGGTAAATCAAAGCAGGCATGGAGCCTAAAAGAAATGTAGTATCATAGCAGTGGCAAACTTTCAACACTCCAGATGTTTTGAACCAGAACTCCCAGACTTCTTTGTCATTGGTAGTCTAGGTTCATAATTCTGGGAGTTGTGGTCCAAAACATCTGGAGGACTGAACATTCACCACCACTATGTAGCACGATTAGGCACAACAGACTGTTAAATCTCAACAGGATCAAGGAAAACAATCTGGGAATTGCTGGATTAGAGTTGCCAGTGTGGAAGGAATTAGGAAGAGATTCAAGGTGAGGCAAAGTTGGTGGAAAGCTGCACCTTCTAGCATGCTTCCAATTCCAAATTAGGCACTCGGTGCTCTGTAATTTCTGGAGCATGAAAGGTCTTATGTTGGTGTGGTGAGGAAAGTATGGATTTGCTCCTCTAAATTGGGGTGGTGGCTGTTTTGTACATCAGAAGTCATAGATGTTACTGCCAGATTCCTTGGAGAAATATAAGAACATAAGAACATAAGAAGAGCCATGCTGGATCAGGCCAAAGGCCCATCTAGTCCAGGTTCCTGTATCTCACAGTGGCCTGTGACGTCACCCCTTCCAGAGACTGAGTTTTCAAAGGCACAACCGGTTTTATTTCGACATCACACCGCTGTGCCACCAAATTGTGATGACACCTCCCTTTTACACACTGAATTGTGATGGAAATGGTAATGCTGCCACCTTTTATTCACTTGGTAATGCTGCCACCTTTTAAAAAGTCGCCTCATGAATTGGGACCGACTCAGATGTATAATATAAAAATAATAACAAAGTTTATTGAGGAAAGAATAAATATAAAAATATCTGAGGATGGTATGCATTGCCTTTAACATATAATAGATTTCATCAACTTTTCCAGCCCCCCTGTCTTCAATAACTAGTAAACAGTATAGCCTTCACTGCCTGACAGAACTCTCACAGAGCAGTGCTCTCTCCCAGCACTCTTAGCTCTCAACTTAACTTCACTCACTGAACTGCCTCAACTGACTAGGCTCCACCCTTTTTATATCATACCATCCCTCGCCCTCCTGCTGGGATTGGCTGATGATTTGTATATTCATTACTCCTGTTTCCAGGGTGTTGTCACAATACCTCCCCCCTTATAAAGAAATTTTAAGGGAATAAACTTACCTCGGTTTGCTCACTTAAAATTCTCTTCTGGAGCCTATTTAACTAATTCATACATCCTTCTGTTTATCAGCTTTAATTCTGCATATCTATTAACTGTTTCATAACATGTTCAACCTTATTACTATATAATATCATGAACTGCAATAATTCTTTCTATAACATTACATTTTGAATAGACTATACTCTTGTTACATTGGTTAAACAAATTCAAATACCTGTAACTACCTTATCAATCATCCTAGAATCAATCTATGTTAAGATGCCTAAATACATATATTTGGTCTACATTTTAAGCTATTTTACTTACCAATATACCTACAATTTTTTTTCTTAACTTATATTATAAATATCACATAAACAGTTTCACTTATACTAAGCTCTGATTATACATTATCTTGCATTTTTCATTTACAGTTAACTTACATTAAGTTATGGTTTTCACATTTTATGACATTACATTTCCATACTTTTTTTAACAACTTTCTCTTACATCAGCAATAAAATAACAATATTACATTATTATTATTTAACCATGGTCCATGTAATAAATGTCTCCCGCTTCTTGCTGCAATGGCTGGACGATGATACGCCACGGGTGATCACTTCCAGTTCACAGTAAATTGATGCCATTTTTCCTTGAGTTCTTGGAATGTGGGATTCAACTCTTGGACACCGCTCCTGGTACAGTTCATTAGAGTCCCCTCAAATGCAGCTTGATATTCAAGTGACCACTGCATGACATATGAGCGCTTCTTTTTTGTCAGTTCAGTCAGTGGTGTTGCAATGGTGCTCAAATGTGGACTAAACCTCCTATGATATCCCGTAAGTCCCAAAAAAGATCTCACCTTCTCTTTGTTGGTCTGTCTTGGCCACGGGTCCATCGCGTCGATCTTCCTCTGCAGGGGGTCGGTCACGCCTCGTCGCATGTCGTGTCTCAGGTAGATGACTTCTGGATTTCCTAGTCACCACCTGGATGCTCTTTTCGTCCTCTCATCCTCTCGAATCCGCTGAAACACAATGTTCACAGGCTGCAGTTGTTTTTCCCAGGTGTCTTTTGCAACCACCGAATCAGGTCTGTCATTAGCATCCTTCACTTCCAAGTAGGGTTTCTGCTTTACACGGTTTTCTATTTGCTTTTCAGCTTCCTGCAGCTTTCTAAATTCATCAGCGATCTTATTCCATTCTTTTATCATTTGTTCCTTGCCCAGTGACACTTTGTTCCCTTCCAGACAAAGTTGCTCATTATTTAATATTTCTTTTTCAAGCTCTGCTTCCATTGATGTAAGTTGCTGTAAGCAATCTTCTTTACTTTCTGATGCACCAGACAATTGCATTTCCAAATTACGTATTTCCTTTTCTTTAATGTTTTCCACTGCAGTAATTACTTCTAGTTCTGCTGATTTCTTCTGGAGTTCAAAAACAAATGTATCAGATTCATTCCTCCTTTCCTCCAGTCCCTTTTCCTTCATCTCTAAAAGTGCTTTCAAAGGTGAAATTTCATTTTGGAGTTCACCAGTAACTGATGCCTGCTGAATTTTAGCTTCTTTCAGGTCTTCTGCCGTTGCTTCATTTTGTTCTTTTCCAAGCTGTGCTACTTTTTCTTCTCCTTCTTTTAATTTAAAATATTTTTCCAGTCTGGAGTTCTCTGCTGGTACACGAAGTTCTTCACAAGCTTGTATCATTTTCTCCTCTAGTATGAAATTTTCAGAGTGTTCAGGACTTAAAGGGTGTGTATTCATTTCCATTAAGTCAAAACATCCCTTCATACTGTCGTCTTGCCTTTGTTCTAGGCTAAAGTCTACTGCTGGCCCCTTTAGACTGTCAGCTAAATTAGCTTCTTCTACCACTTCAGACTTCTGAGTTTCCCTCTCAAATTCTCCTATGGACATTTGCTTTGTAACTGTGTTGTTTTCACCATTTTGTTCAGCTTGGTGTATCTGAGCTCGTGTTAATCCAAAAGCACTCTGCACATGCTCTAAGACATCTATTCCAATTAAACCTTCTCTTGGGATTGGATCTGAAACTCCTATTCTATGACTGGAGTTCAAACCATATGAGTTATTGCAGTCACCATTTGTAATGTCTGAAGAGACAACTGTTGTGGAGCAAGGGCTTGCTGTCAATTTTGAGGAGGTAGCTAGACTTCTGTTGATTGCACTGCCCAATTTTGTCACAGGAGACTGTCTGGGCCAAGTACCATCTTCATTCTTTACTTCTATTACCACCACCTGTCTCTGGTAGAGCCCTGCATCTTGTATAGTGCTGTCAGGTTTGCTTAACTGCTCATAAATACTGGTATTACTCATATATCTGAGCCACAGCCTAATTTCCTTCCCATCAGGAATATTAAACAGCTTCCGCATCTCTTTTCCAATAGTATCAATGGTATCCGCTTTGCTGAAATAACAGCTTACAAGATTATTAGGATCACTGTTTTGGCAGAGCTTCAGTTCCAAAGGATATACTTCGACTTTACAATATTTCACAAATACACCATATTCTACAACTTTTCTCACAATTGGCTTCTGCTCCTCTACACACCCATACCAATTTACTAATTTATTCCAGGCTTCAGTGGGAACTAAAACATAATCCACTTTATCAATAAGGTACTCTTTCAATATCTGAGTTTCTGAATCTGCAAAAAGTCCCGAGTTGTCAATTGGCCCTGGGAAGAGGTTGGGCTCTCCCACATTATACTGGTCCCAGCTGTCAAAGCCCACATATTTCTTCCACTGCTTGAACCACTGGTTATTAATCAAATACCAAAACTCCCCTGGCCGCAAAGGCGTCCCCAACAGCGGCTTAAGTTCAGACACCTCAGTATGGGCCATTTTTTAAAAAAAAGATTTTCTTTGTATCTCTCTGGGACTTTAGTGACTGACCTAAATCTTTTCCTCAGTTGTTCTGCTGAAATGCCAGTTCTAGTAAACACTAACTCTTTTCCCGTTCTTTGTATTCACTTTTGGAACTGACTTGAAATCAAAATCTTTTTATTTATTTATTTGTTATATGTGGTGTATATTTCTTTATTAAGAAAATGAAGGTTAAGTGGGTCACAGCTATTTCAATGGCAACTGTAAAAAAATTTACCTCAGCTCTCTGGCAGTTTCTGACTCCTGTTAAGCTACTGTTGCCAAGGGCAAGATTGGCACAGTGCCCAGACTTCAAACTCTTTCTTTAAATAAAACTTCAGTGTTTAAAATACACAGATTTAAATATATTTCTTCGGCTTTTAACCTATAACTTTTCTTCTGACTCCCCCAATCTCATATAAGGGATTCCAGTCAGGCACTCCTGCTTTACAGAACTTTTGTCAGCTTTAAATCTCCTCAGGTCTCTTCATTTTGTGAGGTAAATTTTCTGTCCCTACAGACTCTCAGACCTTTTACTTTGGAGATTTTTTTCTGTTAACACCCAGGGTGATATTTCCAGACCTTTACCAAAGCCACCCTAAATTCAAGGGCAAACGCTTTGGGTCTTTCACCCTCAAAGGAAATTTGTCTTAGCACCTTTTAATTTTCAGGCTGCTGGGCAGCACAGAGTTCCTTGACTCTCAGGCAGTTTCCCCAAACAAACCACTGTAGATTTCAGTCTATCCTTTCAGATTTTCTCTTCCAGATGTCCTGTAATTTGTCAGGCCAGACTCCTTTTCCTTTTGGAATCCTGGCCTCCAGACTCGTAACAGGCCCACCAAAGAAATCAGTTAGCACTACAGGGTTTTAAGTCTGAATTCCTCTCTCACACGCAGGGCTTCCCAAGAAACTGAAATTAGCTTCACCTAATTCTCAGTCCTAACCCCTTTTCAGAGGAACTTCCACAGACTACCAACAACACTTGAGGGCTAACTTTTACTAAAGGCTTCTTCTTTTTAAACTTCCAGTTTCAATTTTTTCACAGGGTAGAGTCTAAATATTTTGAGCTGGTGACTTTTTCCCTCAGGCAAACTGGATATATTCGACATCCCACTGCTGTGCCACCAAATTGTGATGACACTTCCCTTTTACACACTGAATTGTGATGGAAATGGTAATGCTGCCACCTTTTATTCACTTGGTAATGCTGACACCTTTTAAAAACGCCGCCTCATGAATTGGGACTGACTCAGATGTATAATATAAAAATAATAACAAAGTTTATTGAGGAAAGAATAAATATAACAATATCTGAGGATGGTATACGTTGCCTTTAACATATAATAGATTTCATCAACTCTTCCAGCCCCCCTGTCTTCAATAACTAGTAAACAGTAGAGCCCTCACTGCCTGACAGAACTCTCACAGAGCAGTGCTCTCTCCCAGCACTCACTCACAAAACCTCAACTTAACTGAACTTCACTGAACTGCCTCAACTGACTAGGCTCCACCCTTTTTATATCATACCATTCCCCGCCCTCCTTCTGGGATTGGCTGATGATTTGTATATTCATTACTCCTGTTTCCAGGGTTTTGTCACATGGCCCCACTAGATGCATCTGGGAGAGCATGAGACTAGATAGCTGTCTCCTGATCCCACTCCTCTGCATCTGGCCCTTAAAGTACCCTGGTTTTAAGCCTGGAGATGATACATTTCCCTCATGGTTTGCAACCTGTGATGGACATTTCCTCCAGGAATCTGTCCAATCCCCTTTTGAAGGCATCCAGGCCAGATGCCATCACCACATCCTGTGGCAGGGAGTTTCACAGACTAACAGCACTCTGGGTGAAAAAAAATATTTTCTTTTGTTTGATCTTACACTCCCAGCCCTCAATTTGAGTGGATGTCCCCTAGTTCTGGTATTTTGTGAAAGGGAGAAGAGTGTCCCTCTGTCCACTTTACTCATGCCCTGCATTATTTAGTATGTCTCAATCATATCCCCCCTCAGGTGCCTTTTTTCCAGACTAAAGAGCCCCAAATTTTTTAGCCTTTCCTCATAAGGGAGGTGCCCCAGCCCATTAATCATTTTAGTCACTCTCTTTTGCACCTTTTACAGTTCCACTATGTCTTTTTTGAGATGCGGAGACCAGCATTGTACACAATACTCCAGGTGGGGCCTTACTATCATTTTGTATAATGGCATTATAATGTTGGCTGTTTTATTTTCAATCCCCTTTTTGATAATCCCTAGCATGGAATTGGCCTTCTTCACTGCTGCCACACATTGGGGAGACACCTTCATGGAGCTATCCACCAACACATCAAGATCACTTTCCTGATCCATCATGGATAGCTCAGAGCCCATTAATTGATATATAAAGTTTTTATTTTTTGCCCCAATATGCATTACTTTACATTTGGTTACAATGAAATGCATTTGCCATTTGGCAGCCCATTCCCCCAGTTTGGAGAGATCCTTCTGGAGCTCTTCACAATCTTCTCTGGTTTTTAGCACATGGAAAAGTTTTGTATCATCTGCAAACTTGGCCACTTCACTATTTATCCCTGTCTCCAGGTCATTTATGAACAGATTGAAAAGCACCGGTCCCAGGACATATCCCTGGGGCACACCACGTTTCACCTCTCTCGATTGTGAAAATTTCCCATTGACACCTACTCTTTGTTTCACCTTTGCACTAACTTTATGAGACCAACAAAAAGCTGTCAATAGTGAATTCAGATATTGAGTTATGGTGAGCATAGAGCTACATTGGGATTATTGAGAGGCAGGATAAGATGCTACCATGATAAAGGGAACCCTGACGTTTGTAGCAGTAGAACAAAAATGTGTAAGGAAAACAACTAAAAAGGGCACTGTCTCTGCCTCCGATCAGTTCCATCATGACTGAGTATGGACAGGGAACATAGATACTGATTGTCTATTGTGGAAAGAGAAAACCAAACTCAGTTGAAGTAGATGGAGAATCTTGAAAGAATGAGTGATACTTAAAACACAGAAATGTTCCACTCCAAAATCCTATCCATTTTCTTTCCTTCTTTCCTTCTTTCTTTCCTTCCTTCCTTCCTTCCTTCCTTCCTTCCTTCCTTCCTTCCTTCCTTCCTTCCTTCCTTCCTTCCTTCCACAATCTGCTATTTTAATATTGCAATTGTATTCTGCAATGCTGAATAGGATATGGTGATTCATGCCCTCCAACTGTCCCTGAAGCATTGCTTGTCTATACTCAGTTTTGCTACAATCTCATCTTCTGCAATGTGGTATTGAATGCAGAGACTTCTAATGAAAGTAAGAAATATGAGTCTGGACTTCTGGGGCCATACCATCAGATGTTTTAAGTTAAGAAATCTCTATTGGAAGTTAATGGCATTACACTGATAGAGGCTGGCTCCGGGATTCTATTTCTAGGCCAATTTACTTTCTGACCTCTGGCAAGCCTTTCAGCAAATTAAAATGCACATGTTGTTTAAGTACTGTAATTTGCTTCAATCTTACCTGGAAAAGACTGTATTTATTTTATAGGGGTCTTTCTGAAGTTTAATTAACTAATGCATTAAAAGTAATCTGAGGCCTTCAAATGAACAATAAAATGTTTTACTTTTGTACTCCACTGTACAATCTCTTCTTTCTTTTATGAATGCGTGAATTAACTAGTCTCTAGAATCCTGTAAGAGTATCAGTGATTTCCCAAAAGACATATCTTTTAAACAGGATGTTTCCTCTTCTGTTTCTAAGATTTCATTTTTTAAAACATACATATTGGCAATAAAACAAAAGCCAATGACTTCAATCTGTTCTTTCTCTCTGTAGAAGTTCTGAGCTATTGCTCCTATAATCTATGTATCATGGGCATGCTGAGTTTGCTAATGGAAACTGTAGGCCAAAGCATTTGGAGGTCCAAAGGTTCCCCACCCCATCTGAAGTTTGCTCCTACTTTGAGCTATATAATGCAGCAGAGAAGTAACATCTGAGAAAAGAAATTAATACTCTCATCTAGAAAGGTGTATAAAATGAGACCAAAACACTTCACATTTGACAACAAGAATAATTAGGGGTTTGCTATGAATTAGAATGATAGTCAGAGGAGACAAGGAGTCAGTCACTGGTTTCTGCTCAAGCTTGTTTATATAGATAGAAAAATCTTTTCAGCTGTGCTTTGTTTTCACTTCAGCTATATTGAAAATCTCAAATATTTCTATCCTGAATATGATGTGATGTGCAATATTTTAAAAAATTTTTGAAAACTAAATGAAAGGGGTCTCTTTTATTTGGACTGGTTATTATTATTATTATTATTATTATTATTATTATTATTATTATTATTATTATTATTATTATTATTATTATTATTATTATTATTATTATTGTTGTTGTTGTTGTTGTTGTTGTTGTTGTTGTTGTTGAGTATTTTACCAAGGTGGCTTACAGTAATGAGGGACAATATAAAGTCCAGTACAATTAAGACATATTCAAGCTTGAGAACCAGGGAATTGGGGGACATCTTACAGCATTAAAAGACAACATCAAAGCTACATGAGATCTTGTATATCTGTGCATGTATGTATGAGAAAGAGAGTGAGAGAGAGTAGGGTAGGGAAAAGAGGGAAGGGACAATAAGAAGTGACAGGCTACAATATCTAGATGTTTGTTTTTTTCTGATGACTTAGTGTTCAACAGTACTTTAAAGAGTTTGCATGTGAAAGCAATAACCTAAGCACCAAGAAATACAAATATAATAACATCATGCTGTGCATTCTCCTGTGCATTCTGCCCCTCCAACCACAAGGAGTGTTGTTCATTTTTATTCTTACATCACAGCATGTTCCCTGCCCAGAAGTGTTGATTGGAGGGCATTTTTACTAAATATGTAGCAAAAGACCAATCTCATTGCACTCTGACTGGTGGTATGGAAAAATAGGGCTATTCAGTTGATATAGTTTCATGGGAGCTGAGTGACTAACAAATAAATTTAATTGACACTTGTTTCAGTCTACTAAAAAGTTATCCCAGACTCATTGTTTTCAACCACAAGTCATTATTACAAGAACCTAAGGAAGTTTTTAATCCCATTGTGTGTAGCTACACTTTTGTCCTATGAATACCTTAGCACTTATTAGAATTTTCCTCTTTATATTCCAGTCTCCTGGAAACATGATCCAAATTATGTCAAAAATTCAGTTCTTTCCCCTGTTTTTATTAACTAAATCAAGCTCTGTCATAATGTCTTTTCCTTGTTCCTGATGCTATACTATGAATGTTGTACAGTGGTCCCCTGCCTTTTCGCGGTTCATACATTGCGGAATCGCAGTATATGAAAAAAGGCCCCCTAGGGTAAGGGGGGAAAGTCCTGCTTCAAGCCTCCCATACTTACCACAGGACTGGAGCTGCCCCAAACAGGCCAGTGAGGGCCTTCCCGGGCCTTCTGGAGCCCCCAAAATGGCTTCCCCGTGAACCAGAAGTGACTTCTGGATCACTGAAAATCATTTCTGAGGCCTCCAAGAGCCTTTCTAGGCCTATTGGAGGCCTCAGAAATTATTTCCAGTTTACCAGAAAGTACAAGAGCCCCCAGCAAGGCTCCCCCAGGCCTGACTCGACCTGCATCCGCATAGCGTGGATTTTCAATTATTGCAGGTCAGGTCAGGTCCCTAACCCCAGCGATAGGTGGGGGTCACTGTACTAAGGATATCTGCCAAGTTCAGGTGATCTGTGAATATGGTCAGATCAAGGGAGATTAGGAAGGTAGATTTTAGTGGCACAGAAATGGGCTACCACTGTCAAGATATCAGTTTTGGAAAGTTATTGCTCAGTCCTTGGACAAGACTGAAATTCACGGGTGTTATTTTGGAAAATGTTCTTTCTGCATTGGGGCAGCATCCACTGTGCCTCCCATGGGTTATAGGGTGGACAATATCAAGAAGGTGGGGTGGTGGGCATTATACAAATATTGTTCTTGTGTTCGTCCACTACTGAGATGCTAGGCACTGTTGTTTGTTCTTATGTTATCATTGCAGGTGTGATGCTAAAGTTTCATGCCTGAGTGTTGATGTGTGGTCACAGCCATGTTTTCTGGCTGGCTAAGTATGCTAGATGATCCTATTGGGGTCAGCATTTGGGCCTTGGAGCAGCGGCTGCATTGGAATGGAGGGGATGGAAAGGAATGCCCTGGGATGGGTTCCTCTAACTGGCATCTCAGGGTACTCTGGATGTGCCCCATGACATAATTCTTATCTACTTTGGGAGTAATAACTTGGCCTGAAGATTTTATCAGTCATGTGGACTTGTAAGTTTTTTGATGCACAATTTCTGGCAACACGTTTGGTTTGGACAACAAGGATTTCATGTTTGATATGGAGAGCATGGTGTGACCCCAGAGGTGTGGATAAGGCACGTAATGGTGTTAAGCACAAAATTGATAAAGCCTTTATGCCAATAAAGGTCTTTCTGATTGTGATAAAGCCTTTAGGGCTGGGATGAGATCCATGATAGCTCACCCTTGTATAACAGTCAGTTGGCTAGAGCTGTATGAGGAGGATTGTGATCATTTGTCTGTAAAAGGTTTAGATATGTTTCTACAAGCCTTACAAAGGGGACTTAAGGCCACACCATTCAGCTGCTTGGGGGGTAAGAAGCATACCCTGTAGCCCCATATCGTGGCAGGTAGTGCAAGAGGGAAGTAAATTCAGGTAATGTTCAGGTTAAGGTCTCCGGGGGGGGGGGTTTGCAAGCCATCCTTCCTATCAAAATTAAGGAAACAGGAGGCTAGGAGGGGAAGAAAACAAGAAAAACCCATGGGATGTACAAAAGATAGGATAATGAGGCTTGGTTTTAGGGATACCTTGGTGTAATCAGGCTTCAGGAGAGTGAAAGTGTGCTGAAATGGTGAACAATGTGCTTCTTATGTAGGCACTTGCTGAAAGCAGATCAATAAACAGGGAAAAGATGTGCACTTGGCAAGACGGGACACACAGAAAGAAGTATAATACACCCCTGCCATTGGGATGTTAACTACGCACCAAAAGTCACGTGATTGCCTGCGATTTTAGTACTCATCAAAATATGATGCGCAGTTAATAGCCATGTGACAGGCCTTTTATAGGATTTTCTTCATGTTCAGTTTGCTTATGTCCCCCATTTTAACTATTGCATACATTCTCGTTTGATGAAATTCCTAGGATGACGAGGAACAGTAAAATGGATTTCATTTATACTCTCCCTACCCCTATGCCCTCAGAACATAAGAACATAAGAAGAGCCATGCTGGATCAGGCCAACGGCCCGTCCAGTCCAGCTTCCTGTATCTCACAGTGGCCCCAACAGATGCATTTGGGACCGCATGAGACTAGATATATGTCTCCTGATAGCACTCCCCTGTATCTGGCCCTTGAAGTACCCCGGTTTTAAGCCTGGAGATTACAATCTCCCTCATGGTTTGTAACCTGTGATGGACTTTTCTTCCAGGAATCTGTCCAATCTCCTTTTGAAGACATCCAGGCAAGATGCCATCACCACATCCTGTGGCAGGGAGTTCCACAGACTAACAACGCACTTCAATTGCCTGTAAGCCTGGTGAGAAAGGGTATTTTGTGTAAATTGAATAGTACTTTATATTGCTTCCCTAAAGCAATATATGTAAAACTAGCTATTGAATCTTTTCTCATATTCAGAATTCTCAGTCTCTGGATCCTGATAAAACCCAGGAGGAGATACCCCTTGAGCGTGCCCAGATTCTTACCTCCATTTGGGTCATACCTTCTAATGATATTGGGATTTTTAAAAATTGCAAGCCTGTTCATATGTCTTTAAAGTAATTTTCCTTTCCCTCAGGTATACCAAAATCCTCTTTCAACAGAGGCAAGAGTGTGTATAGCTCCGATTACAGAGTCATACCTAGCTCAAGATATGATTAAACCATATATATAAACCATATATATTAAACCACTGCAATATACCAGATATTCTGCCAGTTATGAAAGCTGGAAAATTTAAAGTCCTTCTACTTTTCTTGTCTCCATTCCAAATAAATTTAATGCTTTACTGTTGTCAATGTTTGTAATGTTTGCTTACCTTCTGCTAAATATTTACATGTTTTGTCTAGTGAAAGTCATTCTGTTACTGATGACAGGATCCAAGCAGTACCGATGGTATTGACAACCACAAAGTGCAAATATCTTGGAATGGCAAGCTATTGTCCCTTCTGTTAGATTTGCTCATGCTGCTGAACTCATTGCACTTACTTGTGCCTGTGTATTACTCTATAATGAATCTGTTTCTACTTATATAGACAGTAAGTACTGTCATTCCACTGTCGATGCTATAGGTACAATATGAAAGCAACATGGATTTATGCCATCCTTTGGGAGCTCTGTTTCAGTGCTTAATCTTCCCACCTCCCCTTTAACCCTTAAAATGCTTTCTGGAGTATATTTGTCTGTTTTGTCATCAGAGAAGGCACTTTGGCTTTCTTTAAGCAATGAGAGCACATGCCAAAAAGTGGGGAGGGGAGTAAGAACACAGTTTCTTATTCAATGTGTAAGCCATGGCCATCTGGTCCTTTCACAACACTTCAAGTGGATTTCACTGATTTGCCAAACACTATTTCCTACTATCTTGTACTTATGTATCTCTTGTCAGGATGGATTGAGGTGTTCTGCACACACTTGCTGAGAGGTTAACATATATCTCGATCTGGATCCCAAGTTTTTTCAGACAGAGGTTTGACTTCCATCCCAGCTATCATGAAAGCAACATCTAGGCCAGGCATGCCCAAACTTTGGCCCTCCTGATGTTTTGGACCACAACTGCCAGAATTTTATTTTATTTTATTTTATTTTATTTTATTTTATTTTATTTTATTTTATTTATTATTATTATTTTTTAAACTGCTGTCCACGTGGCCCACCTACCAGTTGTAGTACAGGCCGAATCAGTTTTTATTATGATTAATTTTCTTCTGCCGACCCATGGGTCGGGTCCAGTGTGGGCAGGTCGGCTTATTTATATTTTATTTTTTTCTGGATGCCACCTCCCTGGGGGCTGATAGTGGCAGTGAGAAGGACCAGACCACTCCACCAGGGAGGAGACACTGGTGGAATGAAAAACAAACAGAAACAAAATGGAAATTTCTGTTTCATTTCATTTCATTTCATTTTTCTTAGAGGGGGCAGTTCATTATTTGTTTCATTAGGTAACAAAATGAATAACGAATAACGAAATGAACCAAAAGTTCATCTCTAATTGACACTGTTTTCAATGTTAGTTTCCATCCCTCATAACTTTTACAAGGAATTGTGTTCTCATGTAGCTTTAATGTTGTCTTTTAATGCTGCATGATGTCCCTCAATTCTCTGTTCTCAAACTTGAATATGATGTACTGGACTGCATATTGTCCCTCATTACTGTAAGCCACCTTGGGCCCTTTTCCAAGGAGAAAGGCAGGGTAAAAATACTCTAAATGAATAAATAAATGAAATGTTTGGCCCATCCATGCTTTTATTTAGAAATATTGCAGGCTGTAATATTGGTTCTTGTAAAAGGCCTTTCAAAAGGTAGAAACAGTGACTTCTTACCACAATCAACATGCATGGAACAGGCTTGCCAGCAAGACTTTTGGAAAGTAGTTACATTGTTGAAGTTTCATGTGCAGGGAACGTAAGTATTTGAAGAGATATACGGTGATTAAAGGTCACATAAAGATTTTCAAAAGGCATACTTTCTTTAAAGAATACAATTATGTATGTGTGTAATACATACACATATATAAAACTCTGGGATTTTCCCTGCTTGGTTAACCACTACCATTCACACTTACTGGACAATAGCTCTGATAATGGATTTTTGTTTGGGGGAGAAATGACAGATTAATGGAAAAAAATGAATCAGCTTCTGGGATTTTTCCTTGCTTGGTGTATTTTTGTAAATGATGGTGAGCAGAGGGTATCCTGTAGACCATCCTGATTACTGCCATTGTTGTTGGCAACATTCAAGCTGCCCTTTGCTATGCAAAAAGCTTGACATTCATTTTCCTGTTGGCAAAGTAGGCACAATATTATACAGTAGACATGGGCACGGAACGGCAAAATTCTAGTTTTTGTTTTCGGATATCGTTCTCGTTAGGTAACGGAAATGGTAACGAGAATTACTCCGCTCCAGCTCGAACCCGACCCGAAAAAAGAAAAATTGGGTCTGGTTTATCGTTGTCGTTAACGGCATCGCGGCGATCGCGCAATGCCATTGCCAAGAGCACTCAGTCAGCTCAGCACAGAAAAAATGTTTTAAAAATTAAAAAAAAACTTGGACTCCCGGCCAAAAAAGCAGGCGAAAATATGCCTGCCTGTGCAAGGACACCTACCAGAGGGGCAGTTTCTGGGGGGGGTTGTCCCCAGCCTTCCCCCTCTCCTGTCCTGGGCTGCTTGCACCAGGCTGGGGGGGGTCATCCTCATCGTCTCGCCATGCCATGTGGTGGGGGGATCCAAAATGGAGACCACAATTTTTCTTTTGAAATCGTGGTAAAAAAACACACCAAATCACCACAGAAACATGTGAAAATTAGGTATTTTAAATGCCTGAATTTTTATAGTAGCAGCAGTGGGTTTTTTATAGCAGTAAAAGCTCACACTGATTTTATTTTATTTTATTTTATTTTATTTCTTATTTTTTTAGACCTGCCCATGTCGGCTGGGCATGGGATGGTACCATGCAATTTTTTTGAACCATTCCACCAATGGCATCGCCAGGTTTTGACTGACACTTCTGGATGGGCCAGAGGGCATAAAAAGCCGAGGCACCTTCCAGAAGTCGCAGTCTGCTCTTGGATGTGGTTGAGGGTGGAGGGCTGTGTGGCTGGCTGCTGCTGGCTATTCGAATTTGGAGGGAGGCTGGAGGCTTTAGATTTAACTTAGGCAGGCAGGGAGGGAATTGAATCTAGAAAATAATTCCTTTGATTCCCTGAAGCTTTGTCTGCTGAAGGGAATAGCAGTTTATTCTTTTTTTTCCCTCTGGCAGTTTGTGAGGAATTTTTTCTGATATTGGGTAAAGGGGGAGGTTCGACTGGAAGTGGGAGGTGTGGATTTATTTTAAAAATATACAATATATATACTCTACCATTTATTTTCTATTTTCCCAACTTCAATTTGCTTGCTTGCACACACACACATTTGGGGTGCAAGCCAAGAGCACCTCTATCTAGTGGAGACTGGAGAATATTTTACATTTACAATATTATTTATTTTAGTTTACTATTACTTACTTCATTGTTTGTTTTTTAAACCTGTTGTTGTGAGTGCCCTGTGCAGTTCAACAACACAGGCCCAATCCATTTAAGTGGATCAGAAGAATTTTGAATTTTATTGTCATTTTATTCCCTGAACAACTACTAGTAAACTATATTGTGCTTGTTGATTTATACCGCAATATCTTTCTTGTTGGGAGGCTGCTGCTGCTGCTGCTGCGATATCAGCCTTAATATTTTTGATTCCATCATCATTATTACTCCAATGTTTGTTTGTTTGTTACATACATAATTCCATACATAGTTACATTTCATACACTTGCTTGTGTGTTGTGTTGTGTGTACAGTTGAACACACAGCCACATTCCATTTAAGTGCATCAGAAGAATTTTGAATTTTATTGTCATTTTATTCCCTGAACAACTCCAGTAAACTATATTGTGCTTGTTGATTTGCACCCAATATCTTTCCTGTAACTTGGGAGGCTGCTTGCTGAATCAGCTGCTGCTGATATCAGCCTTACAATATTTTAGATTCCATCATTTATTATTACTCCACTCACTGCTTGTTTGTTTGTTTATTGTTGCATTCCCTGGCCTGAACACAACTGCCAGTAAACTATAGGGTGCTTGGTGATTTGCAGCCAATATCTTTCCTGTAACTTGGGAGGCCACTTGCTGATTCAGCTGCTGCTGATATCAGCCTTACAATATTTTTTATTCCATTTTTTATTATTAGTCCACTGTTTGTTTGTTTTTATATACTTCTGTTGTTCTGTGTGTGTGTAAACTGAAGTTCAACACACAAAGGCCCATTGCATTCAAGTGGATCAGGAGAAGTGTGATATTCATCATTTTCATTTCATTCCCTGAAAAAGTACTAGTAGACTACTAAACATTTAACAAAAATATTGGGTTTGTTTATTTGCATCCAAATATCTTTCTTGGGAGGCATAGTACACTACCACTCGTGTGAAGCTGCTGCTGTTGCTGCGCTGACTGTCTTACAATATTATTTATTCATTACTGCAGCTCATTTTTTTGTTGTGTTGTGTTGTGTACACTTGAACACACAGGCAGGGAGCTAGGCACATTCCATTTCAGTGCACCCATCAACTTTTGAATTCCGAATTTAGAAAATTATACCAAGGGCCAGCAGGGCAAAATTTAGGCGTGTACAAAAGAACACAGTGTGTGAGAGTAAGCTTGTGGGTGAAAAGGATCAGTTGATTAGAATAGTTTGCTACTTAACAAAGTAGAATCAGACAATCTATTTCTAATACTTTTGAGAAATGAAAAAAATGAGGAGGGGTGGCACAGCCAGAGGGAAGGGGAAGGGGACTCTGGCTGGAACACTGTCAGGCCCTGGTTCCTCAGGGAGGAAGAGAGGGGAAGAAGGCATGGGGAAGGGCAGAGACAGCTCCGCTGAGAGTGGGAAGAGGCAGGCCACTCTGCAGGAAGTGGTGCCACTGTGTGGGAGTTTTGTCAGCCAGCAAAATAGGGCCAAGGCACAGGAGACCACCACTCACGTAGTTGGTGAAATGGTGGCCATGAACGGGTTGCCCCTCTCCTTTGTGGAGTCATCAGGCTTCAGGCACCTGATGAAGCACGTGGCTCCATGGTACGAGCATCCATCCCATCGTACCTTCAGCCGGCGGGTGATTCCCTCCCTTTTTGAGTCCGTCAGGGACATGGTCCGGGCCCTGCTGCAGGCAGCCAGAGGAAGGAAGATCCACTTCACTTCCGACCTCTGAACCGGTGGGCACCACGGATACCTCTCTCTGACGACTCTTTGGTGGCAACCCAAGGAGGTCCTTGACACTAGGGCATCCCAAGAACAGCTGAAGGGGGAGCCACAAGGGAGCACCCCAAGAGGGTATAGGGTGGTGCTTCTCCAGGCACAAAGCATGGAGGACAGTGCCAAAGGCATCCACATTGCTGAGGTCCTCAAGATGGCACTGCGAGAGTGGGCACCCGAGGGGGAGGTCAATCGCTGGTTCATGGTTAATGACGCAGGCCGTAACATGATCAACGCGGTTGATAGGGCAGGGCTACATGGCATCGTGTGCACAGCACACAAACTGCACCTAGTGGTGGGCAATGCCATTGGGCTGGGAGCACCAAAGGACTCCTGGGATGAGGGGACCCTGGAGACTAAGGCCTTGCTGGACAAGTGCAGGAAAATCGTCGGGTACTTCTCATGCAGCATCAAGGCATCCAGGATGATGCATGAGAGGCAGGCGGAGACGGGCTGACCAGAGCACGTCCTGATCCAGGACGTGACCACCCAGTGGAACTCCACCTACGAAATGGTCAAGCGCCTGGTGGAGCAGAGGCAAGTGGTGGAATATGTCATGTCAACCACTCCCGTCCTGCCTGAGGGAATGGTATTGGACATTGGTGCTACCAAGTGGTTCAACCTCTCCCAGATGGTGGCTGTCCTGCAGCCTTTTGAGGAGACCACCCACGTCCTCAGCAACTACAACGCCAGCCTGGGCCATGTACTCCCCCTGGTAAATGCCCTTCGCCAACACCTAGAGGCCAGTATCCGGGAAGAAGCCAATCTTCTCCTAAAGAGCAGGACCTTGGCAGACAGGCTGCTGACCAGCATGGATAACTGCCTTAGCCCACTGAGGAGGGAAAATGTGTACCAGATGGCATGCCTGTGCGACCCTCGCATCAAGGGTTCCCTGGCGGGCAGTGCTGCTGACCTAAACTCCTGGAAGACAGAGCTATGCCATCAAGTCCGCAGGGCTCTCTCCAATCAGGGCCAGGCGTTCCCGAGGGTGCACGGAAGCCAGAGCGATGCAGAAGAGGAATCCTCACAAGGATCCTCTTCCTCCTCTACTCCAGGAGCGTACACCCAGAGACCAGGTTCCGTACCAGCAGCCAACTACCTGGCCTCTTCCCTAGCCATGGCATTCTCCTCCTCAGTGGAGGCAAGGGAGGAAGAAGAATCGGACCCCGCTCTGACCATGGTGAGGGAGTACATGGCCAAACCCCTCCAACCCCTCACCTTGGACCCACTCCACTACTGGATGAGAAAGGCAGACATCTGGCCCGCTCTTTCGACTCTGGCCTTGGACCTCTTGTCCATTCCACCCACCAGTGTCCAGAGTGAGCATGTCTTCTCCCACATGGGAGATGTCCTGAGGCCGCGCTGCTCTCATCTGGACCCGGAGACCGTGGAAAGGTTGACTTACATCCGCTTCAACCTTTCCACGTTGGGATTACCCCAACACTCCAAGACCTAGGTCCAAAGTCATTCTGCCATGGGTTCCTTCAAAATGGGCCTCCCTTGCTCTAACATCCACTACCAGAGCAACATTTATGCCTGCCTGCCTGCAATTATGCCTGCCTCCCAGCTTGGCTTCCTCCCTGCAAGCCTAACTTCCTGCCTGCAAGCCTGCCTGCCTGCCTGCCTACCTACAAGCCTACCTGCCCGGCTGGCCCTGTGCCTACCTGCCTAACTGCCTGCTTGCCTGCTTGCCTTCCTGCATTCCCACTCAATTTGAATTGATTGGGCAGATTACTGCCCAATTTTTCTAGCCCTTGCCTGGCTCAAAACCAGGGAGGACCACTCAATGTGTCATTTGGAAGGTCTGTGTAGGCCCAATTTTTCTAGCCCTTGCCTGGATCCAAACCAGGGAGGACCACTCCATGTGTCATTTGAAGGGAATCATAGTCTATCTGTTTGCCCAATTTTTCTAGGCCTTGCCTGGATCCAAACCAGGACCAAATGTTTATAATTTTCTTTTGAAGACTTTTGGGCTGTGCAGCTTCAACCCCCTAACCCTAACCCTAACCCAATCTAAACAATGCCTGTATGCCTCCAAGTCCCATCCTAACAGTCCTCCAGCTCAACGCAGTTATGCCTGGATGTCTGCTCTGTCCATATGACTGCCTGCCCTGCAAGAATGATTCGCCTGCCTGCCTGCCTTCCACCTTTGTCTGCCTGAATGCCTGTAATTCCGCTGCATGTATGGATGTAATATAAGGGCTACATAATTAGACCAGTTTTATAGGGCTTCCCTGGTCTTTGTAGCAGCCCAGGAATATTTTTTCTAGGGTCAGTGTTGGCCCAATATTTCCCCATGGGCCATGGCTGGTCTGAGTGTAGTACACCCCAATACCTGCCTTCCTAGATGTGTTCCTCCCTTCTCTGGGGTTTTGGAGCCATTCTCTGCTTACAAAGTGGTCAGGATGCACTTTACAACTACCTACCTCAAAGACTGATTATCAGGGGCCTAGCTCTCCTCCTTTCAGCCTTAAAGAAATAGCCCTGTTCTCCTGCATCCACTCTGTCTCCTGGGTTGATGAAACTCAGTCTCCTGGGGTGGAGAAAATCTGCCTCCAAATGCAGAAACAATCCTCCCTTCTGGCACTTTGGCTTTGTGTCTTCCCTAGCCTGGGTGGATACCCTGCAAGCCTGCCTTCCTACCAGTAAGCCAGACTGCATGGTTCCCTGACTGCCCGCCCCTCTGCCTACCTGCCTGCCTGTCAATCTCCCGGACAGGGACACCACGGCTTTGAGGATGCCTTCCAGGTGCTTCTCCTTCAGCCTCCCCTACTCTGGCCTTCTGGCCTCCCCTACTCTGGCCTTGTGGCCTCCTGTACTCTGGCCTTGAGCCCTCACGTACTGTGGCCCTGTGGCCACCCATACTCTGGCCCTGTGGCCATCCATACTCTGGCCCTCTGGCCTCTCTGGCCTTGTGGCCGCCCATACTCTGGCTTCGTGGTCTCCTTTGGATACTCCAGCTGGCGATAACCCGAGCGATTGAGGGGAACTCATCAGGAATACTTGGAGGGGGGGTTAGGGTTACGGTTAGGGTTAGGGTTAGGGGGGTTGTTTTGGCCTCCCCTACTGTGGCCTCTGGGCTGCAAACTCTCTGACCCACTAAGAAGGGCAGTTAACTTGCGTACAGCCAGGTTACTGGCTTACTAGCACACAGCTGGGAAGAGGCAGAACTCTGCCTTGCTGGCCTTGTGGCCTCCCTTACTCAGGCCTTTTGGCCTCTCTTACTCAGGCCTTTTGGCAGCCCATACTCAGGCCTTTTGGGCTCCCCTACTCTATCCGCTGGGCTGAAAAACACTGTGACTCACTAAGAAGGACATTTTACTTGTGTACAGGCAGGTTACTGGCATACTAGCACACAGCTGGGAAGAGGCAGAACTCTGCCTTGCTGGCCTTTTGGCCTCCCATACTCAGGCTTTTGGCCTCCCTTACTCAGGCCTTTTGGCCTCCCTTACTCAGGCCTTTTGGCAGCCCGTACTCAGGCCTTTTGGCAGCCCGTACTCAGGCCTTTTGGCCTCCCTTACTCAGACCCTGTGGTCTCATACTCAGGCCTTTGGGGCTCCCCTATTCTGTCCTCTGGGCTGCAAAACACTGTGTCTCACTAAGAAGGAGATTGTACTTGCGTACAGGCAGGTTACTGGCATACTAGCACACAGCTGGGAAGAGGCAGAACTCTGCCTTGCTGGCCTTTTGGCCTCCCATACTCAGGCTTTTGGCCTCCCTTACTCAGGCCTTTTGGCCTCCCTTACTCAGGCCTTTTGGCAGCCCGTACTCAGGCCTTTTGGCAGCCCGTACTCAGGCCTTTTGGCCTCCCTTACTCAGGCCCTGTGGTCTCAGACTCAGGCCTTTTGGGCTCCCCTACTCTGTCCTCTGGGCTGCAAAACATTATGTCTCACTAAGAAGGACATTTTACTTGCATACTGGCAGGTTACTGGCGTACTAGCACACAGCTGGGAAGAGGCAGAACTCTTCCTTGCTGGCCTTTTGGCCTCCCTTACTCAGGCCTTTTGGCAGCCCGTACTCTGGCCTTGTGGCCTCATACTCTGGCCTTGTGGCCTCCCGTACTCTGGCCTTGTGGCCTCCCCTACTCTGGCCCTGTGGCCTCCCCTACTCTGGCCTTGTGGCCTCCCCTACTCTAGCCCTGTGGCTGCCCCTACTCTGGCCCTGTGGCCTCCCCTACTCTGGCCTTGTGGCCGCCCATACTCCTTGTATGGCTTAGTGGGCTGTAAAACTCTGAGTTCTGCCTAATCCGAGCTGTGTGCCCGTACGCCAGTAAGGTGTCCTTAGTGGGTCAGAGGCACCCAGAGGTGCAGCCCACTAACCCTAACCCTAACCCTAACCCATACACCAGTAAGCTGTCCTTCTTAACACCAGACAGCCCACTAACCCTAACCTTAACCCTAACCCTAACCCGTATGCCAGTAAGCTGTCCTTCTTAGTGGGTCAGAGACACCCAGAGGTGCAGCCCACTAACCCTAACCCTAACCCTAACCCTAACCCTAACCCTAACCCATGCCAGTACCAGACTGAATCTGTAACCACTAGTTGACCAGGGTTGCATTTGCTTAATTGCTTGGCTTTACAAGGAGTGACATTGGAGATGGGGAGGACATTGAGAGGAGTAGACCCTCATCCAGATTTGGGGAGGAACGGAATACTGTGTCTCTTGCTGCCTCTGAGAGGTGGAGGGGAGATGGGATGGATAAAGGCTTCAAAACAAAACAACAAAAAAGTATAACAGGCAGCCAGACCAAGTAGGGTCAGTATGTTGACCAAGAGAAAAAAAGAATAATGCATTCTGCCCACTTTGTTTGTTTGACTGCATAGGATGCAGTCTTATACAACAATATATTTATTAAATATACACCCAGTTTAAAGTGTTTTCCATCTGCTCTGGGTCATTGCGGGACGTTCCCATGCTCTGGGACGTCAAATCGCGCTAAATCGCGGTAGAAACGACAAACGACAAACGACAAACGGAAATGACAAATTTTTGAAAAAATTCGTGACAAACGGAAATGACACGAAATGGACCCATTCCAACAAACGAAAACTCAAACGTCATTTTTTCTGGTCGTGCCCATCTCTATTATACAGCTATATCATGCCATTTTCTGACATTTTGAATTATTGGTACAGAAACACAATATCCCACAGTCATATACAGGAAGTTTTTAAAAGAACTGAATCAATTGTCTGAGGCAGTCTTCTCAGTGTACCTAAAGGTAGAGGTGGCCTTGATTGCTCCTGTATTACAGATTGTTATCCTTTCCTTTGTCATGGTATATAAATAAATCTGCCATTGCAATTTTCTCATTTAAACTTTTTTTAGAATGTTTAACCTCACAATTGACCTGCTTGCATTTGTTAGGAAATAAGACAAATCAAAATCATTTAGCAATGTTTATTACCTGAAAAAGAAAATAGGAACACAACTAACTTTATTTTTAGAGGACACAATTTTACTTTATTATGGTGACTGAAACACTGATAATGCTTTTATTCATAATTTAGAGGTAGTATGAGATTTTACAAACAGTGCACAATCCTTTGAATTTTTGGTAGTATGTTATTTCTAAGTGAACACCCAGTAATGGGGAGTTGAAATTTTGTTCATGATAATAATATGAAATCTGGATCAGGGACAATGGTTCAGAAAATCATATATGAAATAATCTTAAAATATCCTTCCTTTAGTTCCTGGTTTGGTGGGTATTCCCACCATAAGTAGAGCTATGAACACACAAAATTGCAGTCTCTCATGAAGCAACCAAATTGTCATTTTTCAAGACAGAGACACTGGATATATATCCTTCAATTACAAAAAAATAAAAATAAATAAAAAGAAGAAAAAGTAAAATAAATACTAACTGGTGGAATTTTGCAAAAGTAGGGATGTGTGGAGAATTCTGAAGAAGAAACAATCCTCACTGGCAAAATGGTACCCTTCTTGAAACAAATGGTTCGGAAATGTTGAAAGCCATTAAGAAACACCTACTGAGCGTTCACAGTGGACATTCAGTGTAAGCTTTTAAGTGTACACCTTCAGAGTGTATTTTCCTGAATGTTCTTCTGCTGAGGAAGGAGGTGCCCTACAGGCAACCTGCTATAAAATGAAACATCTGATCAAATGTGCTGTTGAAAAACAGTGGGGGCAAGTGTTTGAGGGCTGCTGCAAACTGTTTAATCTCTCAGCTGCTGAAAGAGCAAAGGAAATATATTTTTAAAAAAATAATTATAGGATTCTTGCATTTGCTCAGATGTCATCTAAGGCTGGCCACTAAAAGTGCATAATTGAAAGCATGTCTGGTGATATCCCATTATGGGGCTGTTTACATTCATTTTCAGACTATGCTTCTTTTCAGTTACATTTTGAAATCAGGACATTTCAAGGTGTCTTTGATGAAATATTATTTTGCTCATGAAATTCAAGATTAAAAATTGGAAATGTTTCTTTTTCCAAGCAACAGACGGGCAAGATCACAAAGAAACAATTGCTTTGCTCAGTTCAATCTTCTTCTGTAACAGGACATTTTTGGTATTCATTTGTTAAATGTAAATAGAATATGGCATATGAAACAGGGATTTTATGACACTGCCACCTGAAGAGTGGTGGACAACGGCCAGAATCCTATTATTTACTCTGATATGAGTGTAATTACATTTTTGTGTGGTTAATTTATTTTAATTCATTAATTTGTCAGTCACAATCCTGAACATGTTGCAAACTGTGTAACTGGCTGGCAACCAGAAATGTGAATTATTAATTTGTTAACTAGCAGAAATTCATGAGATTACACTTATCCCAGTATAAATCCTCAGTAGGTTTATGGATTTTGTCATCAACTTTCAGTGACTTGCCATATCCAGTTTTTAGAGTGTTTATATAATAATACATAATAAGCGGCTGGGATAAGAATGGCTTTTTATGCTTTCACACTGTGGTACTCTAATCTTCCAAACTGCAATATTTGTGGACAAAAAAGTCCCACACCATTTTTGTGGTTAAAATATGATGGCCACAGAATGACATGGGTGTTGAGATGAAACACAACTCCCTGGTAGTGAAACCACTGATAAGGTGGAAGGCTATAGTTTGAGACCTTGGTACCTGTACAATCTGTTGTTTACTTAACAGACAGGAGCAGATGGAGATATTGTTGTCATAAGAAAGGAAGGAAGATACCCTAGTCAGGATAACTGGAGACATTCAGAAATGACCAATAGAGATTTAACACAAAATGGCCTGTTCCTACTTGCCACATGTTTCCCCACAGCAAAAAATCTGTTAACATAACAGGATTTGAGGCTTTCTAGATTTTGAACTACAGCTCCTGTAATCCCTGATCCCCTTCTGTTTTAGATTAATAGGACCTGGAGTTAACAAAAACTGCATTGCCACATATGTTCCTCATGCCTGCCACATATTGCTGTATGGTTATTAAAGGGGACAGTTGATCAAAATATAAGCCACATTGGCCAAAATTCTACTGCATAGTTACACTAGCAACATCACATTTAAGTGCAAATTACCATAGGTGGAGAAATCTCAGTAAGCATTATTATTCAGTCACAGGCCTCAGTATGCAACATAGAGCTAATGAGGGTTTCTTAATTTAATAACAATTCACATTCCAAAGTTGTACCATTTCTGTAACTACACAGTAGGACTGCATCCAGATACTGTAACTCTTTCAACTTTTGGTCACTGTATGTTATGTTTTTATATATAATGGATTAAGTCCCAGCTCCTTCAATAGTAGCCTTTGCCTGCACTTTACTGCACCATATTTGTTTGCTGGAATTGCAGCTGAATCCTGAACACATTCAGATGCAATACAGAATACAGCCTACTAGATATGTAGAACACATTATTAGGGTCTGGGAATGCTTCTGGTTTTGTGTCTCTCTGTAGAATGGGTGGGAAACATTAGCCATGGCACATACCTGATTTTAGTTTGTTTAGTTGCAAGTTTCACACGATTGGGGGTCATTGCACTTCCATTCCAAAAGTTTGATTTCAGTTAACCCCTGTTAGTATGAGATCTATATGCAGTCATGGAGGTGGTGGTTGTTTTTAATTGGCCTTCAATAAATATTCATGCAGACCTGGCCACTGTGATCCATACTACGGTGACATCAAGGCTTCACTATTGCAATGTGCTCTATGTGGAGCTGCCCCTGAAGACAGTTCGGAAACCACAACTGGTACAGAATGTGACAGCCCGTGTAGGTACTGGAGCTAGGTGGTTTGATTCTGCTGGGCTGCTTCTCCAGTGACTGCATTGGCTGCCCATTCATTTACGGGCCCAATTCCAGGTGCTGTTTATGACCTTCAAAGCCCTATACAGCCCAGAAACCGCCTATTTCCATATAATCTGGTCCATTGCCTTAGGTAATCGGAGAAGGCCCCTTTACGAGTGTCATTGCCCAGGGAGGTGTGTGGAGTGGCAGCAAGAAAGTTGGCTTTCTTATGGAATTCCCTACCTTTTGAACTAAGAACTGCCTCATCCCTGGAAACATTTAAGTGAGGCCTTAAGACCTATTTATTTAGGCAAACCTTATGAGCCTCAAGCCTTTTACAAATTTTTATGTATAGCATCTTAATATTCAGTTTTTATCAGCTGGGGGTCCTTTAAACTTTGCTGCTGCAGCAGCAGCTTTTCTGTTTTTATAGTGTTTTTATAATTGTTTTTAAGTATGTGATGTTTTAATATATATTCAGGGAGCAAGGAGGCATAGAAATAAAGTTGTTTGTTTATTATTATTATTATTATTATTATTATTATTATTATTATTATTATTATTATTATTATTATTATTATTATTATTATTATTATTATTATTATTATTATTATTATTATTCCAGAGGATGCTCCTCTTTTGCTGTAATAGTGATTGCATTGGGAAAATCATACATTTTGTGCACAGACCAAAATTAAAGTTTGCTACACAATCTGGTACAAACTTCTTTCTCCCTCCAGTCCAGTCCAGGTTGCTTTTGGCCTATGTTTTCGCCTTGTGCTCTTCAAGACCTATTAATGAATACCTGAGGAGATCCAGCAAGTTAACATGAGCCACTTCAGGTTTTGACTATTGGATAGCGGGTTCTGAGACAAATTTGACCAAATAAAGCCTCTTTTAAAAAAAAAAAGTAAAATTTGATTTAGTGTGCTTGCTTAAGAAACTGAAGTTAAAATTCAGATTGATGCCATCCATCTTGTGTCAATGTCTTCCTTAAGCACATCTTTAAATAGTTGTTCATATGTGTTTTTATTTTTAGACTACATAATTTCTGTTATCAACTGGCTTCTTGCCCAGCAAAGCTTTCCATAAGCCCCCAGCTGGCAAAAAAAGAAAGAAAAAAACCCACTACCATCTTCAGCCACTTTTATCCAACTGAAAACATCAACAGATGGTTAGTCAGCCAACACATTGATTTCTATCTGCATGTTTTTAGTAGTGCAACACAGAAAATTACATTCATGCAATGTGTTGGTGTTACATAGCAACAGGCCATGGTCATTCAACTAGATGCTGTTTAAATTGTCCTGCTATTAGACTGCTATTTCTAGCAGATATGCATATCTATGTGAGGTTGTCTACATGTAGTATTTCTCTATCAACCTACATCTGAGTCATGCAGTACAGTTATACATACACACAGACACAGACACAGACACAGACACAGACACACACACACACACACACACACACAGAGAGAGAGAGAGGGGGGGGGAGAGAGAGAGAGAAGAGCCTTCTATCCAAGCATCCAGTTAACCTTACAGCATGGGAAGAAAGTGCTAGCCCATCTTCTCCCACTATCATGGAGAATGGCAACCATAGATGAAGAGCTCAACTTATTATATTGGGAATGGTGGCTCCACTTCGGACTTCTTGGGCAGGGCTTCTTTGCCTGCCCGGGCAAAAGGGGCACAAAGTAGAGTGCTGCTACATAGGCTGTGTGAGCGGGGAGCAAACCTATTTAAGGCCCGTGTGTGCTCCCCGCCCTCTGCCTGTGCTGTCAAGCCCCGCACACAGAACACACAGCAAGCCAAGTTCAGTTCTTTGCCAGGAGCTTTAGTTGTAATCCAGATAAAGTACAGTCCGAGTCAATCCAGAATAATTTACAGAGCCAAATGCCAAGTTCAAGGGAAACAGAGAAACATCGTAGTCAGGAAGCCGGTCCAAGGTCAGGAAACAGAGACCGCCGTAGTCAGAAAGCCAGTCCAAGGTCAGGAAACAAAGTCAGGATAACACACAGGAATGTGGTGGCAAGGCAAGTGACGCATTGCTCCCACAGAGGGTTCAGGGTAAACTTGCTAGCTTTATCCTAAAACAGGGAGCACACCCATATCTTCAGATCTAATTCTATGCCTATCATTAAAGATCCTTTCCCTAGCTCTCCTGTTAGTTCTCCTTTGCAGGATCCTGCTCCTAGCCCTTATAGGAGATGTGCCCTCAGCTGCGTCCTCAGACTCAGCTGCCTGCTGAGTTGAACTACAAGGCTCCTCCTCGTGCTCTCCAGCATTTAACCCTTCACATTTGGGTTCCATGACAGGCAGGGTCTTGGCATGTGCAACTCGGGGCTCCCCTCCCTCCCACCCCTTACTGGTCGCTTTGGGTCTGGATGGAAATTTTTGGCTGTCACTCAAATTGGCTCAGAGTGACAGTGTATTTTCTCCCATCCCATCATCTGCAAGGCATGGCTGGGTATGTTTCTAATTAAAATTCCTCTTATCAGTCACAATTTGCAGTTAGAGCAAGTGGTCTGTTAATTCTAGTATGCCCCTCCATTATGGCACATTGTTAAGGTGCTAAGCAGCCCTCATGGATACATTTAATAAACTAGAATTAGAAATAGGTATAGCTAAATAGGAGCCCCTGTCAGGAAAAAGAGGGCTGCCAATGGTTATGAGATTCTGGAGGGTAACAATGCTCTAGTACCTGCTATGCATCTTCCTGAGGCATTATACATCATGCCAGACCAATCTCTTATAAACTGGAGGGGCTGACAAGTTATAACACCTATCGAAGCTACCACTTGCGCTACGGCACAGGCCCGTTTTAATCTACAGTTATCACATTATAGTTAATTCATGTTAATTAATTGTGGCCCTTATTAATTCCAAAACTTTGTCTCGTCTCTTTATTTCGTTCTGGGTGGGCAATGGATTGACCATGAAAATGTCTTAATGAAGGAACAAGCTCCACCTTTGGTTAGTAGCAGATATTACAGAACTCATAGAGAAGTATAGCATCAGGCCTTAGGGAGCAAATTATGTTGCTGCTGTTGACATTAAGTCAGTGTTTCACAGAATTCTCTGAGATAGGTTATGGTCTTGCTCTATTAATCAAAGACTACTTGTCCTCATCCAAACATTATAAGAGTAAGGTGAGTCAAACAGGCCTATCTATCTCACAGGGTTCCCTTCAGGGTGGACATAAAACACAGGTGCATTCTAGGCAACCATGGTGTGTGTGTGTGTGTGTGTGTGTGTGTGTGTGTGTGTGTGTGTGTGTGTGTGTGTGTGTGTGTGTGTGTGTGTGTGTGTGTGTGTGTGTGAAGTCTTAACAAAATCTTATTTTCACCCACCAAATTTGCAAACAGGCTGACCCCTGCTCTACTGCATTTAGATAATACAGCAACTTTATCCATTACTAAAGTTGGGATTAGGAGAGCCCTTCTGGCTTTTACACCATGCTGGTCTAAATAGCACCTTGTAATAACTATCAAACGACCAACATTCTGCTACTCCACAACAGATTTGTGAAGCACAAGTGGCAAATAGTTGTGTGCAATATCAAACAGGTTAAAACTGATGTATATTTAATTGTAGTTTTTCAGACAACTGAGCTGTGAAGAGCCCCCATTGTTCATTCAATGAAAACTCTCAAAGAACTATTGCTGCCCTCCTGAAATTCTTTTCAAAAGGGGGCTCCTAGATACCATCAATACTAAAGGCCTCCACCCCCTTGAGGCAGTACAGTCTTAGGTGGCTACTTCACGTCCTTCCTCGAGCCAAGGTGAACTTGCCTCTGTGTTGAAATCGGTTTTCAACATGGATTGAGAAGTGGATTGAAAAGATTCCCGAGCTCCAGGATGGGAATCTCTCACCCCGCTTGGAGCGCAGTTCAGGGGGCGTGGTCGGGGTGAACTCGGATTGACTCCACAAGGACGTGAGGTTCCGTTCCTTTGAACTCAGATTGACCCCACAAGGAAGTGAGGTTACGTTCCTTTGAACTCGGATTGACCCCACAAGGATGTGAGGTTACGTTCCTTCGAACTGGTCTCCAGCGGGGCCGCGAACTGCAGTGAGAGGGATGTGAAGTATCAGCCTTAATGCTTGAGAACTGACTTTTCTTCACCACACTCTGTTCTGGATGACCTTCTCAGAATAGAAGTTGGAATGGCCCCACTTGAAGCAAATCCTTGGCTTCAAATAAACCAATCTTCAAATAATCAGTCTGAATTTAAGACTGAATTCTATCTAACACCTCTGTTTTTAATAGATAACCATCCCTCAGGCTGGAAAAGTGCAGGGTGGAGGAAATTGTTGTCCATTGGCAGGGGAGGGGAACCTTTAGCATTCCAAATGTTTTGGAATACAACTCCCACAGTACTTTATCATAGGCAATATAGGCTTTGGATTCTGGGAATTGTAGTCCAAAACATCGGGAGGGCCAAAGGTTCATTTCCCCTGCCATGTGGGTTAATTCCTTTGACCTTGTTAATTTGAGATTGATGAAAGTCAGAGGATATTAGGAAGCAGATATGGAATACAACCCTTCCACTTAACAGAACAAAGGTCTCACATTAAGATCTTTATCACTACAGAATACCTTTATAATTTAGAACTTGTGAGACACTGTAGAGCTTTTGCCCTGGCCATTTCAGTGTTCTGTTTTCTGCCTTTTTAGAGGGAAGATACCATGGCCAAAATGTTTGCCCCCGCTGATCTGGAATGGTAGAAACGGTGGGACATGTTCTGTTGTACTGTACTTTTGATACAGATTTACACAATCTACTTATCCCCCAAATTTAAAATGTTATCCAATAAATACTTATTTATATATTATTTATTTATTATTTCCATTTCTATTCCGCTTGACTTTCCCAAAGAAACTCTGGATGGTGAACAACCGGAAAACAATAATACAACAATAGTAAAAATAGTAACAATAGTAACGATGATAATAAATAGAGAGGGTATATCTGTTGGCAATGGCAAACAGTGGGCAGGCAGACAAACAAACAAGACAATATTCTCAGCAGTCACCAAAGATGGCTTTAAACAACCAGGTTTTAAGGTGTTTTTTAAAAGCCGGAAGGGATGCCTCAAGCCTTATCTCACTTGGCAGATGGTTTCAAAGGGTTGGACCAGCCACCGAGAAGGCCTGACACCAAGTGGAGGATTTTCGAGCCTGCCTCAGTGTGGCAACCTAAAGCGAGAAGGCCTGCAAAGCTGTAATGGGCTGGGCTGAAGCTGATTTTGGGGATATATGCTCCACTAGATACTCTGGTCCCAAGCCATGGAGGGTTTTATAAATCAAAACCAATACCTTGAAACTTATTCAGGAGGCAATAGATAGCCAATGCAGGCAAGCCAGAAACATGTGTTTCCTTGACCCTTGTTCAGCGACTGCAGCAGGTGCAGAATGTGGCAGCCAGATTGGTGGTTGGTGCACCAACCACCAATCTGGCTGCCACATTCTGCACCTGCTGTAGTCACTGAACAAGGGTCAAGGAAACCCATGTAGAGTGTTGCAATAGTCTATCCTTGAGATAACCAGCACTTGCATGACCATCCTGAGAGAGTCACTGTCAAGGTACAGGTGAATCTGGGCTATGAGCCTAAATTGGTAGAAGACCACCTTAGAAATGGCTGCCACCTGGGATTCCAGGAACAAAGCTGGATCAAGGATGATGCCCAGACTCTTCACTCTACCTACCAGCTGGAGGGCAGACCCACCTAAACTGGGAAGAGGGTCACTGTACCCATTCACCCCGCCCCGAAGAACAGAACCTCAGTCTTCTCCAGGTTGAGTTTGAGCCTGTTAATCCTAGTCGTTCCTCTCTGATTACAGTTATGCTTGCAAAATTATGTTCAGTGGCTTGTACAATAAGCAAACAGATTACTAAATCACTGCAGTGGCCGGATTAGAAACTCACATTTAATTGTGATCTGAATTTCAGTTTGCTTTGTATTGATTATAAAAATCTATTATTGTATTTTAGTCCTGTACCTCTAACATGTTTGGCTGACTGTCATCATCATAATAAGGTTATGTTTCTAAGGGACTTTTTCCATATAGTTGGGAACAATGCAAAAGGCAACCCTGATTGTTCCCTCGGTGTGAAGAAAACAATGAGGGAGATAATTGCTAGAATTCTCGCTTTCTTCACACTTTGAAGTTAATGGTTTCTGAATTAATGAACAACACTATATGTATATTCAAATGTGTGCATAAATACAAGACTTTTCAGGGGAAGAGTAACCTGAACATAGAAGGAAAGGTAGTAGAGCAATTCCATTTTCTCCACTGTGACTGTCCTCACATGCAATGTGAAATGGGGAGCTGCCCTTGTGTTATGTATCCCTGAAAGAAATCATGCTTTTTATCATGTCGAAAGGCTGCTCCCACAGAAGTCTCAGGCAGTTAGGCTGACTCTATACTGAGTGGCAGAAGAGTGTTACACGCAAGCACACAAGAAATTTGTATCAAGGTTCACCCTGTAGAATGAATGTTGCATTTCTGTGTCTTTCAGCTGCACCAGAGACTGAGGCGATTTTGTTTGCTATGTATCTATGAAGGACAGAGGTTGTGAGGAGGACTGGATGTGGAATGTGTATGGCGAATTACTCTGCAACCTGCTGTAGGAATTACCCTATCCTGTTAATCATTTTGACATGTTCTACCTTTTGACAGCAAACAAACATGTAGCGTGAAAATGACTTCAAGTAATCATTTGAACTAGGAGGTGTTATTTACAACCCTAACTTTCACTGTTTGCAAAGCTCATGTAAGTTTTTGTTACTCTAACTATGGAGCTATATTTATTCCATTTTATAGATATGGAGACTTTTCATTCATCAGCGGATATATGGCATATAAAATTTGTCCATTTTTTCATGTCAATATATTAGCTGAAACCCATGATATTTTGTAGTCGGATTTCACAAAATAACTGCAACAATTAAGGATGATCTGTAGCCAAGAATGAGCCTTGAATAATGAATCCTTACAGAGATAACTTCCAAATGTAACACTCAGCCAATGACTTGGAGCACATATACAGTGAAAAGTACCAGCCATCTGCAGTTGTCAAGCTGGAAAAGGTGAATCACTCCAGATCTGTGTTGTCAAGTTCCTTGTTTTCCATCCACGTCCTCATGAATCTATTCTTTCTTTTGTTCTGTATTTATTTTCTTCCACATTTTTCCAAGTGTATGTATTCTTGTATATATGTACCTATTGACTAAAGCATATATGTGTGTCCTTTAGAACTATTCACTTTTCTCAGTACATTTTTCAATTGTGTTTATGTCTCCAAATTCATTTTTCTTGTTTTCTTCCCTATTGTATGTTTTGAAATGTACTGTATAGATTTTTGAATGCAAACTATGCTTAGTTCTGCACCAGATCCAGGAAATGTAAACTGGGCAAGTCATTTATTTTTTAAAAAATGTGATGGTGTGAATCCCACCCCTTTTGTTACATCTTAGAAGTGATGTATGTAGCTTTGATAATTTACACTTTTGTAGGTCTAATGCTTTTATCTTATAACATTTGAGTCTTCTAAGAATTTAGGTTTTAAATGTTTGATGCTGTGGTCCTATGTAACTTTGGAAAGGGTCTACAAATGTTAACTTGTTAAGTTAAGTTAAAAATCTTTGATGTTGCAATCTCTGCTCAAACAATTGAGATTTCTGTTTTTTAATATCTCCTGTACTTCTAAGTTCTTAGATGTCCAAGTCTTGCAGATAAGATAGTCTTAACTGATAAAGAGATGGCATGGGTATAAATAATTGCCAGAAAAAGATTGTTGAGCAAAGGAGCAAAGCATGCCAGGATATTATGTTGGGTGAAATTCTTTTCAAATGAGCTGATATAATTTTATAATGTCTTGTGCCCTAGCATAGTTTTTTACTTACATTATATAAGTTAAAAATATTTTTCGTAGATGTGACATAATTGAGAGATAAACATTTATTACTTTAGTGAATATGGCATTATAATATTTTTAATCTTAAGCATTTGTAACACCTACAAATTTATTATTTCATTTTGAAACACCATATTAATTTTCATTGGAGCATTTTAAATTTGATTAGAATACAGTGGACCCTCGTATAACAAATGGTTTGTATAACATAAAATCTGTACAACATAAAAAATTCTGGAGATAGGGGAAATTTGCTTAACAGAATTGCCTGTGGGGCAAATCGATACAACATAAAAATGGTCACGATTAGGGATTACTCTGTTTTCAATGCATGCCTATGGGAAATTTGTATAAAGGAAAATTTGCTGAACAGAATTTCATTTGGAATGAATTGATTCCTTTATACAAGGTACCACTGTAGCTACTTATATTTTTTATTTAGTTCACTCAGTCTTTATATTCTTGTTTTTATAACTTTGTGTTAGGTTTTTATACTTAAGTTCTCAGATATACTGTCATATTGCTCCTTGTATTGACTATTGAGTAAAAGGAAATAAAATAGAGGATTTTTGGACATTAACTTCATCTGTCTTTCAAGAGGCAAAATAAATTAGAGAACATTTAGAAAAAGGGAGAAATGCCCAAGATGCAAGCTGTTCCTCTGGGTCACACTTGATTTAAACCCTTTTAAAATATAGGCCAGCTGTGAAGAACACAGACTTGTGATTTTCCCCCTGGAGGTCTATAAAGCTCTCTAGGACTCTTGGGGTGGGGGTTTCACACTTCAATCTATCAGATCAAATAATTGTACAACCCCCAACTAGGACAAGGGTGCCCAAAAGGTATAACCCAGAACACATGAAGCCCAGACAGCCCAAAATAACCACCCGGGCTCTGCAACATGCCCAGTTTTTCAAAAAGGAAGAATTTATTTGTGCTCACAATTTTTATTTCCTTCTAGTGGTTATTGAGGGCAAATATGCCATGTTTTGCAACACATCCCAGCCCTCATATCTCCCCACTTCCATTTTTTAAAATAATTTTGAAATATATTTTTAACCACTGAAGGACATAACGGGAGCATTTCAGTTTTCAAAATTCACTACTTTTGGATAAGAAATTCTGTTTTGATTCAAGTTATGGGAGCTGATGTGACTCTTCAGGATCTAAAGATAAACAGGTGTGGCTTCCACTCCAGTATGGAATCTCGATCAATCAGTTTCCTAATCAAAGCACCTGCAACTTGTCTGCATCCACATCAAAACCAGTACCACTCATTGCCCTTATTGATCTCCAAGATGCTTACAGAGCTGTTGTACCAACTAAGCTTGTGTCAAAGAGGGACGACTGAGAGGGTTAAGAACATGAATGGTGCAAGAATAGAGTTTGATTAATGACATTTGATATTTGAGGAAGATAGGAACTAAAGATTTAAATATTGTACCACCACAATAATGAACCTTATTATGGATATTATTTTAGCTTTAATAGATCTTATAGGTGCATCAACCATGACCCATATTTGGACTGCCTCGTGGAACCTATTCCCAAGCCAACTCTGTTTTCATTGCAATGTTGTCCTTTCAAATTTAAGTAGCAAATTAAATTTGGACAAAACTCATACCGGTTAACTAAATTAATTTATTCTAATTTGATTAATTGAATTGATTGATAGGATTAATTTGACTAACTGAATTATTAAATTCAATTGGATTTTTTATATTATTGTTATAATTGTAGACTATCCCTTGGTTGTTATTTAAGTCACTTTCTGATTCATTTAATGTCCATATTTGTCGAGTCATGAGATTCTGAAAAAAAATGTGATGGGATGAATATTTCCCCTTTTTAGTCATCCTATTTTTTCTTTCTTTTTCTTTTTCTTTTAGAGAGCCCATGCCACTTCATCAGTTCATGGGTGGGGGATTCAGGGTTCGTGGTTTGCCATGGTTGGCAAATCACCATTTTGGCAGTTCAACCCCATACCTATTCCAGACCTGAATCCAGATAAAGACTATAAGGTTCCTGTTATCCTATTTACACATTAACTCCAGCATAGGTGCAGATAATCTCAATAACTGTTATTAAATGTTTTGGGTGTTTTTTTTCAAAACTGCAAATACTGTGTAAAAATATTTGGAAGAACAATTGGACAAAATCCAGCACAGATGGAGTTGTAAAATGTTTATGAAAATAATATTCTTTATGATGGACTTAATAATTCTCAATGTGTTGTTGCATGTTGTATTATATATACATTACTTATACTTTACTTGCCTTGACACAGTTATACAACAAAAAGTAGCACAGTGTCCCCTAATTCACAAAAATATATATGTTTAAATCAAAGCTTTCTCAGTGCCTTCTGTTCTGCCTTTTGTCCCACAATTATTTTTAAAATTTAATATATAATAATAAATATATATTAAGCGGGAATTCTAAAGTTAAGCAGTCACCCATCACACAGGCAGGAAGATCGTGGGCTTGGTATGCTGCTTCCAGGTGCTCATTCTGTTACTCAATACTTTGAATCATTACTGTTCTACTGTCAGAAAAGCATCTCACCGTGATGGATTGTTTGTTACTAGGGATGGACACCTTAGGAAAAACAACACACTGTCTCATCATTTTGTAAGGTTTCCAAATATTTTGAAATGAAATGAAATGGCAGACAGTGTGTCATCACGAACTACACCAAAATTTATTATTTATTTATTTATTTGTTATACATATATCCCGCCCATCTTCTGAATCGGAACTCCGGGCAGCTCACAGATTGCAAACCACAACAGGAGAAAAAAAAAAAGAAAAGAAAAAAAAATCCAATAAAATTGAGGGGGTCAATATTCATCAAAACAGACAATGTTTTTGGTTCAGAGGAACCAAACTGGGATGCCGCCACCAGATCTCCCTTCAGACAAGGGGCTGCTCCTGCTCTCTCCGGGAGAGGGAATACCACCGCAGGGGGCTGAGAGGGTAGCACTGATGTCAGCGCTCCCCCACTCTCAGGCCCCTGCTGTTTCAGGGAAGCCCAGGGGATTCCCTGATGCTTTGAGCTCAGCACCCTCAGCAGCAGGGAATCCCCTGGTCTTCCAGGGCCTCCCACCATTTCTAAAGGGGGGCTGTAGACAGGCACCACCACACTCCGACCTGTCAAAAAAGCCCCAGAAGGCAGGTGTGGGAGGAGCAAATGGCAGAAAGTAGCAGTGTTTTTTCCTCTGCCTGCTTCTTTTTGCCTATCACCCCCTGCCTCCCAGCTGGGCCTTTTATACATGTTGGTGTGTGGAGAGGGAGGTGTCCCCTTCTCCCCCACCCCAACCTGTCCAAAAAAAAACACACCCTGCTGGAAGGCAGGGGGAGAGGTGAAAGGCAGAAACAAGCAGGTTTTTTCCCAGCTGCATGTGTGTATGTGTGTGTGTGTGTGTTTGTTTATTTATTTATTTATTTATTTATTTATTTATTTATTTATTTATTTATTTATTTTGGTACCCCTTTTGTAATTATAAAAATTTGTGGCCATAGACATGTCTGTGAGATTTTTCATATTTTTTCTTAGAAATATGTTGCTTTTTTTCTTTTAAGACATAATAATAAAATTTAGATCCTTCTTAGATTTCATGTAGCTTGACCACTTTTTTCCTGTTAGGTTCTTGTACCAGAAAGTTCCCCAATCAAGGAAGGAGAAAACAAGCAATTATCTATGGGATCCTAGATTTGTTCCCTTGCCCTCTTCTCTGTATTTCCAGTCAGAGAAAATAGAACAAGTCAATCAATGGAACCCCTCCCATCTGCTGCATAAGCAGAGATTCCATTCACCTCTGTGGGTACAAGGAGGTGGAAGTGGTGGCAATTTCTAATTCATAGTATTATATCAGGAAGCTCCCTGACACTTTTCATAGACACTACCCTGTGAAAAAGCTTTACAAGTTTTGCTTGTGGATCTTCGTAATGTATTGCTACCCTGCTGCCTTTCAGTCCCAATCTACCACTCTATTCTGCTCTTGTCAGAACCCACCTGGAGTACTGTGTCCAGTTCTGTGCGCCTCAATTTAAAAAGGATGTTGACAACCTCGAGCGGGTGCAGAGGAGGGCGACCAGAATGGTTGAGGGTCTGGAGGAAATGTCTTATGAGGAACGGCCTAGGGAACTGGGAATGTTTAGCCTCTCTAAAAGAAGACTGAGAGGGGATATGATAGCTATGTTTAAATATATGAAAGGATGTCATATTGAAGAGGGAACAGGTTTGTTTTCCATGGCTTCAGAGATTAGGACTCGGGGCAATGGTTTCAAACTATAGGAAAACAGATTCCATATGAACATTAGGAAGAACTTCATGACAGTTAGAGGTGTTTGGCAGTGGAATAAGCTTGCCAAGGAGGGTGGTTGAGTCTCCTTCTTTGGAGGTTTTTAAGCAGAGGCTGGATGGCCATCTGTCGGAAATATTGTGATGGGGGTTCCTGCATGGCAGGGGGTTGGACTAGATGGCCCTTGAGGTCTCTTCCAACTCTATGATTCTATGATTCTGTGATCCAATCACAACAGCTTGAGGTCACAGTCATACCAGTGATATGTCCTCTGTGGTGACCCAACCTTTAAGATTTTTTTTTAAAAAATCTGCAACAAAAAGCAGAAGCCTCTGGCTGAGTGAGAAACTCTCTGAGGTTAACACTGTTGAGAGGAGTACTGGAAAATATTTTGTTGGTGTGACTACAGCCTGATACAGTGTGAGTGTGACATTCATGATACAACAATATTTCTATGAATCCATTCTCAAACATAACTTCTATAATTCTACCCCAGGAAACATCTCCATATTGACTGATTTTATAAAAAAAAACCCAAGCTGGACTTAATATATGGCACCTGCTCTCTGGTAATTCAACCAAATCATTTAACAGGTACTTAAAACATATAACCAAACAATTAAACAGGTCACCTGTCATCTTACCTGCACATGCATCAGCAATCCAGTCTACTGGACACCTAAGCTATAGATCATAAGCAAGTTTAATACTGCATTTCCAGGCAGCTGCAGACTGACTGGTACTCCTCCTTCCATATAGTCCAAAATTGCATATCTTTTACCAATGTATTGTTGGCACTAGAAGAATGACACTGTTGGCTACTAAACAGAACAATTCATTTGGAAAAATTTGAGTAATTTTGTGCAGCAGACTAGATTGCTCAGTGGTTTAGATACATTTGGTTGAGAATTCTATTCCCCACTGTGCCTCCAAGGAGAAGAGCCTGTGTGGCCTTGGGCAAAGCTTCATAGTCCCAGGGTGCCCCAGAAGAAGGGAATGGTAAACCAGTTATGAGTATTCTCTACCTGGAAAAACCCTGAAAAGGATAGCTTCAAGTCTGAATTGACCAGGACAGAAGAATTGTTCTTTTTAAACATATAGTACTTAATTTTCTTGAGAAAATTATATTGGAGTGGTGGCTCAGTGGACTAGAGCACTGAAATGGTTGGCTGCAAAGTCAGCAGCTCGGTGGTTCGAATCCTGGTTGCCACACAGTGGAGCGAGCTCCTGCTGTTAACCCCAGCTCCTGCAAACCTAGCAGTTCAAAAGCATGCAAATGCAAGTAGATAAATAGGTACCGCCATACAAAGTGGGAAGGTAAAACAGTGTCCATGCAGCCATGCCGGCCACACGGGCACAGATTAGCACAAAATTGGCTCTTTGGCTTGAAAGTGGAGATGAGTCAGACACGACTAGCATGCATGTGCGGGGGGGGGGGGACCTTTACCTTTTACCATTTTCTTGAGACAATAAAATTTTACTTGAGTGAATAATCAACAAAACACAAACAGAAATCAATTGCAAATATGATTCCTCCATTAACTCAGGGACTACAATGAAAAACAAATGAAAAAGTACTTCAGAGCTTTCTGAAACAGTGGCTAAAATCCTGTTGCTTATTGTAGTAAGTTGCACTATAGCAGGCCCATTGAATCAATGAGAATTTATTGAGTCAATTCTGTAACTTCTGATTCAAACAGGCCAGCTCTAACTGCAACTTGCAATGCTAGAGTAAATGATAAATAGAGGAGGTCATTTGGGTAAATGAACTCATGAAGGAGTTGAGTTATCTAATCCCCATTGATTTAATGGCCCTACTAGAAATAAATTTACTATACTAAGTCACAGTATTACAGCCAGCATGACTTCTCTTTTGAAGAAAGGAATCAAATAAGAAGCTACCATTAAGAATACCATTGAGTTTTAAATATATGATATAACAGCTATAACAGAGTTTACTTATACCTTTTAATTGCCCTGATTACAGAATATCCCCAAGAATATAAAAACTTCTCTTTTGTGCTTTATACCATCTTTCCTAATGGTACTTAAGTTTTTAAAAGTAGCCCCATCACTTAAGCTATATGTATTCTGTCAAGGTTTTGCACTCTACGGGCAACTAAGATAACATTCTCCAATTTTTTTCATATGAATGTTTGACTTTCCACGATTTTCCCCTTAGGGCTTTGAGACAGACAGACTCTTCTTCTGACTTAAAAAATAAAGCTAATAAGACCACTTATTTCCCCCTGCATAAAAACACACACACACACACACACAATTCCCACCACCCTTAGTCATTTTTGATTGCAACATGGATTAAACAACACTAGGATGACTGGTAGGAATTAGCTTCACTAAAGGAGGACTCTCATAGGAGTCCTGTCCCATGATCTAACATGGATGCCTGTAATCTCAGATATGAGGGAATCTTATACTGTATACAACATACCAGGGGGAGGGATAAAGGTCACAAGGGGGCACTTGTATATGTTATATATAGTGTTGCAGCACAGATAAATGAAACTCTGGATGTTAATTTTGTGGGTCCTACTGAACTGCCAAATAACTACACACCATGTAAATATAGTATTATTCAAAGAAATTGTTCATTACAAAAATCTACATTGACTGCACTAAATGTTGATGATAACTCTACTGGAAAAATATGGTCAAACATGCATATGAACTTTGAAAGAAATCAAGCTTTTATTAAATATATGCCGCTTTATATCTAAAACGAAATATTGAAGCAAACTTGGAGGTTTTTGTTCAGCAGACCACCAGAGGAATGTTGTGAAAGCAACAGAAGAGTAAATATTGCAAAATATATCAAGGTGCTTAGCACTTGGCAGCCACAGAAAAAAACATCAGTATTTACGGTTAGCTGAGCTGAGCTGTATGTGGGAGTTCCTTTTTGCCATCTGCTTCTCTGGAGCTTGGCATGTTCTGCAGAGATTCTGTAGAGAATCTGGATATCCTCCATGCAGTGGGAAGATGGTAATACCTAGGATAAGAGCTGTCATCACATTTAGCTAACTGATTATCTTTTAGATAATATTAAGATACCAGCTCAAATGGCACAGAAGACTAACTTCAAAGGAAGGAAGGGGCATCTTTAATTACTAATACAAGTCCATAAATGGATAGCCCATTCCTTAGCATCCAATATACACTGGATCCCCACAGTCCATTCTTCATTCTGTCTATTTCATACCCCAAACCTTCTTCCTTCTAATTTCCTTCTACAGCAGTGGTTCTCAATCTTCCTAATGCCACAACCCTTTAATACAGTTCTTCATGTTGTGGTGACCCCCATCCACAACATGATGAACTGGGGGAGTGACTTTGTTTCAAGCTTCCAGAGCCATCCTTATGAATGTCTCTGCCCCCCCCCCGGACAACCATCCTGTTCTCTCTCATGTGGACGCTTTCATACGAGCCCCGTTCTAAGTTGTTCCCATAAAATCCACCCATCCACCTACCCCAAAGGGCTTGCTCGCCTGCCTGCCTCTGTCATGCGCGTCCAACCCAAGTGCCCACTGCCCAGCTACTTCTCCAGTCCAGCTGAAGAAATGGCTCCATGCCTCAGCACAGTGACACAGTGGGTTGCCCTGCTCGGTAGCAGCCGGCCACATTGGGGACTCTGGGTAGCCCGGTTTCCTCGTGGGGCTAGCACACTTCTCCCACTCTGCTGCCCCAGGTCTGGCTCTGTCCTTGGCACCAGCAGGTGGCTGGCCAGGGCTGCACATTGCTCCCCCCCCACAGCACATTGTGAGCTCCTTGCTCAGGGCCCCCATGAATTGGGACAGTGCCCAAGATTGAGTGGGTGTCAGGGGAGTGGAAGAGGGCCATCCTCTGCACCCTGGAGAAAAGAATCAGAGAAAAAGATCAGTGAAAAATCCCTCCCTCACCAGCCGCGGGCCACCCGGGCACTTGCTGAAGTGCACACGAGGAAACCAGAAGTGGTATCAAGGAAGTGGGCACTGGAGTCTGGGGCCTGCAGCAGCATTGTCCTCCCTGAGCTGGTGGAAAGGGTCTTCCCCTGTCGCCCTCCCCCTCCTGGAAAGAGGATTGGCCAACAAGGAAGCTGTCCCATCACTGAAGAGCTGCCAGAGCTCCTTGGCAACCATGGCCAGGCAACCCCTCTGAAAGGGATGTTCAACCCCCAAGTTAAGAACTGCTGTTTTACAGCCATAGCACAGAAAGAATGAAAGGAGAAAATCTGTGACACTGATTCTTGCACCCTGTTCCTGTTGTATTCTACTAAGAAGGGGAGGATAAATTTTGTTTTATTGAATTACTGGAGTTCATGGGTGTAAATGGAAGGAAAGCTGCCTTGGAAGCAAGTCCAATGGTAGCTGACTTAATATGCAGTTAATACATCTTGCAAACTCAAGGTCTTGGCATCCTTTATTGAGCCAATTAATTTTATTTTGTTCTTTCTCCTTCCCAGCATTACAATACAGTATTTTCCAGAAAGTGGGATAGATGATGATGATGATGATGAGGAGGAGGAGGAGGAGGAGAAGAAGAAGAAGAAGAAGAAGGTGATGTGCCCTGTAATCCCTCCCCCATTCTCCCTACTTAGCCTCACACATGATTCCATCTTCATCTGGCGGATATATCCCTTTGTATTTTTTTTTTGTACTTCCTTTTCTTAGCATTTTTTATGATTATTTATTTATTGTTTATCTGTTATTGTTTACTGTATCTGGAGTAATTTGGGTGTTATTATTGAGGGTGGGGTTAGAGGTAGATTTTATTTGTCTTTAGATTTGTTAATTTCCTTTTTTTTTTTTTTCTCCCCCTAGGGGACCGCCATGTTTGCAGGGACTCATATACCGACTGTGTCGGGTCGTGGGCGGTACGCTTGTAACCGTGGGGTTAGTCGGATAAGAAGAACACGGGTCAGGCAACTTGTGCCTGTCCCTCGTTCTGACCCCCCGGCTTCCTGCCATGTGTCCAGGAGTCACTCCCCCAGCGCCCCCAACCTTTCCTGCCTACTGTTGAATGCCAGGTCTGTCCACAATAAGATCCCCGTCATATATGATACCATCTCTGACGGGCGGGCTGACCTGGCCTTCATTACCGAGACCTGGGTGGGCGATGATGGGGGCTTCGCTCTCCCAGCTTTGCCCGCCTGGGTATCTGGTTCAGGGGTGGGAAGGTTGGGGGTAAGAAGGGAGGGGGAGTCGCCATCGTCTATCGGGACTCTTTGCATGTTAGCAGGACCTCGACATTGGTTAGCCAGGGTTTAGAATGCCTTCTCTTGTCAGTGGGGCAGCGGGACAGATTTGGCATTGTGCTGGGCTACCGTGCTCCCCGCAACCCAGCCCAATCCCTACCAGAGCTCGCGGAGTTCATTGCGGCTGCGCTGAAGGTCCCCGCGCCTTTTGGTGGTGGGTGACTTCAATGCGCATGCCGGCGGTGGACTTTCCGTGCAGCTCTGGAATTCATGGAAACCATGGCTTCCATGGGTCTGTCCCAGCATGTTTTATGTCCCACACACAAGTCTGGCCATACCCTGGATTTGGTGTTTTCCTCCATGTCGGGATTTCGAGTCTGGAGGTGGGGATCTCATCTCCCTACCTGTGTCATGGTCGGACCACCACCTGCTTTCTTTCTCATTGGCGATTGCGACTCCTCCTCGCGGGGACCAGCGGCCTTTTGTTTTGGCCCGCCCCCGAAGGCTTATGGACCCTCAACGGTTCCAGGAGGCCTTCGGGAGTATCCTGGCGGACTGACTGGCGCTCCGGCCGAGGTGGTGGCTAACCATTGGTTTGAGACAGCTGCCCACACCATAGACCGGATCGCCCCTAAGCGCCTTCTCCGGTGCCGAGCCCGGACTTCCCCGTGGTTCACGGAGGAGCTACGGGCAATGAAGCAGGTGAGGAGAAGGTTAGAGCGCAGCTGGAGAAAACCCGGACGGCTAGTAATAAGGCTGCTGTTGATTCCCAGACTAGTCGCTATTCCAACGCGATCACGGAGGCCAAGTCATCGTTTTTCTCCGTGAGAATTGGTGAGGCCTCGAACCGACAGGCGGAGCTTTTCCGGGTGGTTCGGGACCTCACCAATCCTAGTCTGGCTAGGCCTCCTCCTACTGATTTCAGTAGTGAGAATTTTGCAGCCTTCTTTAGATCAAAGATTGAGGCCATCCGTGCCGGCTTTGACTCCGGTTGTGGTAGCACTGCCTCGGCCTCCCCGGTTGCCGGACCGCCTTCGTCGCCTCGGTTGGAGGAGCTTGGGCCTGTTTCTGCTGTCGAGGCCTCTAAGGCTATGGCGCACTGCCGGCCGGCGTCCACTCCTTTCGACCCTTGCCCTTCCTGGCTTATTAAAGCTGCCAGTGGGACTATGGCCGAATGGGCTTCTGCCATCGCCACCGCCTCCTTCGGCGAGGGGTTTTTCCTCCCGCCTGAAGGAGACGGTGGTTAAGCCCATTCTTAAGAAGCCGGGCCTTGCGGCGGACGATTTGGGAAACTACCGTCCGATCGCTAATGTCCCGCTTTATGGGCAAGGTCATCGAGAGGGTGGCGGCGGTCCGGCTGCAGTCGTACCTTGAGGATCGGCAGTGCCTCGACCCGTGCCAGTCGGGGTTCAGGCCCCGTCGGGGAATTTTGCTTTGGTCGCCCTGCAAGATGACCTGCTCCGGGCGGCCGACAGGGGTTGCTCTACCCTGTTGGTCCTCCTGGATCTGTCAGCGGCCTTTGATACCGTCGACCACGGTATCCTACTGGATCGGCTCTCTGAGGTTGGAATCGGGGGCACTGCTCGCAGTTGGCTCCGATCCTTCCTGGAGGGCCGTCCCCAGTATGTTCAGCACGGAGGGGAGTTGTCGGCCCCGTGGGTTCTCCCTTGTGGGGTCCCGCAGGGGTCTCTCGCCGTTGCTGTTTAACATCTATGTAAGGCCGTTGGCTGGGGTCATTAGGAGTTTTGGAGTGTGCAGTCATCAGTACGCTGATGACACGCAGCTCTATCTCTCCTTTTCCACCTCTGCAGTGGAAGCTGTGAGGATCCTTGATGGGTGCCTGGACGCCGTGCTGGCCTGGACCGGGGCGAACAGGCTTAAGCTCAACCCCGGGAAGACGGAGGTCATGTTCTTTGGGGGTTCGCCGTCTGGGTACGGTGGCCCTTTTCCCTCTCTGGGGGGAGTTTCCCTCCGGCCTGTGGAGAGGGTGCGGAATCTGGGCGTGGTCCTGGACCCGGCGCTGACCATGGAGGCCCAGGTGGCGTCGGTTACCAGGGCCGCGTATTACCATCTACGCCAAATCGCCCAGATCCGCCCGTACCTGGATGGTGACTCTCTGAGGACAGTGGTCCAGGCGCTGGTGATCTCGAGGCTGGACTACTGCAACGCCCTCTACATGGGGTTGCCCTTGACTCTTCTCCGGCGCTTGCAGCGGGTCCAGAATGCGGCGGCCAGGCTGGTGGTTGGTGTGCGTCGTTATGATCACATCACCCCAGTCCTGGTCCGCTTGCACTGGTTGCCCGTATTCAAGGTCTTGGTTTTAGTTTATAAAACCCTCCATGGCTTGGGTCCGGACTACCTGGCAGAGCGTATCGCTCAGCGATCCATCTCGGCCCGACCAGTTCGGGCAGGCGCGAGCGACTCGGAGAGGCCCGGAAGTCGGGAACCGGGCCTTCTCTGTGGCAGCCCCGTCCTTATGGAACTCCATCCCCAGCGAAGTGCGCTCTGCAGAGTCCCTGCAGGCCTTTCAAAAGCGGTAAAAACTTATTTATTTCGAGAGGCCTTTGGCGAACCCTGATCTCTCTTTCTCCCTCTTTTTTTTTTTTTGTGTGTGTGAAGGTCCCGCCATCTTAATGTCCAAGCGGCTATACTTTGTGTATAATGTTTGTGCACGCTTGGTTTATAGTTATCATTGTTGGTTTTAGATGCAATGGTTTTTACTGATTATTTACTTGTTGTGTTATATATTATTGTTCCGTGTTCATTGGCGCTTGCTCGTCATGTAAGCCGCTTAGAGTTTCGAAAGAAAGATAAGCGGGGTATAAATATAAAAATAATAATAAATGGTGATGGTGATGGTGATGATGAGTATGAGTTCTCTTTCCACGAGGTGCACAAAGTACAAAAGCTTCAGTTCAATCAGTTTTGCTTCAAATGAGTGTACAGGTTTGATATGATCCAGCACCTTCCTATTTGCCTTTTCTGCTGTTAGGCATAATGAGAAGGCTTTCTCAGGCAACCGTTTTGGATATCATGATGGAAAAGAAGCATATAATAACTGAAGTTTTAATTCCTGTAGTTTTACTTCTAAGGCTTAACAGTAGGCTTAGCAGTAAAAATGCAGCCATAACTTAATCAGTAACTATAAGCTCTATCAGTAACTACAGTACATTAGTAGTTTGCAATATTCTTGATTTGGTGCTCTCTTCATTTACATAGAATCACAGAGAGACCTAAAGGACTCCAGTCCAACCCCCTGTCAGTATTTCTGACAGGTGGCCATCCAGTCTCTACGTAAAAACAGAAAAAAATTAGGTGTAATAAACCAACTTTATTCAGACAGTACTGCTACAATTATAGTTAATGATGGGATGACAGACAGATCACCTTAGGCCGCGGAATGAGACAGGGTTGTCCTTTATCGTCCCTGCTGTTCTGTTTAGTTATAGAGTTATTGGCAAATGCAATAAGAGATGATGAATTAATCAAAGGTATGGGGAGAGAGGGGGAAATTAAAATTAGTTTATTTGCAGATGATGCTTTATTAACAATAAAAAACCCATTAGAAAATATATCAAGAATAAAATTGCATCTAAAGGAATTTGGTGAAATAATTGGAGTATGTGTGAATTGGCAAAAATCAGAAATTATGTTGTTTAATAATGATAAACAAGCATTTGAGACAATCTCTAATCACGGGTTGAAAAGTTGCAAAAATATTAAATATTTAGTGATAGAATTAGGTAAGGATATTCCCAAAACTAAGGAACAGAACTTTATTAAATTAAAATAAGACTTTAAGAAGAATGTTAGAAGAAGAGAAAATGAAGAAGAAAAGGAAGCTAAGGAATAGTCCCAGGGGTCGGGGGGGGGGGTAGACAATTACTGTTTGTTTGATTGGTCCCAGGGGATGGTCCCAGGGGTCGGGGGGTACACTATTACTGTTTGTTTGATTGTTTGTTTGTATTTTTAATTTTTTTTTAAAGACAGTGGTAGATTTTATTCTGGAGGGTGGAACTGTGTTCCGAATGCCAGCTGAGCTGGTGTATTTCATTTTGGAACCGGTCCCCTTCAGAAATGAATCACCCTTGTCTAGTTCTCAGGATTCTGAAGATGATGCTTTAGTCTATTTGGAAAGCAGTAATTCTACAACCAAAACTCTTAAACAAATTACACATTGAGGACACTCCTCATTATTAATCTCTACACACATGAAACCATAGTCTACATAACTGTTTTGTACTTCATGTGCTTGATTTTTCATTTCTTCTCTCCCCCAGTTGCCAGTGAAGTGTATAACATGTTCAGCAGTTAAAAATGGCAAGGAAAGTGAGATTGCTGCCCCATTTTAACTGAAGATATAAAATATCCACAAACTCCATAAAGATACTTAGATATTTATTATTATATGATCCTCTCCACTTTATACAATATTTCATAATTATGACATCAATTCTTATCAAGTGTCAAATCATTCAGGAAAGATCATTATGAATACCAATAGCTTCAGTTCCTAATTCTTGAAGTTTAGAAGTACAAAGCCCATGTTTCAAAAATCACACCATAATTACTGTTAGTATGGTACAGTGATCCCCTGCCTACTGCGAGTGTTAGGGACCCAACCTGACCTGCGATAATTGAAAATCTGTGATATGTAGATGCAGGTCGTGTCAGGCCTGGGGGGGGGTAGCTGGGGCCCTTGTACTTACCCCAGCCTGGCACTGCCCTGAACGGGCCTGCGAGGGCCTTCCCAGGTCTTCTGGACGTCCCAAAAGGGCCTCTGTGTGAACCGGAAGTGACTTCCGCAGAGGCCTCAGAAATGATTTTCTGCGAACTGGAAGTGATTTTCGGTAAAGCAAGAAGCCATTTTCGGGCATCCAGAAGGCTCGGGAAGGCCCTCACAGGCTGTTTGGGGCAGCACCAGTCCTGGGGTAAGTATGGGAGGCCTGAAACACGCCTTTCCCCCATTACCCCAGGGGCCCTTTTATCATATACTGCAGTCCCACGATATAGTGGGACCGCAGTATATGAACCGCGAATGGGCGGGGGACTACTGTATGAAAAATCACTGAACAAATACTAAGTTACAATGTGCTGTTTCAAATCCTAACCATTTGTTGAGTAATATTATGAACTAAAGTTCAAATAAATAAGAAGTTTTTTATCCCCAGGTTGGAAATGATAAAATGTGTTTGCTGCTTCCAAACTAGTAAATCAGTGTCTAAGGCAAAATTTTAAGTATAGGTTAATTATGCATTTATGCATAATATGCATTTTTTTTCTGTCCTGCCTTAAAATAGGTTTGAAGTTTGAACTGATTATTTTGCATATGTAGCCTCAGCACTGCTTCTCATATTTCAAAGAAGGTACCGAATTTTATTATTAGATTTCAATGGATCTTGTTTTATAAATATTTTGAAATGAATGATATATCACATTTCCCTGCTCATGTTACAATATCTTGTACAACCAATTCATACAGTTTGAAAATGAACACAAACTCTGGACAGACATTTCAGCTTGAAAGGGACAATTTTTCATAAATTAATAGAGCATGTTTAGTTTGCTTCTCATATCATTTATCATATTACAGTTGCTGAAATCCTGTTGTTTACCATAGTAAGTCTCAAAAGGCTAGGCCCATTAAATCAGTGGGGATTAGTTGGTTCAACACCTCTGTAAACTCAATTCATTGAAATAGGCCTGTTGTGACAAACCATTAAGCGGTAGCTAATGTAACCCATAGTTGTTTTAAAACTATAATGTTTGATTTACTCTGGCAGGAACCAATTGCCCAATTACCTGTAAAGAGGCAGAATTCCAAACAAATTGTCAAACAAGTAATTCAGAAAGAGTTTTTTTAATCCAATAACAATGAATCTGCAGGTACAGAGAGTTCAGGAGGCAACAGAATTCAAATCATGTCATCTCAACAATAGCTAAGGCGTTTATAGTCGCTAATCATAACAATCTTGAGAAATGGGTTTGAGAAGTTTTCTCACTCAGGACAGTCTGACCAGCAGCACTGTCGATAGCTCAATCTTGGCCTACTTGACAATAATATATATTATATGTGATGTTCAAATACACATATGTTGATGGAAATATTAAAGATGCCTTCTCATAACCTTGTTGTCTTTTTATATAGTAACAAGTCTCTTTCAGAAATATACATCCCTCATTCAGTTGCTGCTTTCAGGTGTTATCTATCCCTACTAGAATGTCGTACTCTCTCAGATTAACGTTTTATTCCCCTATGCATATTATTTTTCCTTTCTCTATACTCCTAGGAGACATCTCAGTCCCTTGACCTTGGTCTTTATTGAAAGTTGATATTGTTCTTACATCTAGCAAGTAGTGGAACTTCTCAAGGAAACCACGCTCTAAATTAAAACGTATAGGAATATAGTAAAGTTTGTATATTGAAGGGAAAAAAGGAAATCATATTTTTCTCACATAATCAAAATTGTATCAGCAGATTAGCATAGGCTGTGTTTGTTTTTCACCAGATGTACACCTTTAAAACTGGGTAGTGCAGATTCATCTCTTTTTATAATATTTAAGGAGCAGTGGAAACGGAACATTGGCACTTTGCCTGCTTTGGCTGAAAGGGCATTCTAGGAAAAGAAGTCCCTGTTATGAGTTAAATTAATAATCCCAAATTCAACAAGCTTATTTTGTGGCAATGTGCACTGGGTAGAACGTGGCATGAACACCACAGTTAGACTTCTTGAAAACAGGTACAGGAATTGTTCTGTTTAAATCTTAAGTAATTTGCTATATGTGCCCCGGTTAGGGATGTACAACCAATTTGATTGAGTCCCAAAACCAAAGGAGGCTGATTTAGACCATTTTGGGTGGTTCAGATCTAATTGGATCAGATGTTTCTATTGGAGTCCAGATCACTCTGACTCATGTTAGACTGATTTAGAAATTCAGGCACATAAAAAGACAACATGCGACCATAAGAGGGCAACACTAGGGTACGAGATGGAGGAGGAGGAAGAATAAGACAGGCCAACTTTGATCATATACCTTTAGCTTGCAATCTTTTCAACCACATTGCTTGGAAGGAGAAAGTCTGTAATATCAACAAACTTGCTAATCAGGTATTTCATAGAGCTCGTTGTTTTTTCTCCTTTAATAGCTGTTAATAGAAAATCACTGGAAAACCCTCCATCAACTGTTTGGTTAATTATTGCTGTTTGTTATTAATTATGCTTATGAGTCTTAAAGCTCTGTCTCTTCACTTTCAAACTGTTTATCTTCTAATTCTGCATATCCTACTTTTCTTTCTGACTTCCTTGATAATTTATTTAAGTGTAAATTTGAATGTGTTACATGAAAATATTCATCCTTTACCAAAATCTACCACTCAATCTTCCAGGAAATGTCTCAACAGTAGAGATGGGTGTTGCATTTCAGAAGGGGACTGGCTCTGAAATGAAACATGCCAGCACAGCAGGCATTTGGAATGCAGTCCCACCCTCCAGAGCAAAATCAGCTACTGTGTTACCTTGCTCTGCCTTGTGTGGGGTGAAACTCCAATCAGGGAGTTTCACCCCACACAAGGTAAAACTGTGCACACTCCACACAAGTGGCCAAGTAAGGGTGGTGTGTGCTCGTGGCCAATGCTAATCCCATTGCCCTGTTGGCCTCTACCCTCCAAGCCTCCATAACTCTTGTGGTAGTACATCAGGGTCCTGTAACACCTAAGGTGCCAATGATCTGAACCATGTTATTTGTTGACGGGACAGATCATCAGGAATCTTGTTCTGGACCCCCGGTAAGTGATGAGCATGAAATAGAATGTTGAACTGAAGGCACTGAAGGGTGAGGGCTCTGACTAGCTGCATGACCCACTTTGATTTTGACAACAATGAGTTGATGATGTGAACTACTGCTATGCTGTCACACTGGAACTTGACAGCCGAGTTGGCCCACAGTTCCACCCAGATCCACACTGCACCGACTATAGGGAATAACTCAAGAAAAGTTAAGTCACGCATGACACCACTATGCTACCACTCCTCAGGCCATGTGCCTGAACACCATTGTCCTAAAAAATAATAATCAAAACCTAGAGCCCCAGAAGCATCTGTCTGAACCTGGAGATGGTAGGTGCTATGGTCTCAGAATGCCAAAAGCAAATGCCATTGAAATTGATAAGGAACTCAAGCCAAATCCTGCTGTCATCCTTCATTTTGGCAGTAATGCACCTCTTATGATGGGGACTCCTCAGCCCTGCCATGCTGTCACAAAGTCTGCACAAAAAGGCCCGGCTGGGTACCACCACTTTGTAAGCAAAGTTAAGGTGTCCCACCATCTGCTGAAGCTCCCTAAGGGTGGCTTTTCTATGAGACAACATTGCAGCTAAGTGGTTTCTCAGGTCTGTGAGCTTCTGCTAGTCTACAGGATTGATTAACACATCTCTAACTCAATCCCCAGGAATGTCAAGATGGTGGCTGGGCCTTCAGTCTTATTGTCAGCTAAGGGCATGCCCAGCTCTTCAGCAATGTTTTGGAATGACATCATGAGGGATGAGCACTGTCCTGTGCTGGCCTTCCCAGCAAATAAATAGTCGTCTAAAATAATGCACTATGTGTGGATTTCTGGTCCAGGTGCGGACCACCCACTCAATAAATGAACTGAAACGTGGAAAAGCAGTGCATGAAACAGAACAACCAAAGAGGATAGCCCTGTCCGTATAAAATTTGCTGTCAAACACAAACCCTAATATCTCAGAATTAGCCAGGTGGACAGATAGGAGCTAGAAGGTGGACTTTATGTCACACTTTCCAACTTCTGCCCCAAATTCGCAACTTTGGACCATCTTAAGGGCTGCATCAAACAATGTGTATTGGACACTACGTAGCTCCTGCGGTATCATATCATTGATGGACTTGCCTTCCAGGTAAGATAAATGGTGGATCAGGCCAAATGGACCCAGCACCCATCCAGCTTCCAACTCAGTCTCAATCTTTTTCTTCAAAACTGTGGACAGTTTTGCAATTATTGGCCATGTAATGGAAGCCCTCTAGGATGTATTGTGCTTCTTGTTTTAGGGGGTAGCTATGCAGCCACACCCTCAAAACATGGACTTTGATTGAACTAGGGCCCTTTGGGAAGCAGGGGTTATCCAGGGGGTTACATTTACCCCTGGAGTCCTTGCTCCCATTACCCCCCCCTTGTGCAAGCTGATGAGGCATGCACATCCCCACAATTGCAGCAGACGTGTCGGAATCTGCATTGTCTGCACCCGCAAGACCCTTTGCTGCTGAAGTCAAAGCAGAACAGCCAGGGTTGAACCAAATGACCCACTCTAGGGTGGGGGCTGTTAGCTTAACCCACCCGCTGCATGAACTGAATTTCCCATGAACTGCCACTTTTGTCTTTCCATTTTTTCCTTTGCTTTTTGCCTTTTCTTTTGCACCAGAAGCTGCCAAACATTGCCCAATGGAATGTCATTTCCAAGGAATTGTGTGCAGGAAAGATGCCCTTTTGTGCAGGAATTATATCTCCAGCTTGTTCCATCCAGAAGAAAAACTGGAGCTTGTTGTTCTACTCAGAAGAAAAATGGACAATTAAATATTCAAGAAATCTCATGAGATTCCTCCCCACTCCCCCCCAAAAAAAACCTTCATGTAGAGAAATATCACCATCAGGAGAAAATAAAGTTTACTTTTCTTTGTTTCTCACTGAGAGCAGGAGGCTGTGACATTCACATCCCTACCTAGCCTCATGATGCAGTGGTTAAATGCCTCTACTGCAGCTAATACTGTGCTCACAACCTGGGGTTCAATCCCAGGTAGCAGGCTCATGGTTGACTCAGCCTTCCATCCTTACGAGGTCGGTAAAATGAGTATCCAAGCTTGCTGGGGGGCAATTTTTTTTTCAGAAAAGGAGGAAGATGTGTAGCCCGCATACTGTAATTAAAAACTGGTAATTGCCCAGAGACTACTTGAAGTGGTATGGGGTGGTATACAAGCAGAACACTTTTTAGTTAAATGAAACCATTCCTCAACAACTCAGAAAATGATTCTGCACAAGCTTTAAAACTGATTTCTAGAGGACCATCCTCACAATTTTATTATTGGTTGTCCCTTTTCATCTCTTCAGGGCATCTACATATTTTCTCCTACATATGTGGTTTTCTATTCCTCTCCTACACTAACCAACATTTCCAATCCTACTTCTAGTTCCATTAGGGACAATGGTCTTGAAAGAAAGAAAGAAAGAAAGAAAGAAAGAAAGAAAGAAAGAAAGAAAGAAAGAAAGAAAGAAAGAAAGAAAGAAACATTAAATGGATGACTGAAAGAGACAGGCTGTGTGATGGGAAATGGGTAGTCATCTTTTACAAAAGACAGGTGACAGGACAAGGGAAACAAATAGCTCTTCTCATAAAATGATTTTTTAAAACAGAGTATCCTTATTTAGCAGAGCTCAACAGCAGACCCTCAATGGCTCCCCAAGTCTTCCTAGATTTTAAATGCCAAACTTTTAGGAATTTGCTCCTCAAACTGCTTTGTTAACTGCTTTGGTTTCACACACGTTCATTTCTGAAGACTTTTTTTTAAAAAAAAAAATCTCATCTTCCTCCTTTTCTGAAAAAAATTGTGAACTTTGGTAAATTCTTATGAAATAAAAACTAATATAAAATTCTATTCATACACCTTACACCCACTTACCTTTAAATATGTTTCTGAAGCAGCAGGATAATTAAACGAAGGGAATAAGGTCATTCTCTGATGTGTGTTGAATTTTTGTGGCTCAATGACAAGCACCTTAAGTACTGAGAAAACACTTCTTCCAACTTCTACCAAATCATGTCACTAAATATAATTCTCAACACTCCTTCTAGCTGTGGCATGTCAATAACCAGTGATGCAGATGAGCCAAGAATTAAAATCTGAAGAGAGGCCTTTTGTGCCTGTACATTCTTACAACATAAAGAGTCTGGAGAGAGAGGGTGGATTTCGCCATAGCATGGCCTTTTTGTGTGCTGCATACTGGTTACTCACAACAAGGGCTTACCGACCTAGTTGAAAAATGGATGTTTTCCAGAGTAATGCTAATTTAGCAAGGCATTAGATAACTTAACTAACCTATGAGGGGCTGCGTTTTGCTCACAGTTTTTACAACACTTACTGGCCGGAATGGAATGCAAGGATAGGGCTATTTTGCTCCAGCAGAAGAAGATGTCAAGTGAGGGAAAATATCTTGTATCACTTATGGTTTAGCTGCCATACTTGAGGGACATGTAACAAGCCCCTCTTGGGAGAATGGAGAAATTATAAATACAGTGGATTCAAAGCTTCCAGAATGCCTTCTTTCAAAGTTTTACATCTTTCAACAGTGTTTACTTTTCATCCATTCAACAGTGAAGTGTGTACACCCACCACCTAGAAGTGGAAAACCTCTACAAGTTCAACAACTTCACTTCCTCTAGCTGTCAACCCCAGTGGCCTTAATCATTTTGGAAACCATTTTTCCATTTATACACCACAGCGATCTCTATGATATAAATAATAGGCATAGTGATTTTTAAAAAACAAAATATATGCAACCACCAGAGATTAAAACCCTTTTCAGTTCTCTCTCTCTCTCTCTCTCTCTCTCTCTCTCTCTCACACACACACACACACACACACACACACACACACACACACACACACACACACAGTTAGTGAAGTGCAAATGGATCTTATAGTGTTCCACTGTATGTTGCACTATTGACCATTTCTCCACATGGAATTAAATAATGTATATGAATGTGTCTGAAGTGAAACCAGGTGGTTCAATGCCTGTACTGCAGGTGAAACTGTGCTCATGACCTGGGGTTCAATCCCAGGGAGCAGGCTCAAGGTTCACTCAGCCTTCCATCCTTCCATGGTCGGTAAAATGAGTACCCAGCTTGCTGGGGGGGGGCAATGTGTAGTCTGCACACTGTAACTAAAATTGTAAACTGCCCAGAGACTACTTAAAGTGGTATGGGGTGGTATATAAGCAGAACACTTTGCTTTTGTTTTGTCACCTTGCACTTAACAACCTAATTCCATATTTGCTCTTAATTGCTCCCTGAAAGCTATTATTTTCAACACTCTAAACCAGATCTTTCCTGCCCAAGGTAGCTAATTAAAGTGTATCTGGATACTCACATGCACACATCAGAGAGCTGAATAATACATGAAGATTGACTCAAGTCAATTTCTTTATATTGCTATATTTTATTCATTACTCATTAGGATTATTTAAAAAAGAAAGTTACAACATTTGCTTTAAAAATAAATAAAAAGCATATCATTTCACAGTCCTTCACTTCATGTTTTAACAACAAACAAACAAACAAACAAACAAACAAACACCACCACCACCACCAAAAAAACAACAACAACAACTCAGGACAACCCTTTTTATGGTTTCCTAGACAGAAAGCACTCAAAAGTGGTTTATTGCTCCTTTCTTCTGGGGGTGACCTGAAACTGGTTGGCCATGACCACACAGGCTGGCACTTCTGGCATGCACAGTGGTGAATCAAACTGCCAACCTCTAGCTCAACAGCCAGATATTAGGAGCTAAGGATATTAGGATATTAGGAGCTAAGAAAATTTAGTCATCAGTAGAGATTTATTTGTTACAAAGAAGAAGGTTTCCTCCACTGGAGGCTTCTCTGATGGGCGGTGGTCCTTTGTCCTCCCAGGCAAAGTGACAAGAGACTTCCCCGGGCAGCTCAAGATCTCGGGCTGTATATAAAATTTCCACACCCAGATCCTCTTTTGGGTCACATGTTCCCCAACCACCCACCACCTTTATCAGTGCTAGTATGAGTCTAACTGGTCGTCTTACAGACCGGATAGGATTTTTTAAACCCATTCTCAAGATTGGCCTTTGGGGATTTTTTTCCCTATCCCCGGGGCCATTTGTAGTTTTTGATTACACTGGCAGGTAGTGTGGAGAGTAGACAAGCAGCTGGTTATTCGGGGGGGGGGTATCCACCTGTGGCCCATCCAACCTCAGGATGCTGTGGATCCAGAGATTACAGTGTTGGGGGGGGATGCAGTGTAAGGCCAACAATGACAACTGGGGCCCCAGAAATGGGTACACAAGTTACCAGCCTTGGGCGTGGTGTCTTCTGGATGGTGCTGCCTTATGGATGGCGCTGCCAGGAGGTACTGACTCGCCCAAAGAGCGGGCTAGTTGGAGGGGTCCCAGGAGACCTCAGGGTTCCAACTTCACTTCCACACTACTTCAGGCCCCTCGTGAGTTACATTGAGAGTTCAGTTTTGTTATTAATAAAGTCTGGCCTATGTTTAAACCCATTCCTGTCTCTCGTCTGCTTATTTCATCCTTGGAGGGCAATGACATTGTGTTTTCCAGGCCTCTATTTCTTGACCTACCACCTTAGCCAGTGTTGCAATTTGGGCCATCCTAAATGTATGCCTCTTGTCAACAAAATTAAATTATAGAAGATACAATGTTGCTGACTTCAGCTGTAGGGGTGAGTGTGGAAAATGTAAGAACATAACTGTTTTGACTGAAGCTATTGTATCTGATCAAGCAGCTCACAAGACATTTTGCAGCATCAACACTCCTAAGATAAAGAGAACTTTCAAGATGGTGCAATTCATTATGTTACATCTTAGTTGCACTTTGGAGACTTTGAGTAGCTTTCGTTTCTATCAAATTCAGGGAGAATAGAAAGTGAGCAAGTCATTCTCTATGCTTTATTTTAAAATGTGCTTTTTAAGAATCTGCATCTAGTTAGGTGCACAAACCATCTTCACACACCTTAGTTTCTTTTAAGTTGTGAATCACAATAAAGACAGCAAAGACACTCTTTGCTGCAACTTACCACTTGAAGTTAAGGAAAACAGGTACTAGAATCACAGAATCATAGAATCATAGAGTTGGAAGAGACCTCAAGGGCCATCTAGTCCAACCCCCTGCCAGGCAGGAACCCCCATCACAATATTTCTGACAGATGGCCATCCAGCCTCTGCTTAAAAACCTCCAAAGAAGGAGACTTAACCACCCTCCGCGGCAGCATATTCCACTGCCGAATAGCTCTAACTGTCATGAAGTTTTTCCTAATGTTCAAATGAAATCTCTTTTCCTGTAGTTTGAAACCATTGCCCCGAGTCCTAGTCACTGAAGCCATGGAAAACAAACCTGTTCCCTCTTCAATATGACATCCTTTCAAATATTTAAACATAGCTATCATATCCCCTCTCAGTCTTCTTTTAGAGAGGCTAAACATTCCCAGTTCCCTAAGCCGTTCCTCATAAGACATTTCCTCCAGACCCTCAACCATCCTGGTAGCCCTCCTCTGCACCCGCTCGAGGTTGTCAACATTCTTTTTAAATTGAGGTGCACAGAACTGGACACAGTACTCCAGGTGGGGTCTGACAAGAGCAGATCTAGACATCATGGTTCTGTTGATACAACCAAGAATCGAATTGGCTTTCCTGGCCGCCGCATCACACTGCTGACTCATGTTCAATTTGTGGTCCACCAAGACTTCCAGATCCCTTTCACAGGTACTATCCTCCAGCCAATATAGCATCATATTTAGTGATATCTTCAACCACACCTTGCCATAAGATTAAAAACTTTCTTCTTGTGTTCATATTCTTCTATGTAGTATTTATCTATCATTAAAGGAGGAGGGACCCATCTTCTGCTCCAATTTCTCCATATTGTGTGAAGCTTGGGAAATAGGACTACAGGAATGTATTAGGTGAGTATTTACAACATATATTTTTCCCATAATACAAAATATTCTGAATTTCAAGCGTGCACTTAACTGTATAAGAAGATATAGTTTTCATTCCAGTCAGCAGGACCTATGACAGTGTGACATTTTTCCTGTAACCTTTTCCCCACCCAGCCTGGAATAACGAGTTGAGACAACGTTATTGGGTATAAATTGGGCCACAATTTTATTGACAACAATTCTCAACTTTATTTTAACTCTTAACTAACAAGAGACCTGAGCCGTAGTGTAATGAGGTATGGGCCAATCAGTGATATTAAATTTCCTCCCTTGATAAATTCCAGTAGATTCCTGATTACTGAGTATGCCGTCCACTAGTTGGCGTACCCTTTAATTTAGGAATCTACCCTGTCTCTGGGCAGCCCTGGATGGTTAACAGGAATTTACTATTTAGTCTAACTCTACTCTAAACTCAGTGCATCTTATTATTTTGATAAAAGGGGCTGCCTAGCACCATAGGGGCACCTACCAAAAGGGGGTGTACATGAATGCTGGTACCTCTTGCGCTACCTGCCATTGTGACCATAAATTAAAATAGTCCCCCTGCCGCACATAAAGGAGAATAGGATGGGCGAAAACTGGCTGCCACTCAGGGCCAATGTGAGTCATAGTCAAACATTCCCATCCAGCCCCGAAGCAACCAGCTAATCTCATTCTCCTTGGTTATAGGGTGGGAGGGAGGGGACAAGAATCAGGTAAGCAAGAGGCGGTGATGGATTAGGCACTGGGTTTATATAGTGTGCCTGCTCTCTGCCTCCAAGCCACCATAGGCAGCGCAAACGTCTTGCACTGGGGTCCAGGTGGGAGGCAAAGTCACCCGCCTGCAACCAGTTCAGGCAAGGTGTCCATTGTCTCCTGACTAGAGTAAACCCCCACCTATGGCAGGGGTTAGGGACCCAACCCAACCCCGCAATAATTGAAAATCCGCAATATGCAGAGGCTGGGTCAGGTCGGGACTGGGTGGGCTCTTTGGGGGCTCTTGTACTTACCCCAGGCTGGGCGCTGCCCCAAACAGGCCTCCAAGGGGCTTTCCAGTCCCCCAGAGGCCCCAAAAGTGCTTTCTAGTGGTCTGGAGGTCACATCTGGTTTACCGAAAGTCACTTCTGGTTTGCGGGGAGCACTTTTGGGGCCTTTGATAGGCCTGGGAAGACCTTTCCTCCTTACCCCAGGGGGCCTTTTTTCATACACTGCAAACCCGTGATATACCGGGACCGCAGCATATGAACCGGAAAAGGGCGGGGGACACCTGTACTTTATAAAGGCATGCATTGGTAAGACTGTGAAATCTGCAGCCCTGCCCATTCCAAGCAGTCTTGAATTATTTGGCATAGGATGATAATTCAAACCAGTTACTTGTTAATAATTTAGCCTACTTACATCATTGAGCACACAGGGCCAGTGGGTGTCTGCAGTTTTATTTGGCATTTCATGTCCTTCCATTCTGAATTTTGAATTAAATATGGGAAGTCTTACCTGATTTCTCCCTCAGGCAAGCTACCTCAAGGAAACCATAATAACAACAATGCTAGTAGCAATACTTTTAAGAATGTTGGGACTCAGCCATGCATATTCAACACATTGTACTTAAACAGGATCCGGAATAAGATTTAGAAGTTATTCCTCCTGTGAAGACTTCAATTGGAAACCAAATAACAAACCCCAGAGTGTTATTTGAATTAGGCTCATAAGATGAATAATGGCTTGAATAGACTCGTTAGGGAGACAATAGTATCCATAGCCTTAAGGTGAACAATGGCCTAAGGTGCTGAACCACTGTTCATCTTATGAGCCTAATTCAGACCAGGGTGATAAGAGGTCAAAGCTGACTATAAGATGGAGGACTCGCACTAGCTGTATTCAGACTGAGGAAGCTGTTTGGATGAGCAGCGAAACGTTTCTGTCTCTCAAAAAAGAAGTCCAGTAGCCAAGCCAGCTAGAGGAAAATCAGCCAGAGAGCTTATATGAACTGCAAGGCCACTTGGCCAACCTAAGCCAAGACAACAGTGATCAGGCTGAGGCATAAAGCGTGCCATGCGAACAAAGGGAAGCCCGTTTATATAACCCGCTGGAGAGTGAGAAGAAGTTAGTAAGTTAAGCAATGCAAAGTGGCCAAACAGGGAATTAACAAGTGAAGCTGGAAATCAAATTACAAAGAAAATTTAACGGCTGGACTTGGAGGGAGGTTTGACTTTGCCACCAGGACCTCTCAGTCTAAGCCAGGGCAAGCAGCAGATGCTCCAAAAGCCAGTGCCTTCCTGATGGTCAGCGGAGTTGGCCTGCTGGGTCCCTGGTGCTCTGCTGGGGCTGGCCGGCTACCTAAGGCAAGCTGGAGATCCGATCAGTTGGTGATCGGAAGGGCCATTAGCCAAGCCTGGAAGAGCACCGCAGTGGCAGCTGGGACCCAGGCAAAACTAGAGGTATGCTGCAGACCCTGCCTGGCAATAAAGGACATTTCTAGAAAATAAAATATCCAGACCAGGAGGACAGTGGGAAAGAGGTAGGAAATGGGAATTTCCTACAGAAAGGGGGAACTTTGGCAGGTCTGAACTGTGCTTCTCCCCATACATTGCCGATCGGTGCTGCCTTTGGGAGGGGAATATTTTTAATTTTTTTCCTTTATTTTAAGAAGTTACAAGAGCATGAAGAAGGAAATTAAATTACAAAGAAAATTTAACAGCTGGACCTGGAGGGAGGACTCTCAGTAAAAGTAAAAAAAAAAAAAAAAAAAGCCAGCCCATGCTACATCTGTAGCGCGGCCAGAACCCAGAAGTAAAATAAAAATAAAATAAAAAGGAGCGCTGACCCGGCCCCAGGGGTGGCTGGTTGGTGCTCTAAAATAAAGAAAAAAAATAAAAAATAAATTTAAAAAGCACCCACCTGGCCCCAGGGGCCACACGGTGGGTGTTTGAGGGGCAGGAAGGAGTGCCGATAAGGCCTCAGGGGTGGCCTGGTCAGCACCCTAAAACCATTAAAAAATTAAAAACCCATCACCAACGGGGGCCCAGGGCCCACACAGTCAGTGCTGAAAGAAAACAAACAAACAAACAAACAAACAAAAAAGTCCCAAATCCCGCACTACAGCTGTAGCGTGGGGCCAAACCTGGAAGTAAAAAATAAAATAAAAATATGAAATAAAATAAAAGGATTGCCCCACCCCCGCCGCTGCCAGGTAAGATGATGATGATGATGTGGATGATGAAGATGAGGATACTGCCAGTCCAGTTTGTGCAGTTGTAATGTCTGTTTTTTAAAAATGTTTTTGAATGTTTTTTTCTTGCTGGCTGGCTGTCAAATGGATTAATGGTGCAAAGTGGGGGGAAATGAATCAACGAACCAACAAAATGATTTTTTTCTTTAAAATCTGTTAAAAATGAAATGAAATGAACCAAACCCTAAAATGAACCAAACAAAAACGATTTGCCATTTTTTCTGTTCGTGCCCATCTCTAAACTCTAGTTTATATTTTAAGCAAAGACTTCAAGGAGGTCAAGTTATTTCCCAGTATATGTTACATGAAAAATGATTTTCAGCAGTCTAAGTGGGCAGGGGAGAAAAATTTATATTGTCTTAATGAACTTTTGAGAGAACATCAAGCCTGATTGGCAGACCATCTCAGAAGGTCCAGAATTTTATGTTTAAAATATATAAAGATGTTCATAAGTTAGTTCAGTGGGCTTAGTTATCTCTTAGGAGATAACTTGACTAAAGAATTAAATCAAATACAGTTAAAAGCTGTTTTGGACTAATTGATAAATTGAGGATTAACAAGTCAGGTAGATGGCATCCACCCAAGGGTTATGCTGCAAGACAATGCTGATGTCATGCTAGAGAGTGCATTCTCAAAAATCAGAGTGATAGGACTTAAATGGGGTTAGTTGATTTCAGGCTCTTCAGAAGTACATATGTATGTGGTACATTATCACTTACTCACTCTTTCCTAAGAGAAAAATGTTATTCTTCATTTAATTAATATGAAAAATGACTAGTGCATCTGTGTATTTGGGGCAATGCAAAGTAAACTGATTATTTTATAGGCATTGAGGAACAATAGTGAAGACAGTGAAGGAGCCTTGCTCTCTACTACAGAAGAAAAGGATGGTTATCAGGAAGCCCAGTTTCATGAAATAGAGTCATACATGGAACTTCTGAGAAAAAAGGAGCATCATGCTATTGCTATAAGGCTAATGTCCATATTATTGGCACCTTCACATATGAGTCACAAAATGGTGTCCAGTCATTACTAGCTTTATGGGAAAGACATGTTAAAGGCTACAAAAAAGCACAAAAAAGCAATAGGAAAATAATGATTCAACATATACTTGAAATTATAACTTCACTCCCCAAATTTACACAGTGAAGGTCAACAGTATTAATGTTGTATAGGTTCTCAGAAAATAGTTCATCCAAACCTCCACAGCCTCACTCAAGAAGAAGCCTGTTATTCAGTACATGAATGGCCTTGGTGTCCCTAGTGAGCCTTCTCAGATTGCCAGAGTCATCCCCAGGTGGCGTGTCATTCAGCTGCTTACAAAACAGAAAAGGGGGGGCACCAACACCTGATCTTCCATTCTGGATAATTGTTTTTTGCAAAATTGCAGTATGCTTCCCCCAGCTTCTGTAATCATGGCTTTGTCTCAAAATACAAAAAAAAAATGGAAATGTACTAAGCAATGAAAAATGCCATTTTTTTTATTCGTGCCCATCTCTATCTAGTTCATATATTGCAGTCCCTATGTATCATGGATTTTCATTTTGAGAGAGGTTACCTGTGTGGAGCCTCTCCCATTCCCTGCTGCAGCCGGGATTCCCCCCATCCATTGCCATTTGCAAACAGGCTTCCTCGTAGAGCCTCTCCCCACCATCCTGGCTCCCGCCTTCTCCCTTGCTCAGGGAGAACAGCCTTTGGCAGATCAGCAACCTCCCTTATGTTCTTAGCAAAATGCCATGCCAGGAGTGAGGTATTCTGTGCATGCTGCAAGACAATGCTGATGTCATGCTAGCCATTCTCAAAATCAGAGTGATTTAAATGGCTCATCCTGTACATATGTAGTAGCATTATCACTTATTTCCCATAAATGTTATTCTTCATTTAATCTAAGGAAAAGAGATTTTCACAACAGGGTACTGAATGAGCATTTTAGACTGGAAAAATGAGTGGGAAGAAGTTAGATGCATAGAGATAGCCATATTTGACCCAAAAATAGTCTTACATGGAACTTCTGAAAGTCATCATGCATTTTATAAGAGCTGGAGATGATATTTTGACATTCTTTGAGTCACAAAATGGTATCCAGTCATTACTAGCTTTATGGGAAAGACATGTTAAAGGCTACAAAAAGATCTTCAAGACTGGAAAATAGGAGATTCAGTTGTTGTTATAATGTCACTCCCCATTTACAAGTGACCAACTGGTCATTTGTATAGGTTCTCAGAAAATAGTTCCTCTCCTCCACAGCCTGAACTGGGTAAAGATTCCCAACAGAGAATAATTCCAGGGCAATGTCCTTGATTAAACTAAACTGATTGGTCTTAGACTGACTAATTCGAATAATGATACTGGAGTAATTGATTTCTAGATTGCTAAAATGTAGTACCTTCCCAGATGCCTGATCTTCCATTCCAATACTTGTTTTTATTATAAATTGCTCCAAAGAATACACCAGTAATCATGGCTTTGTCTCACTCCAGTGAAGATGGTGAAAAAGGAGTTACTGAACTGAAAACAGCTCTTTTGAGAGAGGTTACCTGTGTGGAGCATCTTCCCATTCCCCATCCATTGCCATTTTTCAAAACTTCCTCACCAGTCTCTCCCCACCAGCCATGGCTCCCGCCATAAAAAACCAGGGCAGACATTGGACCCTGAATAGAATGACGGGTGGAGCCTTTACAATGTAATTCTGCACTGAAGTATATAGCATATGCTCAATTGGGGTAAGCCAAGCTAGCACCAGACCCTCTTTGCTTCTAAAAGCTTGAAAATACACATGCGCAGCCAAATAGCTACGTCACATGCTCAGCAACACTGCCATACCAGTGGCCATCTCTACCTCACCTTTAAAGGATATGATATCTGTGATGGTAGAATTTGGGGCTGGGTTTGTTTGTTTATTTGTTCAGCAGTAGAGCTACTACTCGGGACATCAATCAGAGGAACATCAAAGTAACAAAATAATAAAAATAAAAATTCCCCAAAAATACAGAGATCAGACAATTCAAAAGAGGGATCATGTTTACCATGGTTGACAATCACATTAAGTACAGAAAAATTATATGAACAATAAAGGTGCTAAAAATAATAGGCAGCTGGCAGATTTAGAATGGGAATATTTAAAAAGTTAATAAAGATTAATTAAAGTTTGCTTAATCTGAGGTAAGGCTATGAAAACACTTGTGAAATGAGACAGGTCTTCAATTGCTTCCTAAATCCAAGGAGGGATGGAGCCAGTCACACCTCTAATGGCAGAGAATTCCAAAGCAATGGAACTAGCGGAAGTATCCCAATATGAGAGGTGCTGGTGGGATCAGTAGATATCAGGGCATCATCTATGTAACTGAATAGTCCTAGGGTTTGATGTGCAGGGGAAAAAACAGGAATACATCACAATGAAGAAGGCAACACAAGCATTTTGCCTGTTACTAGCTGCATAGTGAGGTGGAAACTTGACTTCGGTGAGCTGACTGTGTACAACAGCTAAGTTGTCACACCAGAATGGAACTGCTGAATTAGGCCACTGGTAAAGCCACAATGCATAATGCATTAACTATTGGGGGGGGGGAATCTTTGAAATGTTAGATCCCTCATTCTGTAGCCATCCACCAGCACACCCATTCCCCCTGGAACTAAATCTCCAAACCCAGGGATCTTGCTGAATACATGTGAACATGGAATTTTGCCCCAGTTGATCATCAGCCTTCCAAAAGAAGATCCAGTTGAACCTGACCAAAAACTGCTACCAGATCAGCAAGTCTTATTACATTCAACTGTGAGACCCTTCACGGCTTCACAGTTGTCTCAAAAAAGCTCTTCTAGATGCTATGGCCTTGCATGCAAAGTTGAGGTGTCCAAGTGTCTCTTTGAACTCTTGAAGTGTCACTATTCAGGTGCCTAAAAACTCTTGTGCCCTATCCATGATTTCAGTGATCATGAACTGAGATAGACTCTATGCCTAGATATGCCAGTACCAAAGGTGGCCTCTCAGTATTTTTTTGTCTGCCAAAGAAACTCCCAACATGCTTCTCAGTCTGTGGAATGCCTCTAGTACCAGCTGGCATTGTCCCAGTCCCTTTCTACTAGCAAATAAAGAAAAACACAAATAATGCACTATGAAAGTCTAACCCACACTCTGCCTTAGGGCCCATTCCAAGGATGATCTGAATAATTCACATGCTATGCAGGAGATGGGACCTCCCATAGGCAGAGATTAAGGGATATACTAATTTTCTATGCACACAATTACTTGCATTTGTTCCATGTCTCTTCCTCAGCCTTTACCCTTTCGCATCACAGGTCCCAAAATATAGACTATGAATGTTCTACCTTGCAAATCTGTTGTACAGATAACCCAGAATATAACTCACATATATTGTTATAGAAATGTGAATTATTATCAGTATAGTGCAGAATGCAAGCAGGAAAAAGAAAATTAACTAAACTTTAAATATATAGTCTGATATTTGGTTCACTTTCTGATCGTGCTTACAAACAGCATAATTATATTTTCTGTTCATAGAAGAAGAATGACTTCTATAAATTACAGCATAACACTGTGAGAAAAGTTGGCTGTCAGGCAGAACTGATGCATTTGTACTCCAAATGTCACAGTAAATATTCATTTGGGTGAACTCTGTATTGGAACAAGCTGTTTTGTTTATCAGTCAGTGCAGCAGCCTCATCATCTTGAATGTACAGGTTCCCAGTAGGAGACCCAAGCACGTACAAAATGATCCTGTCACACAGAGAAAGAGAGAAGGAGAGGGAAGAAGAAGAAGAAGAAGAGCAGAAATACTACCCTATAGGTACCATTAGGGTAGATCCTCTGCCTTATGAATTCCAGTTAATTCCTGTATTGTGTGCATGGAATTATTGATCTGTTTGAAACTTTCCATCATATGCATATCTATTCTGAGCTCTTTCTCACCTAGGCCAGTGACATATTTAGAAATTTCAAAAGCTATTTTAATGTTTGTTTGTTTGTTTGTTTGTTTGTTTGCAAAATAGTTTAGAGACAGACAAGCATCTGCCCAGTTCTCCGTAAAACTGGTTAGGAGTAAGGTGTCAGCAGATTTAAGGGGGGCAGCAAATATAATAATAATAATATATACTTGTGCCTGATACAAAACAGTGCAGCAGTAACGTAGACAAAATGTTAGTATTGATATAAAGGGTTTGCAGAGTTAGTCTATCAGAAAGACAATGACAATGAATAGAGTAAAACTCATATATTCATATATACATCAAAATATACACAGCATAACAACCAAGCATTATATATACAATATAGCAAACAGACAACCAGAGTGTGGGGTGAACTGTTCTCACCATAACAGTTCCCAAGTTACAAATGGTAAGCTAGTGCCTTTTATACTTATTCAGCACTCATAAGATCTGATGCAATCACTAATTAACAATCTGATGTAACCTGGTCTATCCATTACAAATCATGATGTTACAATCAGTTCCACCTGCACTTCATCACTTAACATGCCTGTGATTACTAGTCTCTAACACTTGTGGATTAACATCATGACACTGCAGAATCTCACTGCCTCCATTTTACAATTCACTTTACACATTCTGTTAAATATACATAACATATGTTTTATCAACTTTTACATATGTTGACATAAGGTTGTAAAAAATACTCTTAATATTTTTGCTTTTGTCAATAGTCTCTGCAAAGCTAGTGTTCTGTGGCTTTGAATAGTAAGAGACACGTGGGGATATCAGAATGACAAGCTGATGGTTAAAAGAGAAACAGGCAACACATCCAATGCTTTTGATCCTTAAAAGCCCAGGCAACAACACTGCAACCATCATTTCACATTTTTTCTGCCAAAGTTTTATTTGTTTTACTTGCAATATATTACAATAGATATAATTACTAAATTTGTTCCCAAACCATTCTATTTCTTATACCTGTGTCTTAGTGAGATAAAATACCTCTCCTTCTTGAAGAGAAAGGGGAATAATTTTGTGGCTCGTTATCTGAAGACAAAACAAGCAAAGATTTATGGCCTTGGTCAAGCATTCCAGCATGGAATGCAATATAGCTACTGTGTTAAATTTATTGAGAGATGGACTGATTATGCATTAATAATGTCATAATGGCTCCCTCCTCTCAAAACAGCACTCTGTGGTACCAAAAGTCTACACCAGTGGGAATCTGGAAAATGCTGTTTAGGAAGTAAGGACACTCTTCTCATTTTCCACTCAAAGAAACACTCATTAGGGTTTTGTCCTAACTGAAATTTTCATTGACATTCAACAATAATTTCCAGTTAGAGATGGGCACGACCAGAAAAAATGACGTTTCGATTTTTCCTTTGTCGGAACGGGTCCGTTTCGTTCCGTTTCCATTTGTAGCGAATTTTTTCAAAAAAATTTTGGTTGGACGTTTCGTTAGTTGTTTGTTGTTTCTAACGCTATTTAGCGTGATTTGACTTCCCAAAGCATGGGGGTGTCCCACAATGACTCAGAGCAGGCGGAAAACACTTTAAACTGGGTGATGAATAATATATTTAATAAATATATCATAGCATAAGACTGCATCCTATGCAATAATGCAAACAAAGTGGGCAGAATGCAATATTCTTTTTTTCTCTTGGTCAACGCTGACTGAACCAGCCACCCTACTTGGTCTGGCTGCCTGTTATACTTTTTGTTTTGTTTTGTTCTGAAGCCTTTATCCATCCCTTTTCCCCCTCCACCTCTCAGAGACAGCAGGAGACACAGTATTCCATACCTCCCCAAATCTGGATGAGGGTCTACTCCTCTCAATGTCCCCTCCCCATGACAATACTTGTAAAGCTTTCAAGCAAATGCCACCCTGATCAACTAGCGGTCAGAGATTCAGATGCTTCCCCCCCACACACACACACACTCATCCGGATGAGTTCCCCTCAACCTATCGGAGAATCATCACCAGTTGGAGTATCCAGAGGAGCCCGGTTCGCTCTTGGTGCGGAGGTGGTCTCGGTGTTGTCTCAGGTGGCCATGGGCGGAGGCTTACCTCCCGCTCAGCATGATCCAGACATGTGGGCCCACCTTCAGCTGCTCTTGTTACAGCAAAGCCACGAAGCCAGAACGGCGGGGAACAACGGGGAGGGATTCCTTCAGCCCCTACTTTGGAGGCTAGTTTGGACTACCCAGGAGACCACTTCCACCAACCCAGTGGAGACACAGAGTCCACGCATGCAGCAAAGAAGCCAGAACGGTGGAGAATAACGGGGAAGGATTGTTTCAGCCACCTACTTAGGGAACTGAGAAATGAAAAATGAAATTGCAAAAAAAAAAAAAATGAAATTGCAGATCTCTTAACGATAATATGCAACTTGTCTCTTAAAACGGCCACATTGCTGGGGGACTGCAGTATAGCAGCTGTCACACCAATTTTTAAAAAAGGAAGGAGGGGGGACCCGGGAAACCATAGGCCAGTTAGCCTTACATCTGTCCCAGGGAAGATGGTGGAAAGCCTCATCCAAGAGAAAATCTTAAAACACATAGAAGAACAAACCTTGCTGAGAGAAAATCAACATGGGTTCTGCAAGGAAAACCAGCATGGCTTTTGTAAGGGTAAGTCTTGTCTGACAAATCTTTTAGAATTTTTTGAAAAGGTCAACAGGCATGTAGATTTGGGTGAACCGGTGGACATAGTCTATCTGGATTTTCAAAAGGCTTTTGACACAGTCCCTCACCAGAGGCTGCTGAGACAATTGCACAGTCAGGGGATAAGAGGGCAGGTCCTCTTATGGATTGAGAACTAGTTGAGATCCAGGAAACAAAGAGTAGGTGTCAATGGGAAATTTTCACAATGGAGAGAGGTGAAAAGCGGTGTGCCCCAGGGATCTGTCCTGGGGCTGGTGCTTTTCAATCTGTTCATAAATGACCTGGAGAAAGGGATAAGCAGTGAGATGGCCAAGTTTGCAGATGACACAAAACTTTTCCGTGTGGTAAAAACCAGAGAAGATTGTGAAGAGCTCCAGAAGGATCTCTCCAAACTGGGGGAATGGGCTACGAAATGGCAAATGCGTTTTAATGTAGCCAAATGTAAAGTCATGCATATTGGGCCAAAAAATCAAAACGTTATCTATCAACTCATGGGCTCTGAGTTATCCATGACAGATCAGGAAAGAGATCTTGGTGTGCTGGTGGACAGCTCCATGAAGGTGTCTCCCCAATGTGTGGCAGCAGTGAAGAAGGCCAATTCCATGCTAGGGATTATCAAAAAGGGGATTGAAAATAAAACAGCCAACATTATAATGCCATTATACAAAACAATAGTAAGGCCCCACCTGGAGTATTGTGTACAATTCTGGTCACCGCATCTCAAGAAAGACATAGTGGAAATGGAAAAGGTGCAGAAGAGAGCGACTAAAATGATTACTGGGCTGGAGCACCTCCCTTATGAGGAAAGGCCAGAACATCTGGGGCTCTTTAGTCTGGAAAAAAGGCGCCTGAGGGGGGATATGATTGAGAGTACAAAATAATGCAGGGCATGAGTCAAGTGGATAGAGGGAAGCTCTTCTCCCTCTCACAAAATACCAGAACTAGGGGACATACACTCAAATTGAGAGCTGGGAGAGTAAGAACAGACAAACGAAAATATTTTTTCACCCAGCGCGTTATTAATCTATGGAACTCCCTGCCAAAGGATGTGGTCATGGCATCTGGCTTGGATTGGACAGATTCCTGAAGGAAAAGTCCATCACAGATTACAAACCATGATGGAGATGTGGAATCTCCAAGCTTAAAACCAGGGTACTTCAAGGGCCAGATGCAGGGGAGTGGTATCAGGAGACAGATATCTAGTCTCATGCGCTCCCAAACGCATCTGGTGGGGCCACTGTGAGATACAGGAAGCTGGACTAGATGGGCCTTTGGCCTGATCCAGCATGGCTCTTCTTATGTTCTTATGTTCTTATGTACTTTGGAGGCCAGTTTTCACTATCAAGGAGACCAGTTCCACCTACCCAGTGGAGACACAGAATCCACGCATGCAGCAAAGAAGCCACAAAGCCAGAATGGTGGGGAACAACGGGGAAGGATTGTTTCAGCCACCTACTTTGGAGGCCAGTTTTGACTACCCAGAAGAAAACTTCCACCAACCCAGTGGAGACACAGAGTCCACGCATGCAGCAAAGAAGCCACGAAGCCAGAATGGCGGGGAACAACGGGGAAGGATTGTTTCAGCCCCTACTTTGGAGGCCAGTTTTCACTACCCAGGAGACCACTTCCACCAACCCAGTGGAGACACAGAGTCCATGCCTGCAGCAAAGAAGCCACGAAGCCAGAATGGCGGGGAATAACGGGGAAGGATTGTTTCAGCCCCTACTTTGGAGGCCAGTTTTCACTACCCAGGAGACCACTTCCACCAACCCAGTGGAGACACAGAGTCCACGCATGCAGCAAAGAAACCACGAAGACAGAACGGCGGGGAATAACGGGGAAGGATTGTTTCAGCCCCTACTTTGGAGGCCAGTTTTCACTACCCAGGAGACCACTTCCACCAACCCAGTGGAGACACAGAGTCCACGCATGCAGCAAAGAAGCCATGAAGCCAGAACGGCGGGGAACAACGGGGAAGGGTTGTTTCAGCCACCTACTTTGGAGGCCAGTTTTGACTACCCAGGAGACCACTTCCACCAACCCAGTGGAGACACAGAGTCCACGCATGCAGCAAAGAAGCCAGAAAGGTGGGGAATAACGGGGAAGGATTGTTTCAGCCCCTACTTTGGAGGCCAGTTTTCACTACCCAGGAGACCACTTCCACCAACCCAGTGGAGACACAGAGTCCACGCATGCAGCAAAGAAGCCACGAAGCCAGAACGGCGGGGAACAACGGGGAGGGATTGTTTTAGCCACCTACTTTGGAGGCCACCAACCCAGAGTTTTAACTGCCCAGCGGTCAGAGATTCAGATGCTTCCCCCCCCCAAAAAAAAAACTCATCTGGATGAGTTCCCCTCTATCTCTCAGGGAATCATCGCCAGTTGGAGTATCCTGACGAGACCGGTTCGCTCATTGAGCGAGCAGAGTAGACCTTCTCACTCCTTGACCAGGTTTCACATTTTGAGGCCCATCTCCAGGGCAGAGAACCTCCGCTGCCCTCCACCTCGTCCGGCTTCCCTGCCGTGTCACTGGAAGTTGCCTCGGTGTTGTCTCAGGTGGCTGCAGGCAGAGGCTTCCCTCCCGCTCAGCATGATCCGGACATGTGGGCCCACCTACAGCTGCTCTTGTCTGCTTTCAGCAAAGCCACGAAGGCAGAATGGCGGGGAAGTTCGGGGAAGGAATCTTTCAGCCACCTACTTTGGAGGCCAGCTTTCAAACCCAGGAGACCACTTCCACCAACACATTGGAGACAGAGTCCACGCACAGAGTCCACGCACAGCCACGAAGCCAGAATGGCGGTGAACAACGGGGAGGGATTCTTTCAGCCTGGTACTTTTATCTCTCAGCGAAGGTTCCAGGGAGGAGAAAGAGAAATAGAAAGATGGAGGGTACTAGGGTACTATAGGACAGATAGGGTTCTAGAGGATAGGGTACTTGAAATAGAAATAGAAATGGAAATAGATAGACAAATGGAAAGATAAATAGAAATAGGGAACTAGAAAGAGAAATAGAAGGTTCCAGGGAGGAGACCACTTCCACCATCCCAGGGGAGACACAGAGTCCACACACGCGGCAAAGAAGCCAGAACGGCGGGGAACAAATGGGAAGGATTGTTTCCGGCCTGGTGCTTTTCTTTCTCAACAAAGCTTTCAGGAAGGACACCAGTTCCACCAACCCAGTGGAGACACAGAGTCCATACATGCATGTGGTAAAGCCACGAAGCCAGAATGGTGGGGAACAACGGGGAGGGATTGTTTCCGGCCTGGTACTTTTATCTGTCAGCGAAGCTTTCAGGGAGAAGATCAGTTCCACCAACCCAGTGGAGACACAGAGTCCATGCACGCAGCAAAGAAGCCAAAACGGCAGGGAATAACAGGGAAGGATTGTTTCAGCCCCTACTTTGGAGGCCAGTTTTCACTACACAGGAGACCAGTTCCACCTACCCAGTGGACACACAGAGTCCACGCATGCAGCAAAGAAGCCAGAACGGCGGGGAACAACGGGGAGGGATTGTTTCCGGCCTGGTACTTTTATCTGTCAGTGAAGCTTTCAGGGAGAAGATCAGTTCCACCAACCCAGTGGAGACACAGAGTCCATGCACGCAGCAAAGAAGCCAGAACGGCAGGGAATAACAGGGAAGGATTGTTTCAGCCCCTACTTTGGAGGCCAGTTTTCACTACACAGGAGACCAGTTCCACCTACCCAGTGGACACACAGAGTCCACGCATGCAGCAAAGAAGGCAGAACAGCGGGGAATAATGGGGAGGGATTGTTTCAGCCCCTACTTTGGAGGCCAGTTTTCACTACCCAGGAGAACAGTTCCACCAACCCAGTGGAGACAGAGTCCACGCATGCACGCGGCAAAGCCACCAAGCCAGAGTTTTGACTGCCCAGCAGTCAGAGATTCAGATGCTCCCCCAACTCATCCTGATGAGTTCCCCTCAATCTCTCTGGGAATCATCGCCAGCTGGAGTTTCCCGAGGAGACCGGTTCGCTCATGGATCAAGCATAGTAGCAGACCTTCTCTCTCCTTGACCACTACCAGATTGCGCATCTTGAGGCCCATCTCCAGGGCAGAGACACTCTGCTGACCTCCACCCCGTCCGGCTTCCCTGCCGTGTCACCAGAAGTGGCCTAACCCTAACCCTAACCCTATCCCTAACCCTGTTATAGTTTTCATTTGGGCCCTCCTTGCAAGAAGGGCCGGCTGGGAATAAAAGGACCCCCACCCCCCGGGACTGCCAGCACAAAAGGGAGAGCAGGAAGGACGGGTGGTGGTGGGGTTAGGCCTACTGCCTTGGACGGTTGGGATGCAGGCAGCTGAACCCGATTCATGACAGTCCACCAAGGAAAGCCATGAAGCCAGAGTTTTGGTGGCCACAAAGCCAGAGTTTTGCCTACCCAGAGGAGACACAGTCCACACAGGAAAGCCACGAAGCCAGAGTGTTGGCGGCCATGAAGCCAGAGTTTTGGCGGCCATGAAGCCAGAGTTTTGCCTACCCAGAGGAGACACAGTCCACCCAGGAAAGCCACGAAGCCAGAGTTTTGGCGGCCACGAAGCCAGAGTTTTGGCGGCCATGAAGCCAGAGTTTTGGAGGCCATGAAGCCAGACTTTTGCCTACCCAGTGGAGACACAGTCCACCCAGGAAAGCCATGAAGCCAGAGTTTTGGTGGCCACGAAGCCAGAGTTTTAGAAGCCACGAAGCCAGAGTTTTAGAAGCCACGAAGCCAGAGTTTTGCCTACCCATTGGAGACACAGTCCACCCAGGAAAGCCATGAAGCCAGAGTTTGGGCGGCCATGAAGCCAGAGTTTTGGAGGCCATGAAGCCAGAGTTTTGCCTACCCAGTGGAAACACAGTCCACCCAGGAAAGCCACGAAGCCAGAGTTTTGGTGGCCATGAAGCCAGAGTTTTGGAGGCCATGAAGCCAGAGTTTTGCCTACCCAGAGGAAACACAGTCCACCCAGGAAAGCCACGAAGCCAGAGTTTTGGCGGCCACGAAGCCAGAGTTTTGGAAGCCACGAAGCCAGAGTTTTGCCTACCCATTGGAGACACAGTCCACCCAGGAAAGCCATGAAGCCAGGGTTTTGGCGGCCATGAAGCCAGAGTTTTGGCGGCCACGAAGCCAGAGTTTTGCCTACCCCGATGAGACACAGTCCACCCAGGAAAGCCACAAAGCCAGAGCTTTGGCGGCCACGAAGCTAGAGTTTTGGCGGCCACGAAGCCAGAGTTTTGGAAGCCACAAAGCCAGAATTTTGCCTACCCATTGGAGACACAGTCCACCCAGGAAAGCCACGAAGCCAGAGTTTTGGAGGCCACGAAGCCAGAGTTTTGGCGGCCGCGAAGCCAGAGTTTTGGAGGCCATGAAGCCAGAATTTTGCCTACCCAGTGGAGACACAGTCCACCCAGGAAAGCCACGAAGCCAGAGTTTTGGTGGCCATGAAGCCAGAGTTTTGGAGGCCATGAAGCCAGAGTTTTGCCTACCCAGAGGAAACACAGTCCACCCAGGAAAGCCACGAAGCCAGAGTTTTAGAAGCCACAAAGCCAGAATTTTGCCTACCCAGTGGAGACACAGTCCACCCAGGAAAGCCACGAAGACAGAGTTTTGGTGGCCATGAAGCCAGAGTTTTGGAGGCCATGAAGCCAGAGTTTTGCCTACCCAGAGGAAACACAGTCCACCCAGGAAAGCCACGAAGCCAGAGTTTTGGCTTTTGGAAACCAAAAGAGTTTTGCCTACCCATTGGAGACACAGTCCACCCAGGAAAGCCATGAAGCCAGGGTTTTGGCGGCCATGAAGCCAGAGTTTTGGCGGCCATGAAGCCAGAGTTTTGGCGGCCACGAAGCCAGAGTTTTGCCTACCCCGATGAGACACAGTCCACCCAGGAAAGCCACAAAGCCAGAGCTTTGGCGGCCCGGCAGGCCAGAGTTTTGCTGCCTTTTGGGCCACAAAGCCAGAATTTTGCCTACCCATTGGAGACACAGTCCACCCAGGAAAGCCACGAAGCCAGAGTTTTGGAGGCCACGAAGCCAGAGTTTTGGCGGCCGCGAAGCCAGAGTTTTGGAGGCCATGAAGCCAGAATTTTGCCTACCCAGTGGAGACACAGTCCACCCAGGAAAGCCATGAAGCCAGAGTGCAAATGTTAGGGAGGGATTGTTTCTTCCGCCTTTGGAAGCTGGAATGTTAGTTGGAAGGTATCTCCCCTCCTTCTGCAAAGGGATCTCCCAACCTGGACTGTACATGGTAGGAGTGAAGACCGGTTCGCTCATGGATCAAGCATAGTAGCAGACCTTCTCTCTCCTTGACCACAACCAGGTTGGGCATCTCGAGGCCCATCTCCAGGGCAGAAACACTCCACTGCCCTCCACCCCGTCCGGCTTCCCTGCCGTGTCACCGGAAGTGGCCTAACCCATTAATTGTTTTCATTTGGGCCCTACTTGCAAGAAGTGCCACCTGGGAAGAAAAGGACCCCCCTGGGGACTGCCAGTAAAAAAGGGACCATTGGTTTTTCAAGAACTGATTGGCAAAGGCATCCATTCAGAGAGTAGGAAGGACGGGTGGTGGGGTTGGACCTACTGCCTTGAACGGTTGGGGTGCAGGCAGCTGAGCCCAATTCGTGACAGTCCACACAGCAAAGCCACGAGGCCAGAGCGCAAGGGAAATTTTCTTGGTTGGGGAGGGATGGTTTCAAGGCCAGAATTTTGACTGCACTGTGCATACACAGTCTACGCAAGCATGCGGAAAAGCCATGAAGCCTGAACGGTGGGGAAGAACAGGGAGGGATATTTTCAGCCACCTACTTTGGAGGCCACCAAGCCAGAGTTTTGCCAGCCCAGTGGAGACACAGTCCACCCAGGAAAGCCACGAAGCCAGAGTTTTGGAGGCCATACAGCCAGAGATTTGCCTGCCCAGTCGAGACACAGTCCACCCAGGAAAGCCACGAAGGCAGAGTGTTGGAGGCAACCAAGCCAGAGTTTTGCAGCCCAGTGGAGACACAGTCCACCCAGGAAAGCCACTAGGTCAGAGTGCTAATGTTAGGGAGGGACTGTTTCTTCCGTCTTTGGAAGCTGGAATGCTAGTTGGAAGGTGTCTCCCCTCCTTCTGCAAAGGGATCTCCCAACCTGGACTGTAACTGGTGGGAGTGAACCCCCCCCCCATGTTGGAGGACAGAGTACCCCAATTCTAAACAAAATAGTTGATGATGACTGTGCCTGTTAAAGTTGTTCTCCTCAAGTGTTCAGCCTCCTAGAGGCGGGGGCAGCCGGGGTTGCTGCCTGGGGAAGTCGAGGAGGGTGGCCGACAGGGCGCATGTCGGCTCGGAGGCTGAACTTGAAGCACTGAACCGCTGATAGGCTGAAGGAGAAGCACCTGGAAGGCCTCCACCAAGCCTGGAGTCCCGGGAGCCTGTCAGGCAGGCAGGTAGGCAGAGGGGCGGGTAGGCAGTCAGGCAGTCAGGCTCACAGGTAGGAAGGCAATGCTGGGTAAACACCCAGGCTAGGGAAGGAACAAAGCCAAAGTGCCAGAAGGGAGGATTGTTTCTGCATTTGGAGGCAGAGTTTCTCCACCCCAGGAGACTGAGTTTCGTCAACCCAGGAGACAGAGTGGATGCAGGAGAACCGGGCTATTTCTTTAAGGCTGTAAGGAGAGCTAGGCCCCTGCTACTCAGTCTTTGAGGTAGGTTGTTGTAAAGTGCATCCTGACCACTTAGTAAGCAGAGTGGCTCCAAAACCCCAGGGAAGGGAGGAATGCATCGGGGAAGGCAGGTATTGGGGTGTACTACACTCAGACCAGGCATGGCCAATGGGGAAATATTGGGCCAACACTAACCCTAGAAAAAAATATTCCTGGGCTGCTACAAAGACCAGAGAAGCCCTATAGAAACTGGGCTAATTATGTAGCCCTTATTACATCCCTACATGCAGCGGAATTACAGGCATTCAGGCAGACAAAGGTGGAAGGTAGGCAGGCAGGCGAAGCATTCAGGCAGGGCAGGCAGTCATATAGACAGAGCAGACAGCCAGGTATAATGTGTTGCACTGGTGGAATGTTAGGATGGGAGGCATACAGGCATTGTTTAGATTGGGTTAGGGTTAGGGTTAGGGGAAGTTGCACAGCTGCAACCCCAACAGTCTTGTCCGGTTCAAAATTATAAACATTGAGTGGTCCTCCCTGGTTTGGAGCCAGGCAAGGGCTAGAAAAATTGGGCCTACAGATAGAGCATGATTCGCTTCAAAAGACACATTGAGTGGTCCTCCCTGGTTCGGAGCCAGGCAAGGCCTATAAAAATTGGGCAGTAATCGAACCCTTCAAATTGAGTGGGAATGCAGGCAGGCAGGCAGGCAGGAAGGCAGGCAGGCAAGCAGGCAGTTAGGCAGGTATGCACAGGGCCAGCCAGGCAGGTAGGCTGGTAGGCAGGCAGGCAGGCAGGCTGGCTGGCAGGAAGTTGGGATTGCAGGGAGGAAGCCAAGCTGAGAGGCAGGCATAATTGCAGGCAGGCAGGCATAAGTGTTGCTCTGGTAGTGCATGTTAGAGCAAGGGAGGCCTGTTTGGAAGGAACCGGTGGAAGAACGACTGTGGTTCTAGGTCTTGGGGTGTTGGGGTAATCCCAATGTGGAAAGGTTGAAGCTTGATTAAAGTCAACCTTTCCACGGTCTCCGGGTCCAGACGAGAGCATTGCGGCCTCAGGACATCTCCCATGTTGGAGAAGACACGTTCACTCTGGACACTGGTGGGTGGGATGGACAAGAGGTCCAACGCCAGAGTTGAAAGAGTGGGCCAGATGTCTGCCTTTCTGGCCCAGTAGTGGAGTGGGTCCAAGGTGAGGGGTTTGAGGGGCTCGGCCACGTACTCCCTCACCATGGTCAGAGCGGGGTCCAGTTCTTCTTCCTCCCTTGCCTCCACTGAGGAGGAGACTGCCATGGCTAGGGCAGAGGCCCGGTAGTTGGCTGCTGGCATGGAACCTGGCCTCTGGGTGTACACTCCTTCAGTAGAAGAGGAGGAGGACCCTTGCGAGGATTCCTCTTCTGCATCGCTCTGGCATCCGTGCATCGCCCACCACCTCCCACTCCCAGTCGACCCTCCCCCTTTATCCAATATCAGAAAAATCCTCCTCTCCCCACAAACAGTCAGAGAAGAGGAAAAATAGAAAACCCTAACTGCTTCCCTTCGCCAGACAAAGCTGCGGGGAATCAAAGAATTTTTTCTAATAAAAATCAATTCCCTCCCTGCCTGCCTAAAGCCTAAAGCCTCCAGGCCTCCCTCCTCGAATAATCTCTGTCTTGATCGCACAAGCACCACCAGCATAGCCCTCCTCCCTCCACATCCAAGACCCGACTGCGACGTCTGGAAGGTGCCTCCGCTCTTTATGCCCTCTGGCACATCCAGAAGTGTCAGTCAAAACCTGGCCATGCCATTGGTGGAATTGTTCAAAAAAAATGCATGGTCCCATTCCATGCCCAGCCCAAATGGGCAGGTCTAAAAAAATAAAAAAATAAAATAAAATAAAATAAAATGAATGTGACATTTTATTGCTTATAAAAACTCACTGCTGGTACTATTAAAATTCAGGCATTTAAAATAAATAAGTTTCACATGTTTCTGTTGTGCTTTGGTGTGTTTTTTAACCACGATTTCAAAAGAAAAATTGCGGTCACCATTTTGGATCCCCCACCACCACATGGCATGGCGAGATGACGAGAATGATGCCCCCCCAGCCTGGTGCCAGCCCAGGACAGGAGAGGAGGGAGGGAAAGCCAGGGACCCCCCCAGAAACCACCCCTCTGGTAGGTGGCAAAGCCTCAGGCAGGCATATTTTCACCTGCTTTTTCGGCCGGGAGGGAGTCGGGTTTTGTTTGTAACTTTTAAAAACTTTTTCTGTGCTTGCTTGGCATCGCACGATCGCCGCGATGCCACAAACGGAAACGAAAAACCTGATCTAATTTTTCTTTTTTTGGTTCAAGTTCGAGTGGTAATGGCTTAATTACTGTTACCGTTTCCATTACGTACGGAACCGAAAAAAATGGTAATGGAAACGAAAATTTCGCCGCTCTGTGCCCATGTCTAGTTCCTAATTTACTAATCCATTTCCTAATTCATATTGAGGGCTACTGGCTCAATAAGGGCACATTATTCAATAACTTTCACCTGACTTAAATTTACCACTTGCACTACTCGCCAATTGTGACCAGTTATAAACCTCTCCTTAGCCTTAAAGAGAATGGAATGGGCAAAAACATACTGCCACGCTGGTCCAAGCTGAGTGGAACCCAAAAATTCCCATCTGGCCCTTATGCAACCAGTTAATCCCATTCTCATTTTAGGGAGGGAGGGAGGGAAGACAGCTGGATAGAAAAAAGAGACCTCTCACCATGTGACAAAGCCTTATCTAACCTACTGCCTCTGCAAACAGCCCTGTAAGCTGCACACATATGATGCCAACCAGATGGGTAGACAAAGAAGCCCCTCCCAGCACTATGGCTGATCGAAGCTACCATTGTGAAGGCAAGGAGTATTTGCACGTAACAGAAAGATTAAAAAACTCATATACTTCTTTTTTGAAAGCATACCATAATGTTAAATTTCTGACACTGAAAATCTTACTCTGAGTTGACATATTCTGTCATTTCACACTAAAAGTATAGGAGGCAGGGGCCCAAATAATGCAGAAACTATTGCTCATAAACAAAGTGATACTACCTCAAGTGTAGTACAGGTACTCCTCTTGTCCATCCCACCCACCAGTGTCCAGAATGAGCGTATCTTCTCCCACATGGGAGATGTCCTGAGGCCGCGTCACTTTCGTCTGGACCCGGAGACCGTGGAAATGTTGACTTTCATCCGCTTCAACCTTTCCACGTTGGGATTACCCCAAGACTCCAAGACCTAGGCCCACAGTCGTTCTTCCACCGGTTCCTTCCAAACAGGCCTCCCTTGCTCTAACATGCACTACCAGAGCAACACTTATGCCTGCCTGTCTGCAATTATGCCTGCCTTTCAGCTTGGCTTCCTCCCTGCAAGCCCAAATTCCTGCCAGCCTGCCTGCCTTCCTGCTTGCCTACCAGCCTACCTGCCTGGCTGGCCCTGTGCCTACCTGCCTAACTGCCTGCTTGCCTGCCTGCCTGCCTTCCTGTCTGTCTGCCTTCCTGCATTCCCACTCTTTTTGAAGTTTTCGATTACTGCACAATTTTTCTAGCCCTTGCCTGGCTCCACACCAGGGAGGACCACTCAATGTGTCATTTGAAGGGTATCATACTCTATCTGTAGGCCCAATTTTTCTAGCCCTTGCCTTGCTCAAAACCAGGGAGGACCACTCAATGTGTCTTTTGGAAAGTCTATGTAGGCCCAAGTTGTCTAGCCCTTGCCTGGCTCCCAACCAGGGAGGACCACTCATTATAATTTTGAACGGGACAGGACTTTTGGGGTTGCAGCTGTGCAACTTCCCTAACCCTAACCCTAACCCAATCTAAACAATGCCTGTATGCCTCCCATCCTAACATTCCACCAGCGCAACGCAGTTATGCCTGGCTGTCTGCTCTGTCTATATGACTGCCTGCCCTGCCTGAATGCTTTGCCTGCCTGCCTGCCTGCCTTCCACCTTTGTCTGCCTGAATGCCTGTAATTCCGCTGCATGTATGGATCTAATAAGGGCTACATAATTAGCCCAGTTTCTATAGGGCTTCTCTGGTCTTTGTAGCAGCCCAGGAATATTTTTTTCTAGGGTCAGTGTTGGCCCAATATTTCCCCGATTGGCCATGGCTGGTCTGAGTGTAATACACCCCAATACCTGCCTTCCTCGATGCGTTCCTCCCTTCCCTGGGGTTTTGGAGCCACTCTGCTTACTAAGTGGTCAGGATGCACTTTACAACAACCTACCTCAAAGACTGAGTAGCAGGGGCCTAGCTCTCTTTACAGCCTTAAAGAAATAGCCCGGTTCTCCTGCATCCACTCTGTCTCCTGGGTTGACGAAACTCAGTCTCCTGGGGTGGAGAAACTCTGCCTCCAAATGCAGAAACAATCCTCCCTTCTGGCACTTTGGCTTTGTTCCTTCCCTAGCCTGGGTGTTTACCCAACATTGCCTTCCTACCTGTGAGCCAGACTGCCTGCTTCCCTGCCTGCCTGCCTGCCTACCCGCCCCTCTGCCTACCTGCCTGCCTGACAGGCTCCCGGGACTCCAGGCTTGGACGAGGTCTTCCAGGTGCTTCTCCTTCAGCCTATCAGTGGTTCAGTGCTTCAAGTTCAGCCTCCGAGCCGACATGCGCCCTGTCGGCCACCCTCCTCGACTTCCCCAGGCAGCAACCCCGGCTGCCCCCGCCTCTAGGAGGCTGAACACTTGAGGAGAACAACTTTAACAGGCACAGTCATCATCAACTATTTTGTTTAGAATTGGGGTACTCTGTCCTCCAACATGGGGGGGGGGGTTTCACTCCCACCAGTTACAGTCCAGGTTGGGAGATCCCTTTGCAGAAGGAGGGGAGATACCTTCCAACTAGCATTCCAGCTTCCAAAGACGGAAGAAACAGTCCCTCCCTAACATTTGCACTCTGGCCTAGTGGCTTTCCTGGGTGGACTGTGTCTCCACTGGGCTGCAAAACTCTGGCTTGGTGGCCTCCAAAACTCTGTCTTCGTGGCTTTCCTGGGTGGACTGTGTCTCCACTGGGCAGGCAAATCTCTGGCTGTATGGCCTCCAAAACTCTGGTTTCGTGGCTTTCCTGGGTGGACTGTGTCTCCACTGGGCTGGCAAAACTCTGGCTTGGTGGCCTCCAAAGTAGGTGGCTGAAAATATCCCTCCCCGTTCTTTCCCGCCGTTCAGGCTTCATGGCTTTTCCGCGTGCTTGCGTAGACTGTGTATGCACAGTGCAGTCAAAATTCTGGCCTTGAAACCATCCCTCCCCAACCAAGAAAATTTCCTTTGCACTCTGGCCTCGTGGCTTTTCTGTGTGGACTGTCACGAACTGGGGTCAGCAGCCTGCACCCCAACCGTTCAAGGCAGTAGGTCCAACCCCACCACCCGTCCTTCCTACTCTCTGAATGGATGCCTTTGCCAATCAGTTCTTGAAAAACCAGTGGTCCCTTTTTTGCTGGCAGTCCCCGGGGGGGGTCCTTTTATTCCCAGGTGGCCCTTCTTGCAAGTAGGGCCCAAATGAAAACAATTAATGGGTTAGGGATAGGGTTAGGGTTAGGGTTAGGCTACTTCCGGTGACACGGCAGGGAAGCCGGACGGGGTGGAGGGCAGTGGAGTGTTTCTGCCCTGGAGATGGGCCTCGAGATGCCCAACCTGGTTGTGGTCAAGGAGAGAGAAGGTCTGCTACTCTGGTTGCTCCATGAGCAAACCAGTCTCCTCAGGATACTCCAGCTGGCGATAATTCTCCGAGAGATTGAGGGGAACTCATCAGGATGAGTTGGGGTGGGGAAGCATCTGAATCACTGACTGCTAGGCAGTCAAAACTCTGGCTTGGTGGCTTTGCCGTGTGCATGCGTGGGCTCTGTCTCCACTGGGTTGGTGGAAGTGGTCTCCTGGGTAGTCAAAACTGGCCTCCAAAGTAGGGGCTGAAAGAATCCCTCCCCGTTGTTCCCCGCCGTTCTGGTTTCGTGGCTATACCGCGTGTGTGCGTGGACTGTGGCTCCACTGGGTTGGTGGAAGTGGTCTCCTGGGTAGTCACAACTGGCCTCCAAAGTAGGGGCTGAAAGAATCCCTCCCCATTGTTCTCTGCTGTTCTGGCTTTGTGGCTTTTCCACGTGTGTACGTGGACTGTTTCTCCACTGGGTTGGTGGAAGTGGTCTCTTGTGTAGTCAAAACTGGCCTCCAAAGTAGGGGCTGAAAGAATCCCTCCCTGTTGTTCCCTGCCGTTCTGGCTTCGTGCCTATGCCGCGTGTGTGCGTGGACTGCGGCTCCACTGGGTTGGTGGAAGTGGTCTCCTGGGTAGTCAAAACTGGCCTCCAAAGTAGGGGCTGAAAGAATCCCTCCCGTTGTTCCCCGCCGTTCTGGCTTCATGATGTCTTTGCCGCATGTGTGGACTGTGTCTCCACTCACTGCGTTGGTGGAAGTGGTCTCCTGGGTAGTCAAAACTGGCCTCCAAATTAGGCGACTGAAAAAATCCCTCCCCGTTGTTGCCCGCCATTCTGGCATCGTGGTGGCTTTGCCGCGTGCGTGGACTGTGTCTTCACTCACTGAGTTGGTGGAAGTGGTCTCCTGGGTAGTCAAAACTGGCCTCCAAAGTAGGTGGCTGAAACAATCCTTCCCCGTTGTTCCCCGCTGTTCTGGCTTCTTTACTGCGTGTGTGGTCTCTGTCTCCACTGGGTTGGTGGAACTGGTCTCCTGGATTTGAAAACTGGCCTCCAAAGTAGGTGGCTGAAAGAATCCCTCCTCGTTGTTCCCCACCGTTCTGGCTTCGTGGCTCTGCCACGTGCGTGGACTCTGTCTCCACTGGGTTGGTGGAACTGGTCTCCTTCCTGGATCCTTCACTGAGAGATAATAGTACCAGGCTGAAAGAATCCCTCCCCGTTGTTCCCCGCCGTTCTGGCTTCGTGGCTTTGCCACGTGCGTGGACTCTCTGTCCACTGGGTTGGTGGAACTGGTCTCCTTCCTGGAACCTTTGCTGAGAGATAAAAGTACCAGGCTGAAAGAATCCCTCCCCGTTGTTCCCCGCCATTCTGGCTTCGTGGCTTTGCCGCGTGCGTGGACTGTGTCTCCACTGGGTTGGTGGAACTGGTCTCCTGTTTTTGAAAAACTGGCCTCCAAAGTAGGTAGCTGAAAGAATCCCTCCCCGTTGTTCCCCACTGTTCTGGCTTCGTGGCTTTGCTGAAAGCAGACAAGAGCAGCTGAAGGTGGGCCCACATTTCCTGCGGATCATGCTGAGTGGGAAGGAAGCCTCTGCCCACGGCCACCTGAGACAACACCGAGACCACTTCCACTCCATGAGCGAACCGGGCTCCTCGGGACACTCCAACTGGTGATGATTCTCTGAGAGATTGAGGGGAACTCATCCGGATGAGTGTGTTTGGGGGAAAGCATCTGAATCTCTGACCGCTAGTTGACCAGGGTGGCATTTGCTTGAAAGCTTTACAAGGAGTGTCATGGGGAGGGGACATTGAGAGGAGTAGAGTAGACCCTCATCCATATTTGGGGGAGGAATGGAATACTTTGTCTCCTGCTGCCTCTGAGAGGTGGAGGGGAAATGGGATGGATAAAGGCTTCAAAAAAAAAAAAACAAAAAAGTATAACAGGCAGCCATACCAAGTAAGGTGGCTGGTTCAGTCAGCGTTGACCAAGAGAAAAAAAGAATATTGCATTCTGCCCACTTTGTTTGCTTTATTGCATAGGATGCAGTCTTATGCTATGATATATTTATTAAATTTCTTATTCATCAGCCAGTTTAAAGTGTTTTCCGCCTGCTCTGGGTCATTGCGGGACGCCCCCATGCTCTGGGAAGTCAAATTGCGCTAAATCGCGGTAGAAATGACAAATGACGAACGAAATGTCGAACCAATTTTTTTTTTTTTGAAAAAATTCACAACAAACGGAAATGGAATGAAATGGACTCCATTCCGACAAACGAAAAATCGAAACGTCATTTTTTTTCTGGTTGTGCCCATCTCTATTAGGAACATTATTTGTTAGGAATAAATAGCTTCAAGATTAGGAATGAGGGCTGCCCAGACCTCAGGTTTTTGGAGGGTGCTAAACAGGTGGGCAACACCCTCCTAATAATATTAGGAACCATTAATCCATCCACTTGCACTACATTCAGGCCCCCTTGTTTAAGGGATGTTCAACAGTTGAACTGAGTGAATTCATATCAATAAATTGTGGCCCAATTTTAATCCCACAAACATGTTTCACCTCCTTGTTTCTGGGCTGGGTGGACAAAGAGGCTCAAAATTTAGTTCTTTCAGAAACACTTTGGTTAGTATCTGTAGTCTTTTGATCTGTCACATTCAATGGACATTTGATCACACTGCATTGTTTCAAACTGATTTGTACAGTGATTTTAGAATGCTATTAAAGCCATAGGGAAAAATCTAATAGATAAATAGGGATGGAAATTGCAGCCACAAAACAACATGAGATTAAGAGCACATAAGCCCATTGAAAGAAATGGACTGAAGCATGTTTAACTCTGTGTTGGATCACGGCTTGTTTATATAACAGGAGAGGGAACTATTCCATCAAGGACATGACTTTTTTTTTCAATGAAATTTTAGCTGTTTGGTATTGTGACTAAAATTAATTTTGCCTATGAATCAGAGTATGATTATTGGTTAGCTAAACAAATTATCTCTATATTTTATCTCAAATTGTCTCTTATCATCTTATAGCACTTCTGGAATCTAGCCTGAAAGCAATCCCACATCCCCACCCATGGCCCAGAAAGAGAAATTCTGCCAGGAAATATTCCCAGGCCTCTGCCTTCCATAGACTTCTTAGCAGATCTGTGATGGGACATTTGGCACACATGTACAGGTATCTTTCCCAAATGACCTGGTACTTAACACTATGTTTACAGATAGCATTTCTTTGGAAAGGACAGAAGCGAACAGAGATCTGTCAGTTCGACTCAAAAGGATTAACTCGATTGGCACCAGATTTCTTGGAGCAAGATAAGTAGCAAAAAGTCATTTTGTGCAAACTCAACAAATGCTGCTGCTTCCATAATATGGTGCTCTATATCAAACATTTAAGGAAAGATATAACTGCCAAAATATTTGAGAAAATAATTAGCTCAGAATTTAGAGTGTCATTTTAACCTCTCAGAACTGTCACTTTGAATTCCAGCAATCTTCTTTCAGCTTCTTCTCCTTATTCCAGAATTTTCCATCCCATAGAAATCCACCTCCACATTCCATTGAGATCATATTGAGTTCAGTGGTGTCCAGTTCAAAACAAATGTTAAATACTAGACCCTCAATCCATCTTCCAAGCAATTATCTGTGCAGGAATGTGGCAATTAGGTTGGTGGTCATAGGGCAGAATTCATGAAAAGTCATGCCCAGAGACTCAATGAGACCAAAGTGAACAGTAGATGGTAAACCTTAGTTTAATGCTTCCGTGCTCTTATCTCCCTTTGTAAAAGGGGTTGGGCTGCACAGATTCAACCTGTAGGGATTAAACTGACAATTTCTTACTTTAGCTAGAGAACACGGAAGGTCACAAAGATCTACCAGAGTAATTTGTAATATCCACAATCTTAAACCCCAGGAGGCAAATACATAATCTTTGTTATTCACACAAATGAATATAAAAGTTCCTTTGAGTTGGGAAGGACCAAATCCATTTGGGAAACAAAAGAACCAGGTTTCCGATTTAGGTACAATGAAGAGTTCTTAACTGTAAAACACAAATTAACTCTAGCTACTAAAAGACAGATTCAGATGCTACCTTCCCTGCTTTCCCAGTTTCCAAATGTGTACATTGGGTGTCATCTAATCAAGCAGAGGGAAGGCTCATTCATTCAGCAAACATGCCTGAGAATGAAAACAGGGCAGAGGCATGCTTTATTTTGTATCCTTTGTCTTCCAAAGGGTCTCCCATTGTTCTGGAATAAATGGGGGGGGGACACAATAGAAGCCTTCAGGTGAAAGGAGGGGACTAATGAATGGAAGACCACACTCGATTAAGGAATTTTCCTTCAGCAAAGTGGGGGTGACAGTGTATGTTTGCTGTGAAACTCCCAGAATTCCCCAACTAGCATAGCCACAGGCATTCTAGAAACTCTGGTTCAAAAGGGAAAGTTTCCGAGTTCTGATTTTTAATTCGGTGAGCACAGACGTGGAGAAGCCACTCTCATGCAGGGGGGAGGGGAGCCTGCCCATACAGGAAGCTTTCATTGCACCGCCAGACAGCACTGCATGCAACGTCTCAAAATGCATATTTACTCATGTGTTCTGTAATTTATTTTGTAGAAAGAGAGAGATGAGATTGCTGTGAGGGAGAATTACATTCATGCTAAGTTTTCTGTATTGCCTTTCATTTCTCTCCTGCATAGTATAACAAAATTACAAATCCAGTCGACTGTGCCTTTCCAAAAGAGTGGCAGAAGAAAACAGAGTGCTCTGATAGACATTGTGTCTCCTCCTGACACAATAGGTGGATGGGGTTGATACTCAGTTCATGGAAGAAAACATAGATGTCCATTAATGTAAACCACTGGCCATATCCTTTCCATTTTTAGCCAAATGAATATTGCTTTTAAGTATATTATTTTAAAAATATTGACTATGATAAGACAATGAATAAGATGGTCAGGCATCCCACCCCACCCCTCTATTCAGAGAGATTGCTGTTTTAGTCAGTTTGAGTTAAAAGAACAACAAAAGAAGGAGGGGGAAGAGGGAGAGGAAATAAAAATTATATTATTAGGTGTAATTAACTTTAGTCTTATGTACCTTATTTGGAATTTACATATACCGCCAGCTTGTAGAAACAACTCAAGGTGGTTAACAAGGACAGAAACAATAAACATAATGCATATGATGAAAGTGATTGGCAAACAATAAAACAATAAATAAATCAATAAGCAATACAAAAAACACTAAAATAAAATACTGAAGAAATCAACATAAATACACTAGCAGTAGGTAGAGTGGTTGTCTTGTCTCTCAGGCTGAGGGTGGCTCAGCTGATGCAAAAGTTAGTTCTACCAAAGGCAAAGTTTTGTACGTGTGCACATACACACAAAATAAATGAACAAATCCAGACAACAGAAACAGCCAACGTTATTAATACTGACCTACTGTATTGTCATGTGCAATCAAGTCTCTTATGATTAATTATAATTCTAATAGTATTTTCAAGGTATTCAAGATGCTCAAGGAGTGGTTTACCTTAATCACTTCCAAATGAACTCACCAGGAATTCTGTTCTAACCACCATACCACAATGACATTTATTGGTTGGTTGGTTGGTTGCTTGGTTGGTTAAGAAAATGCACTAAAAAGTCCCAACTTGTGTTTAAATGTAGATAAACACTACACCTGTTTCCATAACAAATCTCATGTTACAATTATTGCTGCACACAAGTTCCCTTGTGTGGCAGTACAAATCAGCATTCTACAAGGCAAGTCTGAAAAAGGAGGCAGCCCAAACATAAAATTATAACTTTTAAACATGGATTTGGATTAGTTCTAAATTTGGAAGTTATAGCAGACAACCTATTTATGCTTTGTTCCAAACATGGGTTTGTTTAGACAAAGGGTTTTCAATATATTATTTTTCTATAAATGCATCATGATTTGTTCTCATTACAATTTCTATTTGTAAGTCAAAATTTAATATTGTATGCTCTGTAACTTGAGAATGTCTGTGAAGAGTTTCAATGTAATTGTCAATATGTAAAGCAGCGGGGACAGAGTAATTAAGTAATGATGAGGTGTTACATGATTGGGAAGACGTCTGTAAGAAGTAGTTAGAAGTGAGACTTCACCTGATGTAGATCAGTTCACTCTGATGTATGTCATGTCACCCTACTCAACCTGTTGTAAGTTATGCCTCTCTGTATTATTTGTATTTTATCCTGTTATTTATTTATTTATTTACTTACTTATTTATTTATTTACTGCTCCATCTAGCTACATGGCTACTCTGGGCAGTTTACAAAACTGAACAGAAATCAAACCCATAAACAATACAATATAATAGATAAGCACAAATAAGTAAAAACATAATAACTTAATAAACAATATATATCAAAAATGTTTAATAGGAGCAAGATGGGCTACAGATAAAAACAAAATAAATACATAATAGCAATCATTATTAGAACAGATTAATATCCGGGGAAAGCCTTTTTAAATAGCCACATCTTTAGATGCTTCTTAAAGACTAGGAGGGAAGGTGCCAGACAGATCTCAGGAGGAAGTTGGTTCCAGAGCCGAGGGGATGCCACTGAGAAAGCCTGATTTCTCATCAAAGATTTATAGGCCTCCTTCAGTGACAGCACCCTCAAATGCCCTTCTTGAGATGATCGGGTGTTATGGGCAGTATTTTGCAGCAGGAGCTGTCTGCCAGACAGCATGGTCCTAAACTGTTTAGGGCTTTGCATGTCATCATTAAGACCTTGAAATCAATGTGGAAGTGAATCGGCAGCGATTGCAGTGAGGCCAGCGTGAGGTTTCATTAACCCTGTAACTAATCTAGCTGTAGAATTCTGCACTAGCTGGAGCCTCTGCACTAATCTAGGAGGCAGCCCTACGTAGAGAGCATTGCAAGAATACGAGTGCCTGGACCAGAGGAGGGAGAGCACCAGGGTCCAGGAAAGTGCACAGCTGAGCAATCCACCTAAGATGAAAATGAGCGGCACAGACCACGGATGCTATCTGGGCTTCCATGGAAAGCTTAGGGTCCAATATTATGCCCAGACTATGCACCTCATCCTGTGTGGAGTCACCCCCCCCAAAAAAAAAAACTGAGGGAGCTTCCCAAAACACCAACCACTGGTGCCCCCACCTAAAGGACCTCCATCTTGTCAGGGTTCAACCTCAGTCTATTCAGTATCATCCATCCCAGTACAGCATCCAAACAGGTGTCAAGGGACAAAACAGCATCCACTGCAAATGGGAAAAGGGAGATATAGAACTGCCTGTCATCAGCATATTGATGACACGAGACCCCGTACCTCCTGATGACCTTCCCCAGTGGTCTCATATAGATGTTAAAAAACATGGCGGAGATCACGGATCCCTGTGGCACCCCACAATTGAGGCAGCAAGGGGTAGAGGCAGTCTCCTCCAGCTGTACTCTCTGGGGCTGGACATTATGAGGCAGTGCCTCCAATTCCTAACTCAGAGATGATGTCACAGGTTGAAAGATGGTCAGAGTGGCCAGGAAAGGTGGAGCACTGGACATCTCTGCTCAATCAACTGCTGTCAACTGAAGGTCTAGGTCCTGGTGGATAGCCTCCACTTTAGAATTTTTAAATGCCACAAAGCGGTTGCAGGAAATACTAGGGGGAGGCCTATCACTGCAACCAACCCCAGATAGATCACGGACTATACGGAAAAGCTCAGCCTAATGGTTTTGTGCTTCGCTTATGCGGATAGCGGAGTGAGATCTTCTTGAGGTTCTAATCTTGGCTGAATAGATAGTCAATGTGATCTTGATGTCAGCTAAATTAGCTACCATAAGGGCCCACCTCCAAATGCTCTCTAGCCTCCTTCTATTCTGCCTAAGGGCCTGGAGGTCCCGGTTAAACCAAAGTGCTCCATGGACCTGACAGTGAAGGGGGCATTCAGGAGCAAGCATCAACAGGTGCACCAACCAGTTCATCGGGAATCCCACACATGACCTCCGGAAATCGCAAAGGATCCATAAGTCTACGTGGGCAGACCATCTTAATGGGTCCAGGCTCCCCGCGGAGAGGAGTTGTCATTGTAAGGCTGCATTTCAAAAGGTGGTGGTCCAACCATTACAAGTGGACCAACACAATGTCAGTCACCATTGGGCCACTCTCTCTCTCTATATATATATACATTAGAAAATACCAGGTCTAGAACTTCAAGAGCTGGCCCTGTGACCTGTGCCTCTGCATGAATATTGAGGTCTCCCAAGACAATAAGGCTGGGGGACCTCAACAGTGCTGCAAAGATTAAGGCCGCCAGCTCCAGAAGGGACTACGCTGGGTCAAAGAGAGCACAGTACACCAGCACAATCCCAATTCCATCCCTATCCCCTACTGACGTGTGGAGGGCCTCTAATCCTGGTATCACCATGATGAGAGCTTAACAGCCATCAGAGAGTTCTGATAAACAATGGCAACCCCCACCCCGACCTTCCAGTTGACCCTGGTGCCAGATAGCATACCCAGGTGGACAAAAGAAGGAGAGGGTAAGATCACCCTCTGCACCCACCCAGGTCTCTGTGATACATGCCATATCTGCCACTTCATCCTGGATCAAGTCCTGGATGATATGAGACTTACTAGCAGCAGACCTGGCATTCAACAGCACCAAGGATAGCATGGAGGGCCAATTGAACTGATTACCTTGCATCTGACAGCTGGAGACAGCATCAGAACAGGGCACAGCTTTCACACATCTACACCCTGTTCTTGAAGCTCTCATAGGTGTAGCTGCAAGAGAATACCTGCCTATGCCCATAATCACACCAATAGTCCTCACCCCTGAACAGTGGCTAAAGCTTTCCCACACTCCCTGGGTGTAAGCCATGAGATTGAGAAAAAGAAAAGAAAAGGGAAAAAGCAGCTTCAGACAATGGAAACTCTGAGAGAAAATGGAGGAAACATAAGAAGCAACCAGAAAACAGAACCATGGTAGACATGGTTGTTAACCCAGACTGATATCTAGCAGTAAGTGAAGGAGTAAAAATAATAATTATTTATCCCCACTTCTAGTATCAATCCTCCATCAGTTATCTTACATAACAATATGGTCCTGAGGTTAAACTAAGTTAGCGGCAAAAGTATAAGATGGTAACAATTAACATCGCTATCAAAACACAGATTATGACCTGGTTCCAGGGTAGCCTGATTAATGCTGGTTAATTACCGTGGCTCCCAGCCCCTTGCAGAGGAATGGTTTTTGCAAGAATAGTGTAATTCTGCTTTGATGATCCGGCAGCCTAGCTATTCCCCAGAGTTCCGCTGCCATATTAGAGAAATATTGAAAGATGGCCTTGCCAGCCATATTCCAGTTCCTAAGCCCCCCCCCCCGAGGTTGTTGGGCTAAGTGTCATCAATTTCTGGCAATAAGACCAAAACCAAGGAAAGCAGATGAACAGTAGCCTGGAATATGAGTCCCCTACTTCCAAGCTTCCATGGCCTTCATTAAAGGACACCTGGCCCAGGAGAGCTCTGCCTCCATAGTGGCTGGACCCTTGGTTGGAGCATGTAAAATTGCCAGTCCAGCCAAGATATAAACACCCCAGGGTAGGAAGGAGAGATAAGGGTCACAGTAGCTTATCTAATAGGCAGCAAGTCCAGCAAGAGTTCCAAAATTTCTGTAGGGACTCCTCCACAACGATGATTCCTCCAACATATGTATCCAACAACACTGCACATCAAAGGGAGAATCCACACAGCCGTCATAAATAGTTTGGAGTTCTCACAGAAAACAAGGCAAACAGCAGTTTGATTTACAGTCCCCCAAGGCTGGTCAAAAGGTTGATGAACCAGGAAGTAACCAGGAAGTAAGTCTGTTGTTTCTCATACTCATGCTAATACAGCCAGATCAGCTGATCCAGTCCTCTGTCATTCACAGGGTTCCCATGGGCTGTAACACAGTTAACAAGCCATGTCCTCCAAAACCAACAAAATAAACAAACCAAACAGAAAAAAAATAAAGCACTGCTGTAAGGGAGAGCAAAACCTGGTGAGAGCAACCAGGCTACTTGTCAAGGTGCAGTTAATCAAACACTGAGCAGCTACAGTGGCAACAGACTGCTTCCCAAACAGAGATAAGGAACCCTGAATGAATATCAGAACAGAAATAAAAAGAAACCTATCAAACAATCAGTCAGCCTTAATTGGCATAAGAGTAAACATCACAGTTTCAGTACAGATTTAAAAGGTAATTACAAAACTAATACAAATTTAAAAATAATTGCATTACAAAAGTACGTAACAGCTCAGTGCATCTCTGCCTGTGGGTCCTGACCAAATGGGCTAAAAAGGTTGCCACATTTTCTATCACAATAGACTTTCTTGAAGACAGAAGAAACCTCAAATTGTCCGTGTCTGAACAAAGCCTCTTATTCAGAAGGAGTGGATCAAGGAGTTTTTTTTATGAAAATGATCATAACATGGACAGTACAGAACCACATGGGAGAGTGATTCCACACCACCCAGTGCACAGAAGCAACGCCTGTCATTGTATGGAGTTCCATTGAATTTCCCATCCAACACTGCAGATGGAATGGCATTGCATCTAGCAAGAGTGTAGGCCCTGCATTCCTCGGGACATTTTAGCAAATAAAGGTAATGAGCAGGGTGCTCAGCTTGAGCTGGGATCAGCAAGTTCATTGGTGAACATATTGAGTTTGCTGCACTCTGTAAATCCTGCAGTTGTACATCCAGAAACCTATGTTTTATCAGCTTGTAAGCTTCCAACTGGGACAAAGAGCCAAGGGTATCTACCACAATACCCACAGCACTGATTTTTAAACCTGTTGGAGCTATGGAGTCTTCAAGAAGTTGGTAGAAAAGGCTATCCTGGTCAGTATTATAATATACTCTGAGCCAAAATTTAATAGTTCTAAGCCATGCCCTTGTCTCTATCAGAACTTGTCCTACTTCTAAGCATAGTGCTGCATAAAAAACACATCTGGATGTACCTAAGATTTTCCATATAAATCAGGCTTGGATTCGTTCCACAGTGTGGTCCAGGGCATTCAACAAATAGGGATGCCATAAAACAGTTGTGCAATAACTTTAGCATTAAACACTTTGAGGGCTGCTGGGACATGACCATTGCCTTTGTTATAAAAGAAGTGAGTTATAGATTGTGTTGTCAAACTTGCAAGGTTCGATGCTACTTTGCGGTGCTGTTGCCAGCAAATATTTGCCAAGGAGGTATACAGGGGATACTAAAAATAAAAAATACAATTGAATACAAATAAAAAAAAAAATAAAGAGATGGAGCAGCAGGATGCTGTTCTTAACCATCCACCATCTTGCCTTTTATTTATCAATGCATGATGCTATAATGCTGTGTGTTTATGTTGTTTGCCAATGAGTACCTAAACTCTTGAATGAATGAATACTTTATTTCAGTCAATGACCAAACCCAAAGTACACACACAGGGGAAAAGGCGGGAGTTTTAAACTTTTTTTTTTTTTGGCTCCCCAGCCTGCGCACCTGCTGATTGCCCTCCAGAGTGGGGTTCGTTATTCATTTCATAACATTACAAAATGAATAACGAATAATGAAATGAATTAAAAACTCATTTTGTGCCAATCTCTAATTTTGTAAGACATATTCAAAATATTTTTGCCCTACCTTAGAAAAGCAGATTGTTGTGTTTTAAGTCTGTGAAGATTCTCAGTGGTCCAGGTGAGTTTATCTGGAAGATGAGTCATGGCAACAGGACTTCTTTTTCTTGAGAGATAGAAACTTTTTGCTGCTCATCGAAACAGCTTCACCAGTGCTGGAGACTGATGAAGCTGTTTGGATGAGCAGCAAAACGTCTCTATCTCTCAAGAAAAAGAAGACCCATTGCCACGACTCAACTTTCAGATTGTTGTGTTTTGTTTTAGTGTTTTCAGCAAACATTATATTAGGGCAGTGGTGTCAAAACTTCGGCCCTCCAGGTGTTTTGGACCACGACACCCATAGTCCTTTGTCATTGACAATACAGGCTTGGAATTCTGGGAGTTGTGGTCCAAAACATCTGGAGGGCCAAAGTTTGGACAGCCCTGTATTAGGGTGTCTAAGACCAACCAGTCTCCTGACATAAAATTTCAAAGGGGAAATCAGAATCAGTGGTACATCTGGGGGAATCTGAACTTTTTAATCTGTCATTCAAGACCAAATTAGCTATCAGTTAATTTTTAAGATTTTAACTTCTTCCTGGCCCAACAGTCTGTTTTGGATTCATGTCTGCAAGGTGATTATGTGTCTGTGTTAAGAATGCAGACCCTCAAAACCTATTTTAAAGGTTTTTAAGAAGAAATAAGGATATTTTTAAAAGTGTTAGAATATTGAAAATATATATTTTAAAAAGAAAACAGAACACATCCACAGAAGCTCAGTCATCTAAGGTGTGAAATTATTGTTCTTGCTATGTGGCTAGGAATAGCGCCACTTGATATGAGCAGAGTTTTCATGCCTATATCCTGTCATAGCCTCCAGTTGGTAGCTGGTATCTCATCTATTCTATCCATCTTGTCACTAGAGATGGGCACGAATCAGAAAAATGGCATTTCGTTTGTTGTTTGTCATTTGGAGGGTCCGTTTCGGTTCATTTCCATTTTTTGTGAATTTTCGCAAAAAAATCATTTTTGTTTTTATTCATTTTGTTACCATTTTGTTACCATTTATTTCAATTTTTGTGATTTTTTAGGATTTTAAGCAATTCACTCATATTGCAGTAACGGAAACGAAACGCACGACAAAAATTCCGGTGTTTCTGTTCGTTTCGTTTCATTTTAGAGACAAAATTCGTTTGTCATTTTGTTACGTAACAAAATGGAAAAACGGAAACGGAAACAAAAAATTGTTTGTTTTGTGCCTATCTCTACTTGTCACTATACAATTGCCTGGTAGTTTTTTAAAAAAGATCTCAAAGATATAATGTGCTATCAAATCACTTCTATTGTGTGATGACTCTATGAGTTAATGACCTCCAAATTGCTATACCATTTATAATTCTATTTAGATCTTGAAAACCAACAGACATGATTTTCTCTACTGAGACTCACATTATATCATTATTTCTTTCTGCTTTCCACCATTCCTAGCAATATTGTATTTTCCAGTAAGTTTTGCTAAGATATTGCAATCTAACAACTGTTGCTTCCTTTATTCAGACAATCTGTCATATATTAGGTCTTCCTCTCTTCCAATTCTCCCCACAACCACTTTTCACAGCAATTTTGTCATTTTAGAATCAATTCTTTATTCTCAAGGTAGGATAGCCTCAAAGGGAAATCAGATCCAGATCTGGGGTGATCTGTACTTTTGAATCACCCATTCAAGCTGCGAAATTACTTTAATAGAGCTTGGGTGCCTTGCATAGCAAAGGGGAGCCTAAACATTGACAATCTCAGTGCCACTAGCAAGAATGATCTACAAAATACCCTCTTGTGCTTAGGATCATTCACATTTGTTCAAAAACAGCCCTTAGAATTCCTTTGTGTTTGATTCAGAATTGGTTAACTGATGAAAAAAAAGGAGCCAGGTTATGGGAGTTCCTTTTTTTTTAATTTCCCCCCCAAAAGGATATAAAAGGAAATGGTTAGGGTATTTTAATGTCAGTCTCATATTTTCTCAATATAGTCCATGAAAATTGGCTATTAAAATAAGCAGTAGCTGAAATCATGTATTTTAATATAATGAAAATTAGAAGCATGATTAAAGTGTGGTCGGTACCTGTTTGGATGAGGCAAGATCTGAAATATTACACTTTACAAGTGCTTTAGTAATACATGGACATCCTTTGTTCTAGGATGAATTGAGAAAGACAAAACTGGGTGATGTCTACTGAACACAATGCTGGACAAAAAGTAGAACCGGGGCAATAACCTGCAACTGGAAAAGAAAAGCTCCTGAGTAAGAGGAGGGTCTGAATAAAGATGTAAAGTTTGTTGAAATGTTGAAGCAATCGGGGAGAAAACTTTGGAGAAAAATGGGGAAAATGTGTTTGTTTTTCCACAATTTTACCCCAAAGTTTCCAGAAAATTTGCATCTGTAGATCTGAGTGTTACCAGTTTTGGGTCTTGTCACCTCAAGGGTTATGTAGATTACTTTGTTTTATTTCATGATCAATCATCAGGACTACAGCATGATCCTGTTCAAGTCTGAGTTCACAAATAAAGAAAGATGGTCTCAATTACCTCTGTAGTAATAGCATGCTTCCACTTCTTGTTACAAACAAGCTCTCAGGCTGATTTCTGGCCTGAGTGCCCTTTAGGCCCCTCTCCTCCATTTCTGTTAATTAGTATCATGGAAGACAGACGGATCTACAGTAGCACAAGGCGTCATCTGGCAAATGACTTGATCTGAACACATTGCAGTGATTTTCATTAACAAAACATTGCATGTTGACAAACGGTTAAATCTGCTAACATGCCATAGGGTGACTGATGGGTAGCCTATGAACTAACACAATTTTTCTTGCTAATCAAAAATGTGTAGGCATTTTTCTGTAGTTACATGATCAGATACAACGTGCCACATTCTCAACCCATCATGAGAAAGGGGGAGGATTTCCAAGATTACAGTATCCATGGAGAATGGAGAATGGCAAAAATCATCCTCACCTCCATGTAAAGAATGTGAGAGAAGATCCAGGCAACTACTAACTGTTTGGCTTGGCATCAATGTCAGGCATGCTGGAATAATCTCCTGGAATTATCACATCCTTAGAACCATCTGTCAAAAATACTCATTAGGGGCTTTTGAGAATAAATTAGTGCATGTCTGGCCTTTTCATTGGCTTTTACTTAACTTTTCATATTGCCCTAAAGGAAGTAATTTTTTCCATTCATTTTTCATGGCTGATTAATTTAATCCCCTTTTTTAAAAAAAGTACAGCTACAGGTTTGGTAGATGAGGATTATTTAGATGTAGGATATCATCATCTCAGCACAGCTTCTGTCAAGGACTTTTCTCCACTGGTACCTTCTTTCCCTCCCCCTTCTAGACTTTTCTAATCCCTTCACCCTCCTTTCAGGCTCAATGCTCCTGGATGTTCCCTGCCCCTTGGACACTCAGGGCAGGCTCCTCCAAATATCACTGAGTCTTCCACATTGATAGGCAACTCCAGGAGGGTCATCAAAATCACTGGCCATCCTCCAAGTTTAAGGTGGCCCGAGGAAAATCAACCTGGGGTTGACTCACGGGGAAATTAGGGAGGTGGATCCAACACTGGGACTTTTTTTTTACAGATGCTATTGTTGTTCCTCCCTTTTAGCATCCCAAGAACTGCTGGATAACTCAGTGGTTGAGGTGGTTTGATTCCCCACTGTATCTCCTTGATAGAAGCTGAACTCAACAATCCACGGGATCTGTTCCAGCTTTGAAATTGTTGTTGTTGATGGTGGTGGTGTTTGTGTTGCTGCTGCTGCTGATACTGCTGTTAATATTCCTTATGGAATTGGCACAGAAGCCTTGGAATGACCTTTTATTTCAGGAGTCTTTCAACTACTTAAGCATGGATAGGATGGGAAGATCTAGGGATAACCTTGACCAAAGAAATCCAAAACAATTGGTAGAAGACACTGAGCAGTCCAAATCATTTTCAAATGGAATTGTCTTTGTGAAAGCTTTTGATTTTCAATCTAGACAGAAACGAATGAAAAATTTTGACTTGGAGGTTGACACCCCTGAAAGGAACATCTGTTTCCAGTAAATTTAAAACTACATGGGTTATTGAAATATTAAATGAACCCTATAAATGTATGTATGAGGTGGGATTAGGGATTTCAGAGTCAACAGTTTACAAAGAAACAAGAGATAATGTACATATTCTGTGAAGAAAGGCAGGTCCTATATCTTGAGCACTGGTTTTGCTTCTTAGCTTGTGCACATCAAGTTTAAATGAAAGATAGTAGGCATGGTGCTAGTAAAGTTTTCATTTGCTAGGAAAGTAAGATTGTATTAAGTTGTGAGAAATACTAAGATGTGTCAGAAACAGAAACACTTGACAGACTAAGCACAACACAATAATATAACTCAGTTTGGAAGACACTGCAGAATTATTGCCATAACCGGAAACTAGAGATGGGCACGAAACGAGCAATTTTTCGTTTTCATTTTCGTTTTTTCATTTCGTTACATAACGAAATGAAAAATGAATTTTGTCTCCAAAATGAAACGAAACGAAACGAAACAACAGAAATTTTGTCATGTGTTTCGTTTTCGTTGCAGCAAATACATTGAACTATAATGAATGCTAACGAAACAGCAATTTTTCATTTTTGTTTTTGTTTTTTCATTTTGTTACGTAACAAAGCGAAAATGAATTTTTTTTGCAAAAAATTCACGAAAAACGAAAACAAACCAAACGGACCCCCTAAACGACAAACGACAAACGAAACACCATCGTGCCATCTCTACCGGAAACTGATGGTTAGGCCAATGAATTGATTCAGAAAAATATGGTTTGAGTCGGAATGCCCAAGCACCTTGTAAAGCAACTGAACCAGAAGTCCATTGCATTTATGAAGACGCTGAAAAACAGAGATGATGTGCTTATTTACAAATGCACAAGCATTACCTAAGGTATATTTGTAGATTCCTATTTGAAGATTGCTGTGGTTGACCATGGCAATTGATTCAAGTGAAAAGCATTTATGGGAATGAGAGGTCTCTATGTGATGTTGTATCTGTGATAGTCTGTGATAGTCTGCAAGTGTGAACGAGCCAATTTGTCATCCAAAATTTCAGCCATGGCACTAGATTTTGAACTAAGAAATATGCTGAATGACTAGCATTTCTGTTAATTTGTTTTTTGGTAGCATGGTATGGGGAGAGAGGGGGGAAGAGGAGGACCTTTCCTCAAACAGCTACAGAATGAGCTCCAAAGAAGTAGATTATCTACTTACCTCGTATATTCTGCAAACACTTTTGTGGAACCTACTTACGTCATTAATCACTTCTGGAGGTCTAGACTTAAGTCAAACATGAATTAAGTCAAACAAACTTTCCCCAGTAATGGGAAAGTGGAAATCCGACAATGAAAAATACCCCAAATTTAACACAAATTTCCTGTCCCCCAAATCCACACACACACACACACACACACACACACACACACACACACACACACACACACACACACAAACACACACACACACACAAACACACACACCAGTTAATATTAAGATCTCACCCGGGAGGGAAAGGCTTGGCTCTTGGCTGACCCATCTGTCTCCATAAACACAGGCCCCTCCATGCTTCTTTCCCAGCCCACTGAAAGAAAAAGGCATATGTACTGGGTGCAAATGGGGCAAGCCTCCCATCTTTCATTAAATCTTGAAGATCCACACCCATCTTTTTCACATGCCCCTGACCCTTTTAAACTGAAACGGCATAAAGGAAGGGGGAACAGCCATGAGGAAGCAGAAAGAGGCATTTTAATAGACTGAAAAAAGTGTCCACGCTTGCTCTCCGGCCTGCACCCTTCAGTACACCCCACCCAGAGCCATGGGTGAACAAAAGCCATGGGATTCAGGAACTACGGCGGAAAGAAAAAGGCGCACCGAAAAGACTGGAACAAAGTAGCATGTTTGAATTTTCAGTTGGGGAAAAGACAAGGGGCTCAAGAGCAAGGAATTAATGTCAGGACCAAAACCCACCCCCCTCATGTTCATTGACGGAGGACTCTGAAATTTCCCTCCCATTATTACTTTGCATGAAGGAGGAGGAGATGTGAAAGTAAATCATCAAAGCTCCCGCTGGGAAAGGCAAAGGAGCAGGGGCTGGATGGGCTTTGCATTTCCTCCAGTCCACACATGATCCCGGTGCTGCCTGACACCTGTGCAGGCTGAGACTGCAGCCTCATTTTAAGCTTCTCGCCAGGCTTTGAGAGCCGATGCACCCCCGCCTCCGAGCAGCGCCAACTCACCTCAGCCAGACAGAGCAGGAGAGACCCCACTGGGGGCTCCAGTTGGGGGAGACAAGGGCAGGAAAAAAACCCCAAAACACCCCAGAAGAGAGAGAGAAGGTTTTGGTTTCTTTTTTCACCCTCCTGTGCACGGGTGGGGGGACGCGGAGGCCTTTTGGAGGAGGAGGAGGAGGAGGGGGAGCCAACCCGAAATTATTTTTTATTTGTTTATCAAATACAAGGGAAAAAAAGACCAAAACACCCCATTAGAAAGAGAGAGAGCTGCTCAGAGCTGGCCTAGACCGCAGCCGGAGAAGAGGAAGAAGGCAGGATGCTGGGTCCTAGCTGCCACCCGATTTGGGCCTCTGAGACTGGAGCCCTGCGACGCAAGTCAAACAGATACTTACTGGACGTAAGTCAATCAATGTAAGTCGGGCGTCCACTGTATTCAGAAAGTGAAGACTGATGAACGTATACTAAAATCCATTAATATTGTAGAAAGTTAACAGTTAAAAGTTCTTTATGAAAGAAAAACATATGTATAAATCACAATCCTCTTTCATTAAATCTTGACATACAGATATACATGTGTTTTTAAGATCATAAAGGAACACTCAGTGATAGCATTTTAATACCAAATAATTGTCACAACCCCATCAAACCGACCCTTATTCAACAAGAAAAAGTGAAAAACTGGAAGTATCATGTTTGAATTGTTGGTAAGACATCAAATCTCACAAAATCATGATGTCTTGCGACCTCTGAAATGTGTTGTTTACTTTGCATGAAGGAGAAGGTGAGGGCAGGTATGCCTCTTGTAGGTAGCTCATCAGGCATATCACCCTCATTTCTTACTCTTAACTCACCTCACCTCATCTGGGAGTTGGGGGGGGGAGACAAGGAACCTCACAGAAGGAGCTTCACCCTCCTTGGAGTCCTTTTGAGATTTTTGATTTATAAATACAATGTGTAACTATTAAGAGCTATATTAGAGCAGAAATAATTTATATAAGTTGAGCCACCTGCTGTTTCCGGCTCTTCCAATCAATGTAGCCCCTATCTCTTACCAAAGGAGGCATGGCAGGGGGTTGGACTGGATGGTCCTTGAGGTCATTTCCAACTCTAGGATTCTAGGATTCAAATAAAGATGAAATGTTACCATAGTTCTTGGGCATCATTAAAAATTGAGTGCACCCCATCAGTTTCTGCTGGGGTAAAATGCATTTATCTGTGTATGTGATAAATTGAAATATATCTCATTTTTGTAAGCAGCATACAGCTGTTAACAATGAATCTGTAGTTTTACACACACACACACACACACACACACACACACACACACACACACTATAGTCAGTCAAATTTGTTCATCACTGAAGATTGACTGTGAACCTCCAGTAAAATAAAACAAAAGATACAAACTGGGTGAAAGGGACAAAGATAAAGGGGGTTCTACATTTCAAAAACAATCTGAGAAGCACACATAGCAGCAGAATGTCACTGTTTCAGTCTGTTTATCCCATAAACCAGTGTAGCAATCAATGAATGAAAGCGTACAATGAATGTTTCTTGGCTCCTTTCCAACGAGTGGTAAAAAAGATTTCTGTGAAGAAGGCTCTGGTATCACTTGTAGCAGATCAGCTACGTTATTATCCAAGGAGTGAAGCATTTGCCAGCATCAGCTCCTGTCTTTTATACAAAGTTTCATGATCAATGTGGTGCCTGAAAAAGAACAAAAATCACTCTGTTGCTGTCTGGAGCCCTACTAGTCAGTCCCTGAAAAACCTCTGAGTTGAAGGTTCTGCCTGCAGCAGAGAATGTTAACTGGCAGGCTGCAGCCCACATTGAGGCCCCAGGCCAATTTTGTCTCACTCTTGATAACCCTAAACAAAACACATGTCAATCAAGAAAAAAAGGAGAACAAGGATTGCCCACCATTTCTCTTGTTAAATAAAGAAAGTATTTCAAAAGAAGAAAGCTGTTCCACACATGGTTTGTATGCCCCTTTCTCCTAAGAAGGATCCAAGGTGGATTGGACACAAGTTAAAACAATAATTTGTTACAATATTAAAAAATAATTAAATACATATATTAAAAATTAGTAGATACTAACAATAGTAAGCACATTAAAAAAACAAAAACACTACTTTCCCATTAAAAAAAATAATCTTGGATAGCCAGCCACTAAGAAAAAGCCTGTCTGAAAAGAAAGATGTTAGCCTGCTTGCAGGGCAAAAGCAAAGATGGGACCAGCCTGGCCTCCAGTGGGAGATAATCCCAGGACAGTATCTGGGAGCAGCAACAGAAAAGGCCTTCTCCCATATCTTGACTGAAGACATCTCTAAGGGTAATGGAGCTTTATCGGTCAAAACCAACAGTTTGGATTTTTCCCATAAATGGGTTAGCTACCAGTAGAGCTGCTATAACAAGGATAAACACTATTTTCATACCTGAAAAGAAACTATCCTGATCCGTCAGCTAAGCAGGGTGGTGCCTTGTCTATATTAAGCTTCAGTTTATTCACGTTCATCCAGTCTATTACTTTACCCCAGATGAATCATCTGTACAGAGGTGATTTATATACTTAACATATAAATGTTGTCCTTTATGTTCAGTGATAAGTTCATAGTACAGATGGGATGAACTGTGGTTTGTGGTTAACCAAGGTTGACGAATAGCAATGATTCTGAATAACAAGTAACGAATATTAGATGAATGCATGATTTCTGACAAATTTCATTTTAAAAATTCATCCCCATTTCTAGTTCATACTTTATTATTCAGTAGACTTTGCATACCTCATAGATGAGTACCCTGTGTAGGTTCAGAGTTTAATTTGCCCCGCCAAATTGGAGTAGAGCACTGTACGGTCCCAGTACCGTGCTGCAAGGGAATTCTGTAGTGCTACTCAAAGGAGGCAGTTTCCTTCATGAAAGTGTCATTTTTCCTTTACAAGTAGCCACACTTTCATAAGCTTATGATTCATAATATCAGAAGGCTATGCTTATGTGGCCATCTTCAGCAATTACATAATTGATCAGGGTAGTATCATCCAGATACAGAATGTTAAAAGAAAAGGAAAGGAACAGTTGCATAAAGACTGGCATAAATAGAACAGCTCTGGGATTACATTTACTTGTCTTGCATAATGCTCTTCCATTAGACTCACAAAAGGGCTTATTTAAGCCCTTATTTCTTACTTGTGGAACACCTATAAATGGGCTTGGAGACTCAAATATATCCCTATGATATACTAGCCCTATGAGTACATTCTCCCTCTCAATGTCCTAAACTTATTAAAACTTCATCTCCTTCTTCCTAGCATTTTCCGACAGGTCCAGGGTCCACTTTTTGGATCCTGAATTGCCACTTTTCCTGATCAACTGTGTCTTCAGGGCATAGGCGAACAATTTCCATGCCCTTATTGACAGTGTCCTGCCATTTCTGTTTTGGTTGACCAGGTGTCCCATCAGTTTCAGGGGGAAGCAATTTGGGTGATGGTGAAAGGTGCCTTTCTGAGGAAAAGTCCATACCAGAGAAAATGACTTTCTTTCATCTTCTCTGTTATTCATATCATATAGTTGTTGTCAGTAGTATCATGTGTTATATGGTCGTGTATGGAGAAATCTATTATCTAATGGAGCATACATATTTCTATGGCAAGGAACATAAGAACATAAGAACATAAGAACATAAGAAGAGCCATGCTCCAAGTTCAGACCAAAGGCCCATCAGACCAAAGGCCCATCTAGTCCAGCTTTCTGTATCTCACAGTAGCCCCACCAGATGCGTTTGGGAGAGCATGAGACTAGATCTCTGTCTCCTGATACCACTCCCCTGCATCTGGCCCTTGAAGTACCCTGGTTTTAAGCCTGGAGATTCCACATCTCCATCATGGTTTGTAATCTGTGATGGACTTTTCCTTCAGGAATCTGTCCAATCCCCTTTTGAACGCATCCAGGCCAGATGCCATCAATACATCCTGTGGCAGGGAGTTCCACTGACTAACAATGTGCTGGGTGAAAAAAAATTTCTTTTGTCTCTTCTTACTATCCCAGCCCTCAATTTGAGTGTATGTACCCTAGTTCTGGTATTTTGTGAGAGGGAGAAGAGCTTCCCTCTATCCACTTTACTCATGCCCTGCATTATTTTGTACGTCTCAATCATATTCCCCCTCAGGCACCTTTTTTCCAGACTAAAGAGCCCCAAATGTTTTAGCCTTTCCTCATAAGGGAGGTGCCCCAGCCCAGTAATCATTTTAGTCGCTCTCTTCTGCACCTTTTCCAGTTCCACTCTGTCTTTCTTGAGATGGGGTGACCAGAATTGTACACAATACTCCAGGTGCGGCCTTACTATTGTTTTGTATAATGGCATTATAATGTTGGCTGTTTTATTTTCAACCCCCTTTTTGATAATCCCTAACATTAAATTGGCCTTTTTCACCGCTGCCACACATTGGGTAGGCACCTTCATGGAGCTGTCCACCAACACACCAAGATCTCTTTCCTGATCCGTCATGGGTAACTCACAGCCCATGAGTTGATAGATAAAGTTTTGATTTTTTGTCCCAATATGCATTACTTTACATTTGGATACATTAAAATGTATTTTCCATTTCGCAGCTCATTCCCCCAGTTTGGAGAGATCCTTCTGGAGCTCTTCACAATCTTCTCTGGTTTTCACCACACAGAAATGTTTTGTGTCATCGGCAAACTTGGCCACCTCACTGTTTATCCCTGTCTCCAGGTCATTTATGAACAGATTGAAAAGCACCGGTCCCCGGACGGATCCCTGAGGCACACTGCTTTTCACTTCTCTCCATTGTGAAAATTTCCCATTGACACCTACTCTTTGTTTCCTGGATCTCAACCAGTTCTCAATCCATAAGAGGACCTGCCCTCTTCTACCCTGACTGTGAAATTGTCTCAGCAGCCTTTGGTGAGGGACTGTGTCAAAAGGCTTTTGAATATCCAGATAGACTATATCCACTGGTTCACCCAAATCCACATGCCTGTTGACCTTTTCAAAAAAATTCTAAAAGATTTGTCAGACAATTACCTTTGCAGAAGCCATGCTGATTTTCTCTCAGCAATGTTTGTTCTTCTTTGTGTTTTAAGATTTCCTCTTGGATGAGGCTTTCCACCGTCTTCCCTGGGACAGATGTAAGGCTAACTGGCCTGTAGTTTCCTGGGTCCCCCCTCCTTCCTTTTTTAAAAATTGGTGTGACATCTGCTATCCTCCAGTCCCCCGGCACTGTGGCCATTTTAAGAGACAAGTTGCATATTACCGTTAAGAGATCTGCAATTTCATTTCTCAGTTCCCTAATAACCCTTGGGTGGATGCCATCTGGGTCCGGTGACTTGTTAATCTTCAATTTATCAATTAGTCCTAAAACTTCCTCACTTTTAACCTGTATTTGATTTAATTCTTTAGTCAAGAGGGACAGTTCAGGCAGTGGAATCTGCCCAAGGTCTTCTGCCATGAAGACAGATGCAAATAACCCATTTAATTTCTCTGCAATTTCCAAGTTCTCCTTAACCTCCCCGTTTCCTCCCTCATCATCCAGGAGCCAACTGGTTCTCTGGCAGGTTTTCTGCTTCTAACATATTTAAAGAAGCTTTTGTTATTACCCTTTATAATGCTAGCCATGCGTTCCTCAAAATCTTTCTTTGCCTCCCTTATCATCTTCTTACATTTCTTTTGCCAGAGAGGATTTCCATTTGCCATTTGGAGAGGATTTCCATTTACAGAAAGACCTCTCCTTGCGCTTTAGAGCCTAACTCCACTTGTTAACCATGCCGGTGCCCTCTTGGACTTAAATGAGCTCTTCTTTCTTTGTGGTATGCACTTGTGCTGGGCCTCTATTATTGTTGTTTTAAACAGGCTCCATGCACTCTGAAGAGATTGGATTCTTCTAACCTTCCCCTTCAATTTTTTTCTAACTAGTTTCCTCTTCTGAGGGAAGGTTGCCCTTTGAAAATCAAGGGTTTTTATGTCTGATTTGCTTGACACTCTTCCTCCGACATGCATGGCAAAGGAGATTGCAGCATGGTCACTCTTCCCCAGAGGCTTAGTGACATTCACATCCCTGACCAGGTCCTGAGTATCACACAGTATTAGATCCAGAGTTGCCTGTTCTCGGGTGGACTCCATGACAAGTTGCTCTAAGGCACAGTCATTCAGCAAGTCGAGAAACCCAGTTTCTCTTTGCATTGGCCCAGTCAATGTGGGGATAATTGAAGTCCCCCATGATTACTATTCTATCCCTCTTACACACCTCCATGATTTCTCTCCTCATTTCAAGGTCCCCCTCAAGTTTTTAATCTGGTGGACGATAAAATACCCCAACTATTACATCACTCCTTGGACCTGGTAGTTTAACCCACAGTGATTCTATGGTGGAGTCAGACCCTCTGTCCATCTCCATTCTGCTGGATTTTACCCCTTCTTTGACATAGATGGCCACTCCCCCTCCAACCCGCCCCTCTCTATCCCTTCTATAGAGTTAATAGCCTGGGATTGCTGTATCCCACTGGTTCTCCACATTCCACCAGGTTTCTGTTATGGCTATTATATCTATGTTATCCCTAGCTGCCAAATTTTCATGTTCTCCCATCTTTGCTCAGAGGGTTCGAACATTGGCGTAGAAGACCTGTACAGTGGGTCCCGCAACAAAAGCTGCTGCCTTGTTCTTTTCCCCTCACAGCTTTTATTTTCAGTAGACAAACTGTCACAGTCCATTATTCTCCCAGTGCTAATACCTGCTATGTCATCTCTATGTGATTATCTACCCTCTCCAACCTCATTCCCCAAGGATGAGGTGTTCTGAACCGGATGCCACTCAGCTCCTATCCTTCTGGAGCTCTTCACAATCTTCTCTGGTTTTTACCACACGGAAAAGTTTTGTGTCATCTGCAAACTTGCCCACCTCACTGTTTATCCCTGTGTCCAGGTCATTTATGAACAGATTCAAAAGCACCGGTCCCAGGACAGATCCCTGGGGCACACCGCTTTTCACCTCTCTCCATTGTGAAAATTTCCCATTGAGACCTACTCTTTGTTTCCTGGATCTCAACCAGTTCTCATTCCATAAGAGGACCTGCCCTCTTATCCCCTGACTGTGCAATTTTCTCAGCAGCCTTTGGTGAGGAACTGTGTCAAAAGCCTTTTGAAAATCCAGATAGACTATATCCACCGGTTCACCCAAATCCACATGCCTGTTGACCTTTTCAAAAAATTCTAAAAGATTTGTCAGACAAGACTTACCCTTACAAAAGCCATGCTGGTTTTCTCTCAGCAAGGTTTGTTCTTCTATGTGTTTTAAGATTTTCTCTTGGATGAGGCTTTCCACCATCTTCCCTGGGACAGATGTAAGGCTAACTGGCCTGTAGTTTCCCGGGTCCCCCCTCCTTCCTTTTTTAAAAATTGGTGTGACAGCCGCCATCCTCCAGTCCTCCGGCACTGTGGCCGTTTTAAGAAACAAGTTGCATATAACCGTTAAGAGATCTGCAATTTCATTTCTCAGTTCCCTAATAACCCTTGGGTGGATGCCATCTGGGCCCGGTGAGTTGATAATCCTCAATTTATCGATTGGTCCTAAAACCTCCTCTCTTTTAACCTGTATTTGATTTAATTCTTTAGTCAAGAGGGGCGGCTCAGGCAGCGGAATCGCTCAAGGTCCTCTGTCGTAAAGACAGATGCAAAGAAGTCATTCAATTTCTCTCCAATGTCCAAGTCCTCCTTAACCTCCCCTTTTCCTCCCTCACCATCCAGAGGGCCAACTGGTTCTCTGGCAGGTGTTCTACTTCTAACATATTTAAAGAAGCTTTTATTATTACCCTTTATATTGCTAGCCATGCGTTCCTCAAAATCTTTCTTTGCCTCCCTTATCATCTTCTTACATTTCTTTTGCCAGAGTTTGTGTTCCTTTTTATTTTCCTTATTTGGGGAGGATTTCCATTAACAGAAAGACCTCTCCTTGCGTTTTAGAGCCTCTCTAACTCCACTCGTTAACCATGCCAGTGTCCTCTTGGACTTAAATGAGCTCTTCTTTCTTTGTGGTATGCACTTGTGCTGGGCCTCTATTATTGTTGTTTTAAACAGGCTCCATGCACTCTGAAGAGATTGGATTCTTCTAACCTTCCCCTTCAATTTTTTCTAACTAGTTTCCTCTTCTGAGGGAAGGTTGCCCTTTGAAAATCAAGGGTTTTTATGTCTGATTTGCTTGACACTCTTCCTCCGACATGCATGGCAAAGGAGATTGCAGCATGGTCACTCTTCCCCAGAGGCTTAGTGACATTCACATCCCTGACCAGGTCCTGAGTATCAGACAGTATTAGATCCAGAGTTGCCTGTTCTCGGGTGGGCTCCATGACAAGTTGCTCTAAGGCACAGTCATTCAGCAAGTCGAGAAACCCAGTTTCTCTTTGCATTGGCCCAGTCAATGTGGGGATAATTGAAGTCCCCCATGATTACTATTCTATCCCTCTTACACACCTCCATGATTTCTCTCCTCATTTCAAGGTCCCCCTCAAGTTTTTAATCTGGTGGACGATAAAATACCCCAACTATTACATCACTCCTTGGACCTGGTAGTTTAACCCACAGTGATTCTATGGTGGAGTCAGACCCTCTGTCCATCTCCATTCTGCTGGATTTTACCCCTTCTTTGACATAGATGGCCACTCCCCCTCCAACCCGCCCCTCTCTATCCCTTCTATAGAGTTTATAGCCTGGGATTACTGTATCCCACTGGTTCTCCACATTCCACCAGGTTTCTGTTATGGCTATTATATCTATTTTATCCGTAGCTGCCAAATGTTCAAGTTCTCCCATCTTTGCTCAGAGGCTTCGAGCATTGGCATAGAAACACCTGTACAGTGGGTCCTGCAACAACAGCTGCTGCTTTGTTGTCCCCCACAGCTTTTATTCTCAGTAGACAAACTGTCACATTCCATTATTCTCCCAGTGCTAATACCTGCTATGTCATCTCTATGTGATTCTCTACCCTCTCCACCTCATTCCCCGGGGATCTGGTGTTCTGAACCGGATGCCACTCAGCTCCTGTCGGCTTTCCCACAGTTATCAGTTTAAAAGCTGCTCTGCAGCCTTTTTGAGGTTGAGTGCCAGCCATCTGGTCACATCATGTTGGAAGTGCAACCCATCCCTCCTGAACAGGTTTGGCTTGTCCCAAAATATTCTCCAGTTCCTGACAAATCTAAAGCCCTCCTCTCGACATCATCACCTCATCCACACATTGAGGCTTCTCTCTGCCATTCAGTGCAAGAGGGCAGGTGATCATCTTTTAAATCTTGGATTTGAGATGTCCTGGCATTTGTCTGTTGCAAAGCACAACCAGTGGGTTTTCAGTATTGCAGCCAGGACACATCCACCCTTGCTTGTACATCACCAGTGATGTAACCATTGCTTTGGAGATAGAAGCCAAGATTCCTTCTTTAGGTTTTCTGCATTTATTTGGGGCATTCCATGGGTGACAACAGGCCCTAGATACTCAGTTTTCTTGCTGTTTAGGGGGTGTCCAAAGTCATTCCATGTCAGGACTTGCCACCACAGTTTGTTCCCAGTGGTAGTAGTAAACATGACCTTGTTGGCATAGAGAATGGTCCAGGGAGCATTTTGCTGCATATCTTGTGTCATGGTATCCATGACTAATATAAACAGGAGCAGCAACAGTGCAGAGTTTTGGTGCACTCCAACTGTCACCAGTAGACATGGGCACGACTTGGCGAAATTCTCGTTTCCGTTTCCGTTTCTCGTTTCCGTTACGGAACGGAAACGGTAATGACAATTACTCTGCCAGAACTCGAACTCGAACCAACTAAAGAAAAATTGGGTCTGATTTTTCGTTGTCGTTCCTGCGGCATGCAAGCGATGCCAAGCGGCACAGGAAAAAAGTTTTGAAACTAAAAAAAAAACCCAATTCCTGGCCAAAAAAGCAGGCGAAAATATGCCTGCCTGAGGGCACCTACCATAGGGGCGGTTTCTGGGGGGGGTGGTCCCCACTCCAGCCTTCCCCCCCTCCCCGTCCTGGGCTGCTTGTACCAGGCTGGGAGGGGGCATCCTCGGCGGCGTCTCCATTTGCTATGCGGTGCGGGGGGATCCAAAATGGCGACCACAATATTTTTTTTAAATCGTGGTCCAAAAACCCACCAAAGCACCACAGAAACATGCGAAAATTAGCTATTTTATATGCCTGATTTTTTATAATAGCAGCAGTGGGTTTTTCTTGCAACGAAACGTCTCCATTGATTTTATTTTATTTTATTTTTATTTTTATTTTTTTACACGTGCGCAATGATGGGCTGGCCATGGGATGGGACCATGCAAATTTTTGGACCCATTCCACCAATTGCATGACCAGGTTTTGACTGACACTTCTGGATGTGCCAGAGGGTATAAAAAGGCGAGGCACTTGAGAGAACACTCGCAGTCCGGGTTTGGATTTGGGGAGAGAGGGCTATAGCTGGCTGGCTGCTGTGCTAGACTAGTTTCAATTTCGCGGACGCGGAGCCTTTAGATTTCAGTTAGGCAGGCAGGGAGGGAATAATTGATTCAATTGAATTATTTAGGAAATATTTCATTCCGTGTCTGCTGTGGGGAATAGCAACGCGCAGTTTATTCCTTTTTATGCTCCTGCAGTTTGTCAGGACTCAGGAGGATTTTTTTTTCTGATATTGGTTTAGTGACTGGGGGGGGGGAGGTGTGGATTTATTTTAAAAAATATATACTACCCGTACTATTCCAATCCATACTTATTTTCTATTTTACAAAGTTCATTTTCATTTCATTGCTAGCAGTTTTCTTTATTCTCTCCTCTCCTTTTTGTGAGAGAGAGAGGATAGTGCCACTGCTTCAAGTTCAAAGGGGAGCTTTTTGGAGGTGAGGTGTGGCTTTATTTTAAAAATATATTGAATATACTTTACTTACTACCATTTATTTTCTATTTTCAAAAGTTCATTTGGTGGCTGGCAACAAGTTCCTTTACCCTGCCTCCAGCACAGTGCTGTGGCTTCTGGGAATAGCAAGCCTAGCAGTTTTCTTTAATCTCTCCTCCTCTCCTTTTTGTGTGAGTGGAGAGAGGATTTATATTTCATTTAGTGCCACACCACTGCTTCATTCAAAGTTCAAAGGCGAGCTTTTTGGGAGGTGAGGTGTGGATTTATTTTAAAAATGTACTAGATTTCCCCCCAACCAGTGCACTCAAACACATTTGTTGGCATTGGCAAGCCAAGGGCACCTCTGAGGGAGAATAATATTTTACAGAAATACATTACAATATTATTTGTGTACTTTACTTTTACTTTTGTTTGTTTGCTAAACTTTTTGTGAGGACACTGCAGTTAAACAACACAGGCCCATTCAGTTTCCTTTGCTCACAGTGTAGAACACTGTCCTACTCCTGTAGCAGTGTAGTGTGCTTGCTCGTTCATTTATTTACAACAAGTTACAACTCAAGGCACACCCTTGGTGGGTGCCTGTGCAAGTTTACTTTGCTCACAGTGACAACACAGTCCTACTCCTGTAGCAGTGTGCTAGCTCGTTCATTTATTTACAACAAGTTACAACTCAAGGCACACCCTTGGTGGATGCCTGCGCAAGTTTACTTTGCTCACAGTGACAACACAATCCTACTCCTGTAGCAGTGTGCTAGCTCGTTCATTTATTTACAACAAGTTACAAGGCACACCCTTGGTGGGTGCCAGCGCAAGTTTACTTTGCTCAGTGTACAACACAGTCCTGCTCCTGTAGCAGTGTGCAGTGACATTTATTTACAACAAGTTACAACTCAAGGCACACCCTTGGTGGGTGCCTGCAGTTTACTTTGTTCACAGTGACAACACAGTCCTATTTATTGCTACAACATTTATTTACAACATGTTACAAGGCACACCCTTGGTGGGTGCCTGTGCAAGTTTATTTTGCTCACAGTGACAACACAGTCCTACTCCTGTAGCAGTGTGCTAGCTCGTTCATTTATTTACAACAAGTTACAAGGCACACCCTTGGTGGGTGCCTGCGCAAGTTTACTTTGCTCACAGTGACAACACAGTCCTACTCCTGTAGCAGTGTGCTAGCTCGTTCATTTATTTACAACAAGTTACAAGGCACACCCTTGGTGGGTGCCTGTGCAAGTTTACTTTGCTCACAGTGACAACACAGTCCTACTCCTGTAGCAGTGTGCTAGCTCGTTCATTTATTTACAACAAGTTACAACTCAAGGCACACCCTTGGTGGGTGCCTGTGCAAGTTTACTTTGCTCACAGTGACAACACAATCCTACTCCTGTAGCAGTGTGCTACAATTTATTTACAACAAGTTACAAGGCACACCCTTGGTGGGTGCCAGCAGTTTACTTTGCTCAGTGTACAACACAGTCCTACTCCTGTAGCAGTTGCTAGCTCATTTATTTACAACAAGTTACAACTCAAGGCACACCCTTGGTGGGTGCCTGCGCAAGTTTACTTTGTTCACAGTGACAACACAGTCCTACTCCTGTAGCAGTGTGCTAGCTCGTTCATTTATTTACAACAAGTTACAAGGCACACCCTTGGTGGGTGCCTGTGCAAGTTTACTTTGCTCACAGTGACAACACAGTCCTACTCCTGTAGCAGCGTGCTAGCTCGTTCATTTATTTACAATAAGTTACAAGGAACACCCTTGGTGGGTGCCTGCGCAAGTTTACTTTGCTCACAGTGACAACACAGTCCTACTCCTGTAGCAGTGTGCTAGCTCGTTCATTTATTTACAACAAGTTACAACTCAAGGCACACCCTTGGTGGGTGCCTGCACAAGTTTACTTTGCTCACAGTGACAACACAATCCTACTCTTGTAGCAGTGTGCTAGCTCGTTCATTTATTTACAACAAGTTACAACTCAAGGCACACCCTTGGTGGATGCCTGCGCAAGTTTACTTTGCTCACAGTGACAACACAATCCTACTCCTGTAGCAGTGTGCTAGCTCGTTCATTTATTTACAACAAGTTACAAGGCACACCCTTGGTGGGTGCCTGTGCAAGTTTACTTTGCTCACAGTGACAACACAGTCCCACTCCTGTAGCAGTGTGCTAGCTCGTTCATTTATTTACAACAAGTTACAACTCAAGGCCCACCCTTTGCTCACTTTGCTCACTTGTCCTACTGTGTAGAACACAATGCCAGCCCATTATAATACTTTGAGAAATGAAAAAAAATAAGGAGGGGTGCCACAGCCAGAGAGAAGGGGAGGGGGACCCCCACCAAGATAAATTGGGCCGCATTTCTGAAGGAAGGCACAGGAAGTAGTGCAGATAGTACTCCCTCGCCAAGCAGCTCCACAACCAGTACCGTACCATCCTCTGTCACTGAGGGAAGCATGGATGAGGCGATAAAAATCCCTTCAGTGATACTTGACTCCGACCTCCTTTATCAGGAAGAAAACGAGGACTCGGAGTCAGAAATGGCATCAGAATCAGAAACGGGCACTTTGAATCTAGAGGTTCTAGATTCTGAGGACCTGATGGCAGGAACTGACGAAAGGCAGGCTTCAGACAGTGATGGAAGGAGCAGCCCTCCTTTCCCCCAGAGTACCGCCAGTGACAGCAGTAGTACTCTACTTTCCAGGCAGGGCACAGGCCACACCACCACCACAGCAGCGGCAGCAGGAAATACCAGAGGGGCCAGTACTTTCACTAAGCCACGCGGGTGTCTCTGGGAGCATTTTGAGAACAGCCCACAAGACGCAAGGATGGCGGTGTGCAAGAAATGCAGGGTGGTGGTGCGCAGGGGGAACGACCCCAAACTCTTCTCCTCAAGTGGGTTGCGCAGCCACCTGATGCGAAAGCACCCTGGGACTCTTCCTGGAACCCTGTCAGGCCCTGTTTCCTCAGGGAGGAAGAGAGTGGAAGAAGGGTTAGGGAAAGAAAAACACAGCTCCGCTAATGCTGAGAGTGGGAAGAGGCAGGCCACTCTGCAGGAAGTGGGGCCGTTGTGTGGGAGTTTTGTCAGCCAGCGAAATAGGGTTAGGAAGGAGACCAGACTCCACTGGGTGAAATGGTGGCCATGAACCTCTCCTTTGTGGAGTCATCAGGCTTCAGGCACCTGATGAAGCATGGCTCCATGGTGACCTCCATCCCGGGTGGCCTTCAGCAGGCGGGTGATTCCTCCCTTTATGAGTCCAGGACATCCGGAACATGCTGCCAGAGGAAGGAAGATCCACTTCACTTCCGACACTCTGGACAGTGGGCACCACGGATACTTCTCTCTGACGGCTCATTGGTGGCTCCAGGAGCCCAGGACATCCCAAGAACAGCTGCAGGGGGAGCCACAAGGCAGCACCCCAAAGAGGGTCCATCCAGGCCCAAAGCATGGAGGACAACGCCACAGGGTTCAACATTTCAGAGGTCCTCAAGACAGCAATGCAAGAGTGGGGATTGGGCACTGAGGGGCAGGTCAATCTCGGATTCATGGTTACTGACGCGGGCCGTAACATGACCAACGCGGTTGAAAGGGCAGGGTTGCAGGGCATTGTGTGCGCAGCACACAAACTGCATCTGGTGGTGGTCGATGCCATTGGGGTGGGAGCACCGAAGGACTCCTGGGGTGAGGGGACCCTGGAGACCAAGTCAAGGCATCCAGGATGATGCGTGATAGGCAGGCGGAGACGGGCCGACCAGAGCACCTCCTGATCCAGGACGTGACCACCCAGTGGAACTCCACCTACGAAATGGTCAAGCGCCTGGTGGAGCAGAGGGAAGTGGTGGAATACGTCATGTCAACCACCCCAGTCCTGCATGAGGTGAGGGAGATGGACATTGGTGCTACCGAGTGGCTCGCCCTCTCCCAGGTGGTGGGTATCCTGCAGGTGTTTGAGGAGACCACCCACGTGCTCAGCAGCTACAACGCCAGCCTGGGCCACGTACTCCCCCTGGTCAATACCCTTCGCCAACGCCTAGAGGCCCCTATCCGGGAAGAAGCCAATCTTCTCCCAAAGAGCAGGGCCTTGGCAGACAGGCTGCTGACTGGTGTGGATACCCGCCTTGGCCCACTAAGGAGGGAAAAGGTGTACCAGATGGCATGCCTGTGCGACTCTCGCGTCAAGGGTTCCCTGACGGGCAGCTCTGCTGACCTGAACTCCTGGAAGACGGAGCTATGCCGTCAAGTCAGGGCTCTCTCCAATCAGGGCCAGGCGTTTCCGAGGGCGCACGGAAGCCAGAGCGATGCAGAAGAGGGATCCTCGCAAGGATCCTCATCCTTCTGTACTCCAGGAGTATACACCCAGAGGCTAGGTTCCATGCCAGCAGCCAACTACCTGGCCTCTGCCCTAGCCATGGCAGTCTCCTCCGCAGTGGAGGCAAGGGAGGAGGAAGAACCGGACCCCACTCTGACCATGGTGAAGGAGTACATGGCTGAGCCCCTCCAACCCCTCACCTTGGACCCACTCCACTACTGGGCCAGAAAGGCAGACCTCTGGCCCGCTCTTTCGACTCTGGCGTTGGACCTCTTGTCCATCCCACCCACCAGTGTCCAGAGTGAGCGTGTCTTCTCCCACATGGGAGATGTCCTGAGGCCGCTCCACTCCCGACTGGACTCGGAGACCGTGGAAAGGTTGACTTTCATCCGCTTCAACCTTTCCACCTTGGGATTACCCCAACACTCCAAGACCTAAGTCCCAAGTCGTTCTGCCATGGGTTCCTTAAATGGCCCTCCCTTGCCCTAACATCAACTACCAGGGCAACATTTATGCTGGTCCGCCTGCCTGTCTGCCTATAAGCCTGCCTGCCTGCCTACAAGGCTACCTGCCTGGCTGGCCCTGTGACTACCTGCCTAGTGCCTACATGCCTGCCTGCCTGCCTGCCTGCCTGCCTGACTGCCACACACTGAAGGGTCTGATTGGCCCACTGAGCCCTGCCTGGGTCCAATCCAGCAAGGACCATTCTCAAAGTGTCATTTGAAAGGGTCTGTATTGGCCCAATTTTTGCAGCCCTTGCCTGGGTCCAAACCAGCAAGGACCATTCTCAAAGTGTCATTTGAAAGGGTCTGTATTGGCCCAATTTTTGCAGCCCTTGCCTGGGTCCAAACCAGTAAGAACCATTCTCAAAGTGTCATTTGAAAGGGTCTGTATAATCTGTATTGGCCCAATGTTTCCCCGTTGGCCATGGCTGGTCTGAGTGAGACCCTAAAACCTGCCTTCCTTGGTGCTTCCTCCCTTCCCTCAGGTTTAGGCGCCATACAAAGTGGTCAGGAAGCACTTTACAACAACCTACCTCAAAGACTGAGTAGCAGGGGGCTAGCTCTCCTCCTTACAGCCTTAAAGAAATAGCCCAGTTCTCCTGCTTCTACTCTGTCTCCTTGGTTGATGAAACTCGGTCTCCTGGGGTGGAGAGAGAAACTCTGCCTCCCAAGGCAGAAACAATCCTTCCTTTTTGGCTTTGTGCCTTCCCAATCCCTAGCCTGGGTGGCTGGTATCCTGCAAGCCTGCCTAGCCTACATACCTGTAAACCGGACTGCCTGCTTCCCCTGCCTGCCCGCCCCTCTGCCAACCTGCCTTCCTGTCAGACTCCCAGCTTTGAGCATGCCTTCCAGCTGCTTCTCATTTAACCTCCTCTAGTCTGGCCTTCTGGCCTCCCCTACTTTGTCCTCTGGGCTGGTCTGTGACCCACTAAGCAGGACTCTGGTTTTGTGGTCTGGTCTCCTTTAGAGGTGGTGGTGGTGGTGAATGATCACCCGAGAGGGGAACTCAATCAGGAATACTGGGAAGGGGGTTAGGGTTAGGCAAGGGGGATGGGCTGCATAACACTGTGACTCACTAAGAAGGACTGGAGTGGAATGTACTTGCGCGTGCTGTGTGCTGTGTATACTGTACTTTGTTTGCTTTATTGCATAGGATGCAGTCTTATGCTACGATATATATTACACCAGTCACCACCCAGTTTAAAGTGTTTTCCACCTGCTCTGGTTCATTGCGGGACGCCCCCATGCTCTGGGTGGGAATGGGAAGTCAAATCGCGCTAAATCGCAGTAGAAACGACAAACGACACGACGAAACGACTAATTTTTGAAAAATTTCGCGAAAAACGGAAACGACCCGAAACGGACCCATCCCGAAAAACGACAACTCGAAAAAAATTTTTCTGTTCGTGCCCATCTCTAGTCACCAGAAAACTTTTAAAGAGGTCACTGAGCATCAGACATTGCTGATAGTGTTCTTGTGTCACATTTTGCTGTAGTCAATGAGCAGTTCTGGCACCCCTTGGTTGCAGAGGGCACACCAGATCTACTGATGTTGGAGACCGTCAATGAGCTGCATGATGGCATGGATTGTTCCACATCCTTTGATGAAGTTACATTGGTTGGTGGTAAATTGGACAGTGTTGTAAATGTGCTAGTTCAGAATCTTCTCAAATATCTTCATAGGGTAGGACTTGATATTTCAGTAAATTGTAAATAAGAATTCAAATCTATCAAAATGCCATTTTACACATATTAGAATCAGAGAATCATATAACAGTGAAGTTGGAAGGGGCCTCAAAAGCCATCAAGTCCAACTCGCTGCTCCATGCAGGACTACAAATCAAAGGATATTTGCCAGGTGGTTGTCCAAATTTCTACTGAATGCCCCCAGGGCTGCAGCACTCACCACCTCTTGAGGTAATTAATTCCATTGCCATAATGGTCTAAGGTTTTAAAGAAAGTATAGTTTCTTCAACCATTTCGCTACCCATGGCTACCAATACTTGAAAAAACTGAAAATTGGATCAGAATAAAGTGAACCATACAGTAACATTTTACATGGTGGTGGCAATGTAAATCCAATTTTAAACTTCTAAAAACTGATTTTATATCTTCCTCAGGGAATCTTTCTCCACACGTTAATGTTGAGATTCCTGAATGATGGAGTTATATAATGGCTGATTATTTTAAAATTGTGACAACATGACATCATTACTTGTAAAAAGAAAAAAATGAATTGAGGCTTCTAAACAAAAAATGATTTAAAGAATTACAGTGGAGAACTGCTGGAGGCTCAGTCACCAGCTTCTGGGAATTTAAAAGGATCACAAAAGAGGAAAACATATAGATTGCCTACAATAACTTTGCCTCCCCTCCTGTTAAAAATCAGATAAAAATAGCTCTTGCTTTTAGAAGTAGCTAGTTTTTAACATACACTGGCTTCCTCAGTATTAAATTCTAATACAAAATGGAGAGGCAACAAGCAACAATCAGACTGCAACAAACTTTGCTGCAGATAGAAGAAATAAACAGAAGGAGAAGAAATATTCTGCAGTATTTTCTGAATACATTAATCCAATATTCCATTTCCCCTCAAAGATTACTTTCTGACTGAAATGGCAGCTCGAGGAGTCACAGCTGGCCTGATGGATCAGCAGGGAATGTAAGAGGTAGGAAAATCACTTGTCTTCAGCATTTGGAATTTGACATAAAGAGAAAGTAATTGACCAGTGGAGACATCCAAAATCCAATTAGTGGCTAGTAGCAGTACCATCACAGATAGAACGATATTCCAGTGTGTTAACTATAACACGAAAACTTGGGAAGTACAAGTAATTTAAAAAGGCAATGATCTTGGTGCATTTTAATATGCTTATTTATTCATTTGATTTAATTTTCCACTGAAGACCAGAACACTGGAGAAAAATACAATAAAGTAGAAAAAGATTATTATTTAGATGTCATCTTTGCCAAGAATGTTTTTTTTAGCTGAGTAAAAAGTAGCATAGGTTTAGAGACCTAAAGATTTAAAAGTATTGTAGGTGACTAGTAGGGTATGGAAAGTCTGGTTGAGAACTTCTAGTATAGGGACACACAAGAATAATCAAGTCAAAACTAGAATAATCAAGTGAACACTTCTAGCAGTAGCCTGGAATGTGAGTGAGTGTTAGACCTGAGACTTTATACCTTCACAGGGTCAGGTAATTTTCTGTGCTCAGAAACCTGTTCTGTGATGGCACAAGTTGTTTGGGAAGACATGGTACTAAAACACATGTTTTTCATATGCCCCATTCTGTAACATGCTAGAATACTGTATTCTACCAGGCACAGCAAGACAAAAAAGATGGTGAAAATGTTTCTTTGGAAAACTGGTATGTAAAAAATTACAAGGTTTAGAAATATTTCATATACACATCAACCACTGCTGCTTTTCACTTTTCCATTTGCCCAACAAACACAGAACATATTTGAAGATGATGATGAAGCTGCTATACTCATTCAAGTTATACCACAGCAAGTATTGTGAATTGATTGGTGAGGTTTCTCCAGGCACCTAGAGACTCCAAACTGGCAGAGAGGTTTCCTCTGACCCTCTTCTACAAGCCATCCAAATTTGATGAACGTTGGATTTTCCCTATCCATTGCATTGCTAAAGGGCACTTTCCTGGGGGCAGTTTGTGGGTGTATAACTCAGAGGTCTGAAACCCATTCTTCACCAACCTCGGATAAACAGTAGAGAGGGATCAGGAATAACTTCTCTGCTATTTTGGTATCTCTAGGTACCTGGGGCACTTTCTTGTGTGTTTCCTTTTTGGGGTGCATAACTCGAATATCGGGAATTCAAACTCCACTAAAAATGCAAAGTGGGTAGATAAGAACATGTGGCAGCTTCTCTACAATTATAGTGTTGTTGAGAACAATGGGGGACCATTTTATAGGGTTTAAAATGTAAAAAACAAATTGATTCATTGATTATAAGAAAAAATGTAAATTCATTATTTGTGATTTGTCAATCTTGATTAATCATGAACCAAAATAAATCACCATTTTTTCTTATTTATGCACATTTCAAATTGTCAATGGTGGAAAAATGGAGGGCATTCTCTGATTAAACTATAGGTTCAAGCAGATATTCCACATGTCTATGGAGAAATCATGATGTCATATATGGTTGTTATATAACTTATAGGTCAGTGGTGGCGAACCTTTTAGAGACCGAGTGCCCAAACTGTGATTCAAAACCCACTAGTTTTCCACAAAGTGCCAACACAGCCATTTAACCTGAATGCAGGTGGCTGTGAAGGGGCAATGTCAGGTGCCCACAGAAAGGGCTCCGAGTGCCACCTTTGGCACCCATGCCATAGGTTCGCCAATACTGTTATAGGTGATGAAAAACCTGTCAAACTGCACTTTCACCTTGGTATTAAGCTTCTTCCATTTTTTAAAAGCATCGGAAAATTCCACTTTTGTATGAAGGTCAAACCCTGTCTTGCTTTTTGAACATAGATCAGGCCAGTTGAAAGTCACTGGAATTGTTTCTGTTGGCTACTGAGCAATTGCAACTACTACTACAACCATACTTTTTTTTAAAGATGGAAACTAGAAACTTCTGTGAAGATGAGGTTGCCTAAAGTGAAGAGCCATGTGCTGTCATGAATTCAGTTCTTGCCCCCATGTACATGAAGATCTTAACATTCTAGAACCTGTAGACAAATGTTTGCAGTGCCAAGAAAAAGAAACTAAAGTATTTCATGACTATTATCAGACCAACAATAATGAGAACAATTATAGCATCAGAACAACAGTGTTTTCCATGAAGTCCTTGAAGAAAATAGAATATTACAGGTCAACAATGAAGAAGAAACACAACTCAAAAGATTCAAACAACACAACTGTAACTCCAGATAGAGAACATTTTAACAGAGAAAGTGTTGGCAAAAATGTGACACAAAGTAAAAAGCAAAAAGAATATATTCTGAAGTCACTGCTATTATTCTTGCTAAAATGAGCAGGAGAGTTTTCTGAAAATGACAAAATAATAACTGCAATGACATTCTTGGTTAGCTGAATGAGGAATAAGTAAATGCACTTAGCTCCCTAGGAATAACAGTTTTGACAACAGAATACTTTTCTGTGAGAAAATGTTTCTTAGAACAACATCACAACACAGCTGACTTGCAAGAAATTTACCAAAAAAGAGTGACCTTTGCAGATATATATTGGATTATGTTGCAATATTTCCCTGAAGCACAACCAGAAATGCAAAAATTAGTAGAAAAAAGAAAACAGTTTATTAATTGGAATTATATTTCAAAAATGTAATTCAGTTAAGGATAAATGGGAGGGTCAAATTTTAAGCAGGTTTTTTGTGTGATGTTTTTATATGAATGTGATAATAATTTTTCAGATATCTTTCTCTCTTTCCTCAAAAGGAAATGATTCCTGCTACATTTTAAAATAATTTAAGTTGATCCATCCTATAATTTAGAAGATGCAGAGCCCTAAAGAGGTTTATGTCACAGAAGAACGTGTAGCTGGATAACCCACTGAACAATTCCAAAGATATTGTCAAAATGTCTTCTCACTACTTGAAGAAACTAATTACAGTAGTCTCACGGAGGTGAATGGGATTTACTTCTGGGCAGGATGGTAGCTCAGAGAGTAGATGGAGAAGGGAGAGTGGGCGAGATAGAGAGAGAGGAGGAGGAATGGAGGCAGAGAGAGAGAGAGAGAGATAGAAAAGCGACAGATGGACAAAGAGAGTATGGGAGCCAGAGCTGGCGTTGGAGAGAGAGAAGCCACTGAAAGACAGAAAGAGAAGTTCCACCTTGACTTCCTGTCCTTGCAGGAGGTAAACATTGGGGTGGCCTTTTATCTTTAAATAGCTGCAACCTTTTGCCTCCTGACAATGCAGATACAATATTACAACTCGATATCAAACCATTTCTTGCAGAGAAGCAGAGAGGAAGCAGGATTACCTCCTGCAAGGGGTTTTATCTTTAAATAGATGCTCCCAGCAGCTTCCCAGTCCTTTTCTTGCAGAGAAGCAGAGAGGAAGCAGGCTGTGAGAGGAAGCACATGGCCAGAGGGCACGAGCTGTCCTTGAGGAGGTAAGCAGTTTTATCTTTAAATAGCTGGCCTCCCAGTCCTTTTCTTGCAGAGAAGCAGAGAGGAAGCAGGCTGTGAGAGGAAGCACACGGCCAGAGGGCATAGAGCTTACTTCCTGTCCTTGCAGGATGTAAGGGGCGGAGTTTTATCTTTAAATAGCTGCTCCCAGCTGCCTCCCAGTCCTTTTCTTGCAGAGAAGCAGAGAGGAAGCAGGCTGTGAGAGGAAGCACATGGCCAGAGGGCATAGAGCTTACTTCCTGTCCTTGCAGGAGGTAAGGGGCGGAGTTTTATCTTTAAATAGCTGCTCCCAGCAGCCTCCCAGTCCTTTTCTTGCAGAGAAGCAGAGAGGAAGCAGGCTGTGAGAGGAAGCACACAGCCAGAGGGGATAGAGCTTACTTCCTGTCCTTGCAGGAGGTAAGGGGCGGAGTTTTATCTTTAAATAGCTCCTCCCAGCAGCCTCCCAGCTCTTTTCTTGCAGAGAAGCAGAGAGGAAGGAGGCTGTGAGAGGAAACACATGGCCAGAGGGCAGAGAGCTTACTTCCTGTCCTTGCAGGAGGTAAGGGGCAGAGTTTTATCTTTAAATAGCTGCTCCCAGCAGCCTCCCAGTCCTTTTCTTGCAGAGAAGCAGAGAGGAAGCAGGCTGTGAGAGGAAGCACACGGCCAGAGGGCATAGAGCTTACTTCCTGTCCTTGCAGGAGGTAAGGGGCGGAGTTTTATCTTTAAATAGCTGCTCCCAGCAGCACGCGCCTGGTGGCGCATGCAAACTAAAAAAAAAATAAAAAAAATTCTTCTGGGTATATTTGAGTTCCCAAGGCAATCTACTCCTCAGGAGATCCTACGCACATTAACAAGTGCTTTAGTGGCCCCCACACTGTTAGATCTTGAATAAACAACAAAAGAAGTAAATAGTCTTACTAGATAAAAAAATTAGTTTAAGTTTACATTTTTGAGACCTTGAATACATTTTATTGCACTCGCTAAAATGGAGTTGGAGGGAGCAACTGTAGTTACCTGCAGAACTTGTGCCATGTTTGTCATCTTGACAGAGTGTGTGCAGAACTACATTTGCTGCAAGTGCAAGTTGGTTGCGCTATTGGAAGAGAAGGTCCAGCAGCTAGAGGCTCACATTTCGGACCAGCAACATATTAAGGAGCTTGAGCGGTTCTTGGACAGAGCGGAACAGACTATCCAGGTCCAAGAAGAGACAGGGCACACTTCTGAGGATGTAATCACTTCCCCAAACCAGGAGGTAGATGGGTGGAGGAATGTGACTCAAAGGAGTAGAAGGCCAAGGGATCACTCAGAGAGTCTCATATTGCATAATCAATTTGAGGCTATTTCCCTCATCACACCTCATGAGGCACACACCAAGGAAGAACTGGTTCCACCTGAGGATCTCTTCCTCATCACTATTGATGAGATACAAGATCAGGTACATGTAGATGAGCAGGCTGCAGGAGAGAAGCTCCTTGTACTAGGGGATTCTATAATTAGAAATACTGATGGATGGATTTGTGAGGAGCATGATAAACGTATGGTCACTTGCCTGCCAGGTGCAAAGGTTGCAGACATCAGGAGAAATCTAGATAGCTTGTTAGAGAGAACTGGGAAGGAGCCAGTGGTCATGGTACACGTTGGTACCAATGATGTCGGAAAGGCCAAGCGGTCAGTCTTGGAAGCCAAATTCAGGTTGTTAGGTAGAAGATTGAAGTCCCGGGCTTCCAAGGTAGGATTTTCAGAAGTGCTACCTGTTCCTCGTGCAGGACCCGCCAGGCAGGCAAAACTCAGAAGCCTCAATGCGTGGATGAGGCGATGGTGTCGAGAGGAGAGCTTCAGATTTTTCAGGAACTGAAGAACATTTTGGGACAAGCCAAACCTGTTCAGGAGGGATGGGTTGCACTTGAATCATGATGGGACCAGATTGCTGGCACTCAACCTCAAAAAGGCATCAGAGCAGCTTTTAAACTGATAACTGGGGGAAAGCCGACAGGAGCTGAGTGGCATCCGGTTCAGAACACCTCATCCTTGGGGAATGAGGTTGGAGAGGGTAGAGAATCACATAGAGATGACATAGCAGGTATTAGCACTGGGAGAATAATGGACTGTGACAGTTTGTCTACTGAAAATAAAAGCTGTGAGGGGAAAAGAACAAGGCAGCAGCTGTTGTTGCGGGACCCACTGTACAGGTGCTTCTACGCCAATGCTCGAAGCCTCTGAGCAAAGATGGGAGAACATGAACATTTGGCAGCTAGGGATAACATAAATATAATAGCCATAACAGAAACCTGGTGGAATGTGGAGAACCAGTGGGATATTTATTTATTTATTTATTTATTGGATTTATATCCCGCTTATCTACAAGTACCCTAAGCGGCTTACACGGGCTACAATAGCCAGAACAAAGTTACAAAAAAATATTAAAAATAAGACAGGACAAGACAAATAACTCACACAGTACAGAATTAAAACCTAAGCAGCACTTCTCTGATGAGGGAAGCTGATTACGATGGCGGGCCAAAAAGAAAAAAAAAATTAAGTAAATTAAGCGTCGCCAAAGGCCTCCCGAAAAAGATAGGTCTTCAAAGCCTTTCGGAAGGCCAGCAGGGTCTCTGCAGAGCGCACTTCACTGGGGATGGAATTCCAGAGGGTGGGGGCCGCCACAGAGAAAGCCCGGGTCCGGGTCTGCGTCCTCCGGGCTTCCCGAGGGGTGGCGACCCGGAGCAAGTGCGCTCGCGCCTGCCGAACAGGACGGGCCGAGATTGATCGCTGAGCGATCCGCTCTGCCAGGTAGTCTGGTCCCAAGCCATGGAGGGTTTTATAAACTAAAACCAGGACCTTGAATCTAATCCGGGCCGCAACGGGCAACCAGTGCAGGCGGACCAGGGCTGGGGTGATGTGGTCATAACGACGCACACCAACCACCAACCTGGCCGCTGCATTCTGTACCCGCTGCAGCCGCCGGAGGAGATTCAGGGGCAACCCCATGTAGAGGGCGTTACAGTAGTCCAGCCTCGAGATCACCAGAGCTTGGACCACTGTTCTCAAGGAGTTCGCGTCGAGGTACGGGCGGATCTGGGCGATCCGACGGAGATGGTAATAGGCGGACCTGGTCACCGACGCCACCTGGGCCTCCATGGTAAGCGCCGGGTCCAGGAGCACACCCAGATTCCGCACCCTCTCCGCAAGCTGGAGGGAAACTCCCCCCAGGCAAGGGAGGGGGCCACCGTACCCCGACGACGAGCCCCCGAAGAACATAACCTCCGTCTTCTCGGGGTTGAGCTTAAGCCTGTTCGCCCCGGTCCAAGCCAGTACGGCCTCCAGGCACCCGTCGAGGACCTCCACATACAGCAATCCCATGCTATAAACTCTATAGAAGAGATAGAGAGGGGCGGGTTGGAGGGGGAGTGGCCATCTACGTTAAAGAAGGGGTAAAATCCAGCAGAATGGAGATGGACAGAGGTCTGACTCCACTATAGAATCACTGTGCGTTAAACTACCAGGTCCCAGGAGTGATGTGATAGTTGGAGTATTCTATTGTCCACCAGATCAAAAACTTGAGGGGGACCTTGAAATGAGGAGAGAAATCATGGAGGTGGCTAAGAGGGATAGGATAGTAATCGTGGGGGACTTCAATTATCCCCACATTGACTGGGCCAATGTGAGCTCCGGGCAAGAAAGAGAAACTGGGTTTCCCGACTTGCTGAATGACTGTGCCTTAGAGCAACTTGTCACGGAGCCCACCCGAGAACAGGCAACTCTGGATCTAATACTGTGTGATACTCTGGACCTGGTCAAGGATGTGAATCTCACTGAGCCTCTGGGGAACAGTGACCATGCTGCAATCTCTTTTGCAATGCATGTCGGAGGAAGAGTGTCAACCAAATCAGACATAAAAACCCTTGATTTTCGAAGGGCAAACTTCCCTCAGATGAGAAAAATAGTTAGAGAGAAATTGAAGGGGAATGTTAGAAGAATCCAATCTCTTCAGAGTGCATGGAGCCTGTTTAAAACAACAATAATAGAAGCCCAGCACAAGTGCATACCACAAAGAAAGAAGAGCTCATTTAAGTCCAAGAGGACACCGGCATGGTTAACGAGTGGAGTTAGAGAGGCTCTAAAAGGCAAGGAGAGGTCTTTCTGTAAATGGAAATCCTCCCCAAATAAGGAAAATAAAAAGGAACACAAACTCTGGCAAAAGAAATGTAAGAAGATGATAAGGGAGGCAAAGAAAGATTTTGAGGAACGCATGGCTAGCAATATAAAGGGTAATAATAAAAGCTTCTTTAAATATGTTAGAAGTAGAACACCTGCCAGAGAACCAGTTGGCCCTCTGGATGGTGAGGGAGGAAAAGGGGAGGTTAAGGAGGACTTGGACATTGGAGAGAAATTGAATGACTTCTTTGCATCTCTCTTTACGACAGAGGACCTTGAGCGGATTCCGCTGCCTGAGCCTCCCCTCTTGACTAAAGAATTAAATAAAATACAGGTTAAAAGAGAGGAGGTTTTAGGACAAATCGAGAAATTGAAGATTATCAAGTCACCGGGCCCAGATGGCATGCACCTAAGGGTTATTAAGGAACTGAGAAATGAAATTGCAGATCTCTTAACGGTTATATGCAACTTGTCTCTTAAAACGGCCACAGTGCCGGAGGACTGGAGGATGGCGGATGTCACACCAATTTTTAAAAAAGGAAGGAGGGGGGACCCAGGAAACTACAGGCCAGTTAGCCTTACATCTGTCCCAGGGAAGATGGTGGAAAGCCTCATCCAAGAGAAAATCTTAAAACACATAGAAGAACAAACCTTGCTGAGAGAAAACCAGCATGGCTTCTGTAAGGGTAAATCTTGTCTGACAAACCTTTTAGAATTTTTTGAAAAGGTCAACAGGCACGTTGATTTGGGTGAACCGGTGGATATAGTCTATCTGGATTTTCAAAAGGCTTTTGACACAGTCCGTCACCAAAGGCTGCTGAGAAAATTGCACAGTCATGGGATAAGAGGACAGGTCCTCTTATGGATTGAGAACTGGTTGAGATCCCGGAAACAAAGAGTAGGTGTCAATGGGAAATTTTCACAATGGAGAGAAGTGAAAAGCGGTGTGCCCCAGGGCTCTGCCCTGGGACCGGTGCTTTTCAATCTGTTCATAAATGATCTGGAGACAGGGATAAACAGTGAGGTGGGCAAGTTTGCAGATGACACAAAACTTTTCCGTGTGGTGAAAACCAGAGAAGATTGTGAAGAGCTCCAGAAGGATCTCTCCAAACTGGGGGAATGGGCTGACAAATGGCAGATGTGTTTTAATGTAACCAAATGTAAAGTAATGCATATTGGGGCAAAAAATCCATACTTCATCTATCAACTCATGGGCTCTGAGTTATCCGTGACGGATCAGGAAAGAGATCTTGGTGTGTTGGTGGACAGCTCCATGAAGGTGTCTCCCCAATGTGTGGCAGCAGTGAAGAAGGCCAATTCCATGCTAGGGATTATCAAAAAGGGGATTGAAAATAAAACAGCCAACATTATAATGCCATTATACAAAACAATAGTAAGGCCCCACCTGGAGTATTGTGTACAATTCTGGTCACCGCATCTCAAGAAAGACATAGTGGAACTGGAAAAGGTGCAGAAGAGAGCGACTAAAATTATTACTGGGCTGGGGCACCTCCCTTATGAAGAAAGGCCAAAACATTTGGGCCTCTTTAGTCTGGAAAAAAGGCGCTTAAGGGGGGATATGATTGAGACATACAGAATAATGTAGGGTATAAGTAAAGTGGATAGAGGGAAGCTCTTCTATCTCTCCCAAAATACCAGAACTAGGGGGCATACACTCAAATTGAGGGCTGGGAGAGTAAGAACATACAAAAGAAAATATTTTTTCACCCAGCGCGTTGTAAGTCTATGGAACTCCCTGCCACAGGATGTGGTGATGGCATCTGGCCTGGATGCCTTCAAACGGGGATTGGACAGATTCCTGGAGGAAAAGTCCATCACAGGTTACAAACCATGATGGAGAAACCAGGGTACTTCAAGGGCCAGATGCAGGGGAGTGGTATCAGGAGACAGATATCTAGTCTCATGCACTCCCAAACGCATCTGGTGGGGCCGCTGTGAGATACAGGAAGCTGGACTAGATGGGCCTTTGGCCTGATCCAGCATGGCTCTTCTTATGTTCTTATGTTCTTATGTGGTATCCTAAATAGCGGTTACAAAAGCAATGTTATTGTTGCTGTGCGTCATCAAGTTGCCTCTGACTTATGGAGACACATGAATCAGCAGTCTCCAAAATATCATGTCCTCAACCGCCCTGCTCAGCTTTTGCAAACTCAAGACAAATTTCTCCTCCAGCTTTATGCAGATGACGCAGTCATGATGTCAATCTCGTGTGTGGGACTACGGAGAATCTTGAAAGCATTAACCTCACAGCTGTCCATTAATGAACAGCTGTCCATTAAATATGATAAGACTAAGATCATGGCCATTAGCAGGAAATGTAAAAAACATAGATGGACAATAAATGGAAACAGCATAGAGCAAGTGTCCTGCTATAACTATTTAGGTATGATATTTCACTCATCAGGTTTATGGTCCTCCAACATGAATCATGTAGCATCTAATGCACAAACATGCAGCTCTGCACTATTGAGGTTCTTTTATACCAAGGGTGGTCAATATGTGCCATCAGCGATTCAAGTTTTTAAAGCTAAAATTATAGCCCAAATGCCTTACGGAGCCCAACTGTTTGCATACTCAAACTTGAAGCCTTTGGTGCAGACAAAGTTTCTGAGAAGAATTCTCGTAACACCTTTGTGTGTCCCTAATGCGACACTCCAATTGGAGGCTGGACTAATCTCCATCAAAGCACGTGCACTGATCCACATGTTCAGCTACTGGCTGAAACTTATTTTTGCCCCCTCTGGCTTGGCACCCCTAGTATTAGTGGATACATTCCAATCAACTTGGAAAAGGAATCTAACTGTTAACTTACTGCAGCTGGGTTTTTCCTTAGAGGCTATTTTGGCCATGGGTTTCGGCAATGCCAAGGCTGCCATTAAAAGGAGAATCTGGGATGTAGAACTCCAAGAACATCTAGCTGCCCATGACAAACTCAGCACAGTTAGGAATAGTTCCTTTCAAATGGCCAACTACCTATCCAAAATAACCATTTCCAAGTTTAGGAGAGCCTTCACCTTAATGTTTTCATGTTCTGCCCTCCAGATTGCTGGAAGGCAGATACCAGGGTCTGCCAGTTGATAGACGTGTTTGCCCTTGTGACGAGGAGTCTATTGAAACTATTGATCATGTCCTCTTGGAGTGTTCCCTTTATCGGGACATCTGGAAGACTCTTCTCCAGTCTATCTTGCAGCAAACACAGGAGAGGCCAAGGGAGTTTTGTGTTCTACACCTGCTTGCAGATAAAAAGCATCGCTCTTCCCTGTCCACTTCAGGTGGTGAGGTCAGATGATTGGCAATGGCCATTGTGTATTTATCCTTACCCCTTCTTTTGATGTGGGTTGGAGGTGGTATAGAGCACGGGCATGGTCCTAGGCTGGAGACAATTCTAGACCTATTGAGTTGACTACTCTGTTATTGGGCCTACTGGGCTGGGAAGATTTTACCTGCTCTGACTTTTATGTAAAGGTTATGCCATTGTGTTATGCTGTTCTTGTGTGCAAGTTTTTATTGTTTTTATATGCTTTTATTTTGGCTTTATGTGGAATGTATTTTGTATTTTGTCTGGTCAGTGACCGAAATAAAGATCTATTCTTATTCCTCCAGCATCAGAGTTCAAACAAATGATTTCTCTCCCCCCCATCAGCTTTCTTAACTGCGTGTTTTTAGTACCCTACATGGTGACCGCAAATGCAAGTGTGGATGATCATAGTCCTTTATGTATACCTTTTGTACCCGTTTTGGTAAACCCTTTTTCATTGTTTTCTTAGCATCCTTTATTGATGTGAAAGTCACAGATAAATAAATGGAAAGCCAGTCATTCAATTCCTGGTGTCCATATTAAATTTACTGTTCACTTGACCTTGCCATGAGGGGTGTGGTGTCTCAGCAGACTAGAGTGCTGAAACTGTTGGCTAAAAATTTGGCAGCTCAACAGTTCAAATCCTGGATGTAATGCAGCAGAGTGAGCTCCCGCAGATAACCCCAGCTCCTGTCAACCTAGCAGTTCAAAACCATGTAAATGCAAGTAGATAAATACTGTAGGTACCGCCATAAAAAGTGTGATGGTAAAACAGTGTTTCCTTGCAGCCATGCTGGCCACATGGCCATGGACTTGCACAACACTGGCTCTTCGGCTTGAATACGGAGATGAGCACCACCCCTAAAATCAGACACAACTAGAACACATGCCCTTGTCCTAAACCTCAGGGAAGAAAAATTGTCTGGCATTCTCCACCACTCAAAATGGCCACCCAATCTAAAAATAAAAGCTAGCTAATAGGACAATCACTGACATAAAATCCTATTGTAAGGGGCAAAAGTACACATAGCTAAATTGCCAGTAGATTATTTCTGTGTAACTGGTTTATTCAGATAGGAAGCATTGCTGAATATATTTCAATTCCAGCTCTTCCAAAAGAATACCACAGAAGTAAGTAAGTAAGAAAGAGAGATTTAAGTGTGAGGATAGTGGTAGAATAGTGGTATTAAATACATTAAACACATCTCACATTTGTCTATAAACCACTGGAGAAAGGGATATTATCTTTGATTAGGTTTATTAAATATTTCAATTAACCAACTAGAAATCAGAGCTATTTTGTTAAAGAAGGAAACACACCACAGGTCTCTTGAACACTGATTTTAGAAAAATTATGTTAAATACATATAGGCACCGATGGAAAAATAAAAATTAGTAAATTCATCAAAAATCACTAATTTATTGATTCTTATTAATTTAAGAATCTGATTAATATGAATCAACATTCTTTAGTGATTTTGATTTGTTGGGTTATAAAATGATTCCCCAGGCATCTAGAGATACCCAAAACTACAAAGAGTTTTCCTCTGAATCTTCTCTACAGTTCCTTCAAGTTCGGTGAACTTTGGGTATCCCAAAGCTAGCTGCTAAAGGGCACTCTTCTGGTGGGAGTTTTGAGGGTACATATATAACTCAGATGTCCGAAACCCAATCTTCATCAAACATGGATGGATGTCTGGGTGCATAACACGGACATTTGAAACTCAATTTGCACCAAACCTATAGGGCTTATAGAGGAGAATTTGGAGAAATTGGTTTTCTCACAAATCAAGAACTTTCAAGTTGCTCACGATTTGTCACCTTCAGGGAAAGATAAGAGGAATGTTTTTTCCCTTTCAAATCTATGTATAAGTATATCTATATCTTTCCAGAGTCTCCACAATTTGTTCGTACAGTTTTTGTGCAAATCAAGTATGCTTCCCTTTGACAAGCAAATCATACATTGTGAGAGAGACAGACAGACAGACAGAGAGAGAGAGAGAGAGAGAGAGAGAGAGAGAGAGAGAGAGAGAGACAGACAGACAGACAGACAGACAGACAGATGCACACAAATGGGCACATTCACATGCACTCCAAGCACAGAAGGACTGGCAGATAGATTAAAGAGACATAAACATTTTATTCAATTTAGTGTAATCCTAAATGTCCATGCAACAATGCAGCAGCCATTACCCTATTGTGCACTTTGCATTACCTGCATTACTGCATTACTTCTGCAACTTGGCTTAATTCCGCCCCTCCCCACAAATCATTTCCTTTCTTGCTCTCATTCTCTTATCAAGAGTGTCATAAAACATATTCCTCCTCACAAGGACAGAAAAATAATGCTGGATTTCCTCGTTGCAATCCTCAGGTAAAAGACAAGTGAAGACTGGCTTTTCCTTTTGCTAGTAGGAATGTGAACATCTGTCCATCTTGATTTCATTGCAGCTCTCTGAAATCAGCTGCACTCGCCTCCTCCTTCTCACCTAGTTGTATATCAAGTTCCAAGATTTTTAAATTCCCATATGAACATTTCTGTTTTTAATGTGTTCCATTTTACTCATTTTACTCAGTGACTGAAGGGTTCATGTCCATTGCTCAATTGGATATATAATTTAGTGGAATGTATTTATTTGCAAGTAATTCAAAGGAAAAAAAGAGAGTGATAAAATAGCACGGTTGCAGTATGAAATATTTTGGAAACATTTTAATTAATTGCCTCATAGACCAATTGGAAATTGGTTAATGGGAGTTCCTTTTCTGTCACTACTAGCATAGCTGAGAGACAGTCGGAGTGAGGAAGGGACATGGGCCTTACATTTTTAGTACTTAAATACTTCTAAGTAAGTGGCAGTGAGGGGAAGAAGAGAGACAGAAATGAAAGTAATTCTTGAGACTCAGTAAGTTTCATAAGCATTCAAATCTCTGAGCCTCACTTCTGCCTCAACACTTCCAAGCAGAATATTGTAGTCATGCAGCAGTGGGTGTACCTTAGGGGAGAATCATTTTGATTGTCTGAATGTGTCTATTTTACTTGATTCTCTTAGTCCACCAAGATAAAAAATATGTTGCCCGGCTCCACGGCGCAGCTGCGCCTTGCGGAGCCTCCTTGCCCCCTGGGGCCGGAACCCACACAAGACTTACCAGGGTCTCGCGAGAGGAGATGAGACCAGAGCCCTTATAAGGGCTTGCCACGTGGTCCTCGGCCTCTTCGGCGACCGATTTTCGGGGAAGGAGGACGCAGGAGCTCCGCTGCCTTTGGCCGCCATTGTGAGCCACGTGGCAGCGTGGAGGTGTTGTGGCAGCGTTGTCCGGGGAGAGCGGATGGAAGAGGAGTGGGGGAAGTGCAGCGCCACTTCCCGCAGGTTGGGCTGTTGCCGGCTGAGCCACGGCTCGAGCGCCTCCGGCCTTTTGCCTGGTGGGCGTTCCCGCAGCTCAGCCGCCAGCACTGGGGCGGCCTACCCAGCCTGAGGGGGGCCGGGGGGGAGAGGGATGGGTGGTATCCCTGGGGTGGTGGCGTGGGGGATTGCTGGAGTCGGGGGGCGGCCCCTGCGGGAGCAGGGAATCAGGCGGGAGGAGGACCGCCGGCAGCGAGTCCCCGTTTGGTGCACGGCTTTTGTCTCCGGCGGAGCCATGGCTTGAGCGCCTCAGGCCTTGCTGGCTGGGCACTCCTACGGCTTGGACGCCGGCCCGCGGCAGCCTGCCTGGCCTAAAGGGGGTGATCGAGGGGACCCGGGAAGGGGCGGGTGGCATACCCGGGGAGGTGGGGCGCAGGATAACCTGCGCCGGGGCCATGGGGGTGGCCCCACGGGAGGGGGGAGAGAGCGCGGGGAGCGGCCCGGGTCTCGGAGAGCCCCGACCGGCGCGCCGGCATCAGGTGGCCCGTCCACTGGGGGTGTCGGCTGTGGATAGGGCCCTATCCACCCCGGCCGGGGGCGGGGGGTTCCAGGGTTAGGAGGTCTGTTTGGGATACAAGGGGGGTGGGGCAAGCAAGGTAGGCCTGTTCCCAGGAGAGGCCCCTGGCGTGGGGGTAGGGAAGGCCCAGGAATGGCCTCTAGGAAAGCTAGGGGAGGGCCGAAAGGGAAGCAGCCGGCAAAGAGGCAGCGCACACAGCTTTCCCAGTCGGAATCCGCCTCTGATGGGGAGGACTGGCCAGTGTGGGCCCGCCTCGAGGCCTGCATGGCGGCCTTGGAGGGGGGACCCAGTGGGGCACAGCCACCGGGGGAGGGGGCGAGCACCAGCAGAGCCATGGCCCGGCCATCCAAGGCCTGCAAGAAGGCCAGGAAGAGACAGCTGGCCCAAAATTTAAATGATCATTTTGATGCTTTGGAGCAGATGACTGTGGCCACGGCGCAGCAGGAGACGGCCCGTTTGGCAGTGGTGGTGGTGGCAGCGGTGACCCAGCCACCCGCAGAGGCCCAGGGAGTGGCAGAGGAGGTGGCCCCCACCGGAGGAGGGGCACAGGCACCAGCAATGGTGGCGGAGGCAATAGCTGTGGATGTGACAGGGGCCCCTGGACCTCCCCCCAGGATTGAGAGCGTGGCTCCTCCACCCCCCATCAGTGAGTTGGCGTCTGCATCGGACACAAAACCTCAGGAAACGTGGCCCTGGGGGCCACTTGGGGTAGCACCGCAGGAGCAGGGGTTGGGGCCACGAGGTTTGGTTGGTCGGGAGGGCCATGCATGGGTGCAGGCTATGGGAGCCTGGGAGCTGCAGGGCTGATGGCATCACCAGGAGGGCCTGGCATGCATGGCCAGCAGGTGAGTACAGCGAACAACCCAGCGCTAGGCGGACAGTGGACACAGCAGCCGATGGCGCAGACCCCGGCGTGGCAAGGGCCACAAGGGCCACAGGGCGCAGTTGCTATGGGGGCGGTGGGGCCCTGGCTGCTGCCTGGGCAATCAGGAGGCTTCCTGGCTGCGGGTCAAGCACAGGGGTACCCTGGCACATGGGCAACAGGCCCGGTCTACGCGGGGGGGTGCCTTATACCACCCTACCTTACACGGATTATACATCATCATTGGGGGACCACCTGGCTCAGTCCACCAAAGAGAAAATTTGGCGGGGGGACTACATCGACGTATTTAGCCTCCTTAACCAAGAATTGGATTCCAAGGAACTAGAGAAGGAGGATGCAAAGGACCAGGAGCAACAGCTGCGGCGCAAGCCGAAGCGCTCCTGGGCTAATTGGCTACCGGCGTTTAATATTTACATGTCTATGGTTTTGCACGCTCACCCATGGAGGGCACAGTCACTTATCAAATACCAGGATATGATCTACAGGGCTTTTGTAGACTTTCCTGGGTACGCGTGGCTGACCTATGACGAATGTTTTAGGATGAAGGCGGCCACGCAGCCTCACCTCCGCTGGGATGAGCCCTATCTGCCCCTGTGGCTTCAGTACATGACACCGAGCCACCCGGTATTGGGGGGCCGCTTTGACAGTGGGCATATTATCCAGCGCCCTTCCCCGGCCGTTAATCTCCGCCCAGAAGCGGGCCAGCAGGTTCAACCCCGGCTGGTCTGCTGGGACTTTAATGGCCAGGGAAATTGCAACCATGCCCAGTGCCGCTTTAAGCATGATTGCTCGGTCTGCGGGGCCATTAACTGCCCAAGGGCCAAAGGACCCTGCGGCAAGACGGCGACAGGAGGGCAACAAAGGAAACCTGCCATGGGGGAGGCCCTAATCCACCTAAAGGGCCCAAGCTCAATCAACCTTAAAGTTCTGGATAAGTGATTAGGTCGTTACCCGGACCGAGAGGGGGCGAAGTTCTTGGCGGAAGGTTTTGTTGCCGGTTTTCGAATTCAGTTTGGTGGTGTTAGAAGGGCCTTTTTCGTGCCCAACCTCAGGTCCTTGCAGGGCATGGAGCAAGTAGCCAAGGATAAGATCCAGAAGGAGGTGTCACTGGGGAGGGTACTGGGGCCATTCGACTCAGCCCCGCTGCCCCACTTTCGGGTTTCCCCACTGGGGCTGGTACCAAAGAAAGTGCCAGGTGAATACCGGCTAATACACCACCTATCGTACCCGGAAGGGGAGTCGGTGAATGATGGCATCCCTCAGGATCTCTGTTCGGTCAGGTACAGTACACCTCCTTCAATGCCGCTGTGGCTATGGTCCGGGCGTGCAGGGCGGGGGCTGAAATGGTGAAATGTGACATCCAGTCGGCATTTCAGCTCCTGCCAGTACACCCAGATGATTTTGACCTGTTGGGATTGCAGTTCCAGGGCCAGTTTTACTTTGATAGGGCATTGCCCTTTGGTTGTTCAATTTCCTGTGCAGTCTTGGAAAAGTATGGTTCTTTTGTAGAATGGTTGGTGAGGCACCAGACAGGGATGGGCAGCATTGCCCATTATTTAGACGATTATCTCTTTTGTGGGAGGAGGGAGTCAGGGGTATGTGGTTTTTTTTCTTAAGACATTCCAGGTCCTGGCTGGGGAATTGGGCCCCCTGCTTGCGGCAGATAAGACCAAGGGACCTGCGACCTGCCTGACGTTCTGGGGGTCGAACTGGACATGTGGCACCAGTTGTGCTGGTTGCCCAAGGATACGTTGGATGACCTGCGAGCCCGGGTTGATGCGCTACTGACACGCAGGCATGTTACCCTCAGGGAACTGCAGGAGCTTGTTGGGCACCTTAATTTCGCCTGCAGAGTGGTAGTGCCTGGGAGGCCGTTCATCAGGTGTTTCTGTGAGGCGATGTGGGGACTGAAGAAGCCGGCCCATAGGACAAAGATGAATGGGGGAATGCGGGAGGACTTGAGGATGTGGCAGGAATTCCTGTGGGACTTTAACGGGGTATTCTTTTGGCGTGATGAGCTTAAGTTAGGGGTGGACTTCCAGGTGCACACCGATGCTGCCGGGTCCCAGGGCTACGGCATCTACTGGAAGGGTAAGTGGTGACACGGCACTTGGCCGAGGGAGTGGGCAGTGTCGGGCACGACCAGGGACCTGACGTTTCTAAAAGTTTTCCATTGTTGGCACCTTATGGCTCTGGTCCCGGGACTGGGCCACCTCCATCGTCCGTTTCTGGTGTGACAATATGGCTGTCGTATACACCATCATCGAACTAACATCCAAATCTGAGAGGGTCATGGGGTTGGTCCAGGCCTTGACGCTGTACGCGCTACAGTATAACATCATGGTGCGCGCATGCCATGTGCTGGGATTGGATAACGGCATTGCCGACACTCTTTCCCACCAGCAACTCGATCACTTCAGGGCGTTGGCTCCGGAGGTGGCCGAGCTTCCCGAGCAGGTGCCAGAGGAGGTATGGCAGATTGGCGGAAGGAGGCTGATGGGGCCCTGGAGCTGGCGCTCGTGCCTAGGACAAGGTGAGGATATGCAGCATCAGTCAAGGACTTTGGCGCCTTCTGGGAGCTGATGGAGCTGCAGCCGACCTGGCCCGCCCCGGTTGATCACATACGGCAATATCTGGTATGCCTGCACAGGAAGGGACCATGCAGGGTTGGCTGGCGGCCCTGGCGTTCCATGCCAAAGCCCTCGGGTGTGAGGACATGACCCATGATTTCCGGGTGCGGAAGATGCTCGAAGGGTGGGGGAAGGCCAGGGGAAGGACGGAGGATTCGCGTTTCCCGATAACACTAGACATCCTAGCCCGTATGGGCAAGCAGTGGGCCGAGTTATGCAGGGCCGATTACGAGGCTTCCTTGCTGTGGGCTGCATCCCTCGTTGCCTTTTTTGGGGCCTTTCAGATCAGTGAGTAGGTCGCGGCGGGCAAGCGGGACACCTCCCGGACGGCACTACAGGTGGCGGACTTTCACCGCCAGCAAGGTAACGTGGTATTCCTGGTGTGCCACTCCAAGATGGACCACAGAGCGAGGGGTCAGGGAATCATGTTGGGGCCCTGTTCAGTGGAAGAGGTCTGTCCCGTCCGGGCTATGGAGGACTACATGTCGCGCCGGGGGGTTGATGATGGCCACCTCTTCCGCTACGCTGCCGGGGACCCGTTGACCAAGTTTCAATTTTGGAGGTTGACACAGATGGCCCTGGATAAATTGGGTTTCGCAGGGATGAGATTCGGGACACACCCCTTCAGGATTGGGGCGGCCTCCACGGTGGCGGCCCTGGGCTATGGGCCTCAGGCGATCAAGTCACTAGGGAGGTGGGCATCAACTTGTTATAAGATCTATGTCCGCCCCCTGCCTCAATGTTAACTGTTTGGTTCTATTCCCTTGCAGGACCTGGGTTAAGCCACTCGAGGTGCTGCATCCTTATCCTCAGCCACAGCTATGTGTATTCGGCAGGGAAGTATGCACTAGGTTGGCCTGGGGAGTTAATCTGGGGATGGGGTCTTGAGCGGTTATTGAATGGAAGGGCCTGTGGGGCATGAGGTGGTGTCAATTTGAGAGGGCTGCCCGATGTTATGTTGGTGCATTTGGGGGGCAATGATGTAGGGTACCAGATGGGCAAGTCGCTGGCTATGGATATAGTGGGGTGTCTTCAGGCTTGGAAAGAGTCCTTTCCCGATTCAAAACTGGTATGGTCCAACATTGTGTCGAGGCGCCAGTGGAGGGCACAGTGTGACCCCCAAATTATGGATAGGTGTCGGAGGGTGGTCGACAGAGATGTTTGCAGGGTATTGATGAGAGGTTTGGGTACAGTGGTGGGCCAGCCGAGGATTTCTGCAGCCAAGGCAGAGCTGTATGGAGTGCACCTCTCCGAGCATGGAAAGGAGATCTTCTTGACAGATTTGAAGCGGGGCCTGCTGGAAGTGCTTTCTTGTTGGTGGGGTTGGTAGGGACCATAGCAAGGCTAGGTTCCTACTGTGGCGGTAGTGCGGAGCACGTATAGGCAGTTGGTGAGTCAAGTCTCAAATTCCCTGTAGGTATGTCCAACCCCATGGCGTTGCGGATCCAAGATCACAATGCCAGGGGGAGGGAGGTACCTGGAGGGCCCACCGGGCGGGCAGGCACAAATGGCGCACCTGGGCAGCCCAGTTGGGGAAAGGGGACTTGCTGGCCGAGGCCGCCCTGTCCAGTGACAGGGCACCCTCGGGGCTATTGACTCGCCCAAAGAGGCTGCCAGTTGGTGGGGTCCCGGGAGACCCCAATGTAACAACTGTTAATCCGCACTTCAGAAGGCCCCTGTTTGAAGTTGTGTTTAATGTTCGAGTTATCAATAAAGTGTGGCCCGGAGTTTGTACCCAACACCTTCTCTTGCATGGTTATTCTGGCATGGGGGGGGGGGCAATACATTATGTCAGTCACTTTTTAATCATAAAATCATTATACTTCAACATTGCAACACTCTCCTAGGAGAGAGGACACAGATGTTCCTTTTTTGACTACATTTTCATTTATCAACCAATGCTGTTGCTGAGATACTACTCTTATTTGAAGAGATTTTTACATCATTTAATTTCTGTGATATGTATTTCATATTCAGTATTCTCTTTTTCTAACATTAGAGATGGACACAATTTGAAAAAATGGCAATTCATTTTTATTTATGATTTGTCAAGGTGTAAAATCACAAGTAACAAATTTATAATTTTTCTTACTAATCAACTGGTTGATTTGTTTGTTTGTTTGTTGACTTTCAAATCCTATAGAATGGCCCCCAGGTACCTAGAGGCACCAAAACTGCAGATAGGCTTTCACCAATACCCCCTAGAAACCTTGCAAATTTCATGAAGTTTGAATTTCAGACAGTCAAGTTATGCATTCACAAATAGGTCCTCCTAGGAAAGTTACCCCCCTATGAAGCTAGAGAGACCAAAAGTCAAACAAGTTCTTCCAAATCTCTTCTACATTCACCAAGCTTGCTGAAGATTGAGTTTCAGACATCTGAGTTATGTACCCACAAAGTGTTCTCTCCCCTGAGAAAGTGCCCTTTAGCAACTGGCTTGGGGAAATCCAATTTTCACCAAACTTGGAGGACCGTACTGTGGAGGAGAATCAGAGGAAGCTTTTCTGGGTGCCCTGGAAAGCATTTTGTAGTCCAACAAATCAATGAACCAAAAATCTCTAAAAAATATTGATTCATATTATTTGGGGGCTCTCAATTGATACAAATCAATGAATTAGAGAGTTAGGAATGTTACTCAGGACCTGGTCAGGGATGTGAATGTCATTGAGCCTCTGGGGAACAGTGACTATGCTGCAATTTCCTTTGCCATGCATGTTGGAGGAAGAGTGTCATGCAAATCAGACAGAAAAACCCTTGATTTTCGAAGGGCAAGCTTCCCTCAGATGAGGAAACTTGTCAGAAAGAAATTGAAGAGGAAGGTTAGAAGAATCCAATCTCTTCAGAGTGCATGGAGCCTGTTTAAAACAACAGTAATAGAGGCCCAGCACAAGTGCATACCACAAAGAAAGAAGATCTCATTTACAGTAAGTCCAAGAGGGCACCCGCATGGTTAACAAATGGAGTTAGAGAGGCTCTAAAGCGCAAGGAGAGGTCTTTCTGTAAATGGAAATCCTCCCCAAATGAGGAAAATAAAAAGGAACACAAACTCTGGCAAAAGAAATGTAAGAAGATGATAAGAGAGGCAAAGAAAGACTTTGAGGAACGCATGGCTAGCAATATAAAGGGTAATAATAAAAGCTTCTTTAAATATGTCAGAAGTAGAAAACCTGTCAGAGAACCAGGTGGCCCTCTGGATGGTGAGGGAGGAAAAGGGGAGGTTAAGGAGAACTTGGAAATTGCAGAGAAATTAAATGAGTTCTTTGCATCTGTCTTCACATCAGAAGACCTTGAGCAGATTCCGCTGCCTGGCTAAAGAATTAAATCAAATACAGGTTAAAAGAGAGGATGTTTTAGGACTAATTGATAAATTGAAGATTAACAAGTCACCGGACCCAGATGGCATCCACCCAAGGGTTATTAGGGAACTGAGAAATGAAATTGCAGATCTCTTAACGGTAATATGCAACTTGTCTCTTAAAACGGCCACAGTGCTGGAAGACTGGAGGAAAGCGGATGTCACACCAATTTTTAAAAAAGGAAGGAGGGGGGACCCGGGAAACTACAGGCCAGTTAGCCTTACATCTGTCCCAGGGAAGATGGTGGAAAGCCTCATCCAAGAGAAAATCTTAAAACACATAGAAGAACAAACCTTGCTGAGAGAAAACCAGCATGGCTTTTGTAAGGGTAAGTCTTGTCTGACAAATCTTTTAGAATTTTTTGAAAAGGTCAACAGGCATGTGGATTTGGGTGAACCGGTGGATATAGTCTATCTGGATTTTCAAAAGGCTTTTGACACAGTCCCTCACCAAAGGCTGCTGAGAAAATTGAACAGTCAGGGGATAAGAGGGCAGGTCCTCTTATGGAATGAGAACTGGTTGAGATCCAGGAAACAAAGTGTAGGTCTCAATGGGAAATTTTCACAATGGAGAGAGGTGAAAAGCGGTGTGCCCCAGGGATCTGTCCTGGGACCGGTGCTTTTGAATCTGTTCATAAATGACCTGGACACAGGGATAAACAGTGAGGTGGGCAAGTTTGCAGATGACACAAAACTTTTCCGTGTGGTAAAAACCAGAGAAGATTGTGAAGAGCTCCAGAAGGATCTCTCCAAACTGGGGGAATGGGCTGCGAAATGGCAAATGTGGTTTAATGTAGCCAAATGTAAAGTAATGCATATTGGGGCAAAAAATCAAAACTTTATCTATCAACTCATGGGCTCTGAGTTATCCGTGACAGATCAGGAAAGAGATCTTGGTGTGTTGGTGGACAGCTCCATGAAGGTGTCTATCCAATGTGTGGCAGCGGTGAAGAAGGCCAATTCCATGGTAGGGATGATCAAAAAGGGGATTGAAAATAAAACCGCCAACATTATAATGCCATTATACAAAACGATTGTAAGGCCCCAACTGGAGTATTGTGTACAATTCTGGTCACCACATCTCAAGAAAGACATAGCACAACTGGAAAAGGTGCAGAAGAGAGCAACTAAAATGATTACTGGGATGGGGCACCTCCCTTATGAGGAAAGGCTAAAACATTTGGGGCTCTTTAGTCTGGAAAAAAGGTGTCTGAGGGGGGATATGATTGAGACATACAAAATAATGCAGGGCATGAGTAAAGTGGATAGAGGGAAGCTCTTCTCCCTCTCCCAAAATACCAGAACTAGGGGACATCCACTCAAATTGAGGGCTGGGACAGTAAGAACAGACAAAAGAAAATATTTTTTCACCCAGCGCATTGTTAGTCTCTGGTACTCCCTGCCACATGATGTGCTGGTGGCATCTGGCCTGGATGCCTTCCAAAGGGGATTGGACAGATTCCTCGAGGAAAAGTCCATCACAGGTTACAAACCATGATGGAGATGTGTAATTTCCAGTCTTAAATCCAGGGTACTTCAAGGGCCAGATGCAGGGGAATGGTATCAGGAGACAGATATCTAAACACATCTTGTGGGGCCACTGTGAGATACAGGAAGTTGGACTAGATGGGCCTTTGGCCTGATCCAGCATGGGTCTTCTTATTGATGACCTGAAGCTCTAAAATTCCTGATGACCCCCAGTGGCCTCATATAGATGTTAAATATCATTGGCAATATGATCAACCCAAGCAGAACCCCAGAACTGAGGATCCATGGGGTGGAAGTCATCTCATCAAGTGGTACTGTCTGAGGACATTTCTCCAGGAAGGACCAGAGTTTAATAAAGTGTGTCTGGTTTCACTTCAGATTGTATAAATCTTTTGCTTTAAGATCATCACTTTTGTCTCACTTCTTTATTCCATTGTGGGTGAGCAAAGGTCCCATGAATCCTTCAAGGCAATCTTTTCCAACTTGGTATCCTTTGAATCTTTTATAAACTGCTTTACTTACATGAGATAATCACATCCATCCACACCCATAACGTCACTGCAGGATTAGACTATAGAGGAATGGTGCTCCCCCTATTTATTTATTTATTTATTTATTTATTTATTTATTTATTTATTTATTTATTTGACTGTGTCTGTGTACCTTGATTTCTTGATACAGGTTCAGGACCCTAAAATGTAATTTACCTATCCTATATTGTTTGTTTGAGGTGATGCACCTATTTATACTCAACCCATTTTACTTTGTGTCTTAATTTTTGTTTTTGCCTGTCTATCTGTTTTTATCAGCAAGCAGCTTTCTTCTGGGATGAAACTTGGCCCTGAAGCATGAAATGTGTTGTTGATAGCAGCAGTGCAATTTAGCACTTCGATGTATCTTCACAGTCTCTGTGGGGAAAACTCATGTGAAGTAGAAGCTAGTGTTCCTCAGTAAGAAAAAGCCAAGAGTCAGGGTTGAGTAGAGGAATAACAACAGGCATGTGTGTCTTCAATTGTTTCTGCTGCTCCCCCATCTCTTCTTCATATTAGTTACTATTTCAAGAAGCAATATTTCTTGGCTTTTAAACATGTGTAAGAGGTCCAACACAGACATTTTTCTGTAATGTATGATTAACCACTCTCAGGCATAAACAGGAGGACAACCCCCCCAAAGAATCAAAATTGAAACAGAGAAAAAAAAAAAAAAACAAAAAAAAAAAAAAAACTTGCTCCTATAAGAGACCAAGGCTTCAAAATAACTGCAAACATGGTCAAAGATGGCAAATCAGAGGTTTATGAAAACAAAACTCTATGTCAGAGAGGAGATCCATTATAGACAATTCAGTAGCCTTTCTGTTCTGTCCAGACATGGACATGAACCAAAAAACAAACCTCAAAAATTGTAAGCTGGGCTGGTTCATTGTTTTGTTTCAGATCAGGTTTGGAAAAAAAAACCCATAATGAATTAGTTAATCATCGCTCCATAGCTCCACAGCCCACTCCTGTCAATCAGGTCCACTAGTCATTCCTTTGTGGAACCTGACAACACCTTGATTGTCAGGTTAGGCAGTCAAACGAGTAGCTTCAAGTGCTCTGGAAGAGTCAATTCTTCTCATTTAAAAAAGGGAAACAGATGCAACCATTTCACTTTTGCTCTGGCCTTTGTTCTGATTGGGAGTTTGTATTAGGTAGGCACTTTAACTGAACAGATTCAGCTTACCGAATTAAACTACAGGGATTTGGGGGAGGGCATCTTTAAACAAGTACTTAGTTCTTTCTTTCTTATTCATTATTTGAAAGTGTGGAATGGTGGTGGTGGGCATTTCAGGGTGGCTTCTTCTTTCCAAGAACCTCTTTTGTAGGGATTGCAAATATCTAAAAATGCAGGGAATTCAGGTGCCCAAGGTGAAGTGTGAAGACACTGTGAAAAATAAAATTTTAAAACTTTTGGACCGGTTCCGAAAGTCAACAATATGGCCCAATTGGCCCCCATACTGAGAAAGGCAAGCTGCTTTTCACCCCGTTTAAAAATACCCAGCCGTTCCCGAGATATGGGCCGAAAGCGAGGCGCCCCCCCGTGTTAACCCTTTCCTCTCCCTTCCCCCTCTCCTGCTCACCAAGCAGAACCCCAAAAGGACTGCAGCCAGGGACTCAGCCTGGGCAAAATAAGTCTTAGACCAATTTCTATATTCTCTACTCAGGCTGAAGGGGGGAGTGACTACCCATCTCACCCTTTGGGCCAAGAAACACCCTTAAAACATTGGTCCTCTTGCCTACCTCTGGCACCAACCAAAAATACAAAAGGCTTTTTCCTTCCTTCCACCTCTCTATTCTCTTCTCTTGTTTAACCTCCCCTCATCCCACTACCCTGAGGTACCCTCTCCCCTGACCCCCATCTCTTACCAACTGGGGCAAGAGAGTTATGGCATGTGCGCTACAGGACAAGCTACATCTTCTGGAAAGAATCCATTCTCTCCAAAGCTTCTGGCAGGTCCACCAGAGCCCCAGACCCAGATGTTATCACCGCCTGGGAAACATTCCATTATCACCTTCCTGCACTCACAAAAGACTGGCAAACTCCTTTGAATAATCCCATGGGTTTTCCTGCCTCACATTGACTCTGACAATAATCCTTCCTACACCCCCTTCCCCCCTTCCTTTCTCTCTCTCTCTCTCTCATCTCACCCAAATTCTGTCACCTAGCCCTTCTGCCTCTTTTGCCCATGTCCAACCTCACTATCTAACCCTTCCATTGCCTTGCTCATCCCCAAACCCCAAAACTTGCAGCTAGAAGACAGGGCTTAGGCTGGGCAAAACTCTAAGTGGGAGATTGCTTGCCCCCTGCCCCAACCAGCCAAGGGAATGGTTCTCAGCTATCAATCCCAAATGGTTAACAGTCCAGCCACATTACCTCCATAGAACCAGCACCCCCTTCCTCTATCCTGCCAATCTCTCCCTTTTCCTTTCTTTCTGCCTCCTTCCTTCTTGGCCTTTCCTATCTCATTAAACCTAAGGACATTTCTCTGCTTTCTGGACCTAAGCCACCTTTCTGGGCAGCAAGAGGGGTTGCCAGCTTAACTGGAGGAAAAAGGGATTCCCCCCTTCTCTCCCCCCTTCACCCTCCCTTCTTCTATTCCTATCTTCCATCCACTCTCCTACCTCTCTCTCTCTCTCTTTGGGCACACTTAGATTCCCACCCTGTCCCCTGGCTCTCACACTCTCATTTGGGGCAAGGGAAGATCAGAACAAGAAGAAAGAAAATGGCAACCTTGCAGGCTGGCAGAGTTGTCTGGAAACTTCCATCTTCATCAAGGACCCCATATCTCAGCAGCTGTTCTTCAGAAAATCAACATTTCTGTCTGCAAACCCAGATTGTCATCAAAGCCTGAGGACACTCTCCACTGTTTCATTTACACCTGGGAAGGACTTGTATGCTCATGTTTACAGTTTCTGTAACCACCAAATCACTCATATGCAATTCCATAAGAGTTTACATCCTTGTGCCTTTACACCCCTTGTATCTTTCAATGTAACCCTACAATGGCTTGTATCTCTGTGCACTCAAATAATTGTGTTTCCCCAAATGCTTGTGCGTGATCCCATCAGCCCTTCCTGCCCCCCCCCACTGGTTTTGATAATTGCTCCCTCTCACCCACTATTGACTTACTGATCTCTTCTGTTTATCGACATCTGGGAAACAAAACCACACTCCCCTGCCTATTGTGTCCCCTTGCCCAAACCCATTAACATTTGCCTAAGCCCCTGACAGCTGCCAGGGACCACCCAGAACTGCCCCCAACCAACCCCCAACCCCTTCTGATTGGGTCATTTGAACTGCCCCTGACCAATCTCTGGGATTGTCGCCGCCCAGGGAAAGGAAGGGAGGCAAAAGTCAATAAAAGTTGGAACCCTTTGTGTGTTCTGGGTCGACATCTTAGCCCGGTTGGAAGGCAGATGTCCACCTGCTGTTTTATTGGTACCAAATAAAATCAGTATTCCTCTTTTTCTCGCGTTGGATCTTTATTGGCTTCTTGTGGGATTCAGCGGACTTCAGTGGGGCTAGCCCACCTGAAAATAATTTTTAAAACCCTATTTTGGGACATAACAGAAGAAGCCTATCTCTGCCTCAAGATCAACCATGATTCTTGGACACAGAGTCCATTCAGCTGGTCCAGTATCATCCACTTCCAGATTGGTGGTGTCAGATATATTGAGTGACATAGGTCCTCCTGTCAGTTCCAATCACCTTCCATGGTTAGAATTGGACCGGGGAGAAGAGCTGCTTCAGCATTCTGAAGAAGACTGATTTTGAATGAGGGCATTGTGTGCTTGGTGCATAGGTAGCATCTGGTCATGCAGAGTGTCATTGATCTGGGGAGGAAAATCAACCCCAAGTGGAACACATGACCAAGGGAGATGTGGGTACTCTTGGAAAACTGCCACCACTTAGTGATCCATTTCTCATGCAGCCTGGAAGCTGACTAGTGGCTGTGTGCAAGACAGGAGGAGTTGGGGCAGGAAGAACATGTCTTTCTCCAGGACCTGTCTACCCACTGGAGCAGATCGCTAAGTTGGAGGATATAATATCAACTACATGTTGCCACTTCATCAGAGATGATTGCTAGCCAGTGAGTCACTCCATATTACTGGTGCTCAGAATCATAGAAGCATAGAATCATAGAGTTGGAAGAGACCTCAAGGGCCATCTAGTCCAACCCCCTGCCATGCAGGAACCCCCATCACAATATTTCCGACAGATGGCCATCCAGCCTCTGCTTAAAAACCTCCAAAGAAGGAGACTCAACCACCCTCCGAGGCAGCGTGTGCTTCTTACACGTCCTTTGCTGAACCTGTTTTTCTCGCACTGATGGTCTGAACTACTTCTTGTCCTGCTCCTATTGCAACATTTGGGCTAGTCTCCACAACCCCTTCTGGATCTCTACCGTTAAGAGAATTTTCTCCCTCCCCCTGCAAACTCAGTTTAAAGCTCTCCTTATTAAATCTGCAATCCTCTTGGCAAAGAGATTCCTACCAGCATTGGTGAGGTGCACCCCATCCTGGCCCAATATCCCATCTGAATGAAAAAGCAAACCATGGTTCAAGAAGCCGAATCGTTCCTGCCGGCACCATCTCCAAAGCCAATTGTTAACTTCCACTATTGTTCTTTGCCTTCGTGGGCCACGTCCTTCTACAGGGAGGAGAGATGAGATTACCACTTTCCCACCCAGGTCCTTCAGCTTCCTACCCATTTCTTTGTACGCTTCTGCGATATCCTGAAAGCTGCGTTTGGAAGTATCATTAGTTCCTACATGGACCAAAAGGAATGGGTTAGTGAGCAGGGCTCTTTCTAATGTCAGGGAGCCTATGTGGATGATGGAAGAGAACTGTACAGAGGTCATGGTGTGAGGGTACCTGGCAGAGCTGACTCAGGCCCTCAATACAGTCCTCCAGTCCAGTACTAGGCATGTAAAATGGACATATGTCTAGAGTTGTCCACTGTGGTCATGGACCTCCTTCTCCCCCCTCCCTTGAGTCCAGCATGACTGCCTCTCCTGTCTGGGTCCAGCCACAGTGGTAAGGTTGTCATTTATCAAGGTCAACCTCCACTTTTGGGGCTTCCCTTCATTGGACTTTCCCACACAGGGAATGTGGAGCATCCGGTCTACTTCTCCCACCCACCAAAACCAGAGCAACCTTGGTGCTTCATTGGCACATCGCTTCCCATGCCAGTCTTTCTCTTTTGCCCACCAATCACTGAGTAACCACTACCTTTAGTCCCCTATCGGACGTTATATATGAAAGTTCTACACATTACATCTGAAAGCATGTAGTGCTAAATGGTTATGGTAGCACAGGAATGCAGACAGACCACATTTCTCTTACATCCCTTCAACCTGGACATCACACCATGAAACATGCTTAAAGCATTTCAGTGACAGGTTGCTATAAGGCATTACCTCGTTTTTTAAAAATCAGTTTCTCAGTACAGCCTGTTCCACAATTTAAAAATTAAGAAGATATTGAATCAGTTCATTGCTTCCTCACCCGTTCTAGAGCTCTTAGATGTCACCTTCCATATGCACAGATTTTGAAGATTGAAATCTTTATTCATGTCAGAAGCAAAAAAAAAAGACAGATTAGCATATACTAAGCAGAATATAAAGTTTATCAAAATATTTCATATAAAAATGTATAAAATGGATAAGATGTTTTTAAAAAACAAAAACAAAAACAAATTCAAGGTGATTATGTTGACATGCCAATCCCTAAATGGACTGAGACCTCGACTCCTGGCAGAACTTCCAGCAAGAACTGCCTTTCTTACACAATCTTCCCTGGCTGGGCAATTGATAATGTTGACCCTGAGAGAAGTCCAGAAAAAGAAGACCAAACACCAGGCCTTCTTGGAGACCACTCCCCATCTCTGTAATAGTCTCCCATGCAAAATTTACCTGGGCCCTCCACTGGAAACCTTAAACAATCCTTGAAAACTGGATTCTTCAGACAGGCCTTCCTAGGTCCTTTATTACAACACAGTTGTTGTTTCAGCACTCATACAATCAATTCCACCTCCTGTCCTTTCAATTATCTTTATCATGTTTTGTTACTTTTATTGTGTAAACTTATTGCTAAACTTTCTGGTTCCCATTACCAAGGAATAATGGCAGTCATGCCCCATTGAAGTAAATGAAGCCACAACTTTATTAATTACAGCAGCATTGGGTTGGATCCATTTTCATTGGGAGAGGGGGCATATGCCGCCCAAAGTGCCTCCCTGTCTCAAACAGAGCCTATCCCATAAGAATGGCTGATCTTGACAGACCATGTGGATATATGCACTTTGTGGCTCCTAGTCATCCAAGATAGCAGAGACCTGTCCTACCCAGGCCACGCCAGTTCATACTGGTTCCTGGTTGTAATGACATGTCAATAAGAACAATGCAGGTCTGTGTCTGGTTCTTTTCTGATCAACGGGATCCATCTCAGTGCCTAAACCACTACTAGAACTCATCTATGCTTGGCTCCTGCCAGAAAGATCTGGTGCAGCAACCAAGTTTTAAAGGCCTGTATTATGTCATGGAAACAGATATCTGTTCCTGTTGGTGATAAGTGAGATGAATAAGGCATCCTTCTTATGTGGGATGACATTATGTTTTATCCAGGCGCCTCCCCAATCTGACACAAGTTGATCTACGGCTCATGACACTTTTTGGTGAACCACTAACCTGGAGGTCTGTGCTACCTTACAGATCTGTCTCACAATGAGATATGACCACAATATGTACATTTTGAGGGAGTTTTCTGTATAAATGCAGGGTGGGGTATGTTTGCGGTATATTCTTCTGTAAAGATGTTCCTGATGTAGATCTTTTAATTTCATTTTTCTTTTAATTTCATTGTTCTGTATAGGACAATGACAATAAAGTTCTATCTATCTATCTATCTATCTATCTATCTATCTATCTATCTATCTATCTATCTATCTATCTATCTATCTATCCCTGGTGGGTATGAAAGGGGGTAAGTCAGTCAGTATTGTTGTGTATTGGTCTGTATTCCTATTGGTTTCTGTTCCTGTTCCAAAGGGAACAGGCCTATTGGTTTATTCAAGTTGCTGCATTTGGATCCTCAATCCTATTGGTCTCTGCCAAAAGGCAGCTTTGTGATTGGTTGTAATTGTTCCCTCCAAAATGTATCTTTTCCTAGCCAGTCCTGGCTCCTATAAATGTAGCTCCCTCTCCCCAGTCCCCAGTCTTGTTCTCTCCCTGAATAAAGAGCTGTTACACTAGAAGCTGTCTCCAGCCTGCTATGTCTAAGAGCTGAAATCACTAAAACCCACGCTACTACAAGTATTTCCCTGGGGCCTCTTGGTGCACAGCCCCCAGTGGAGACACCTTGAAGTTGGTGAACTGGGAAACGGAGATCTAGGCCTGCTACATGACCTTCCAGGAGTCTTTGTGAATTTCATGAATTAAGATCCACAACATCAGGCACAGGAGTCATTAAGTGATTTGTTTCATACAAGGATATGTTTATGTGGTATTTTTAAAAGGGGGGAACACCCAACAAGACAGAAAAAACAAGAGACAGAAGAAAACAAATGTTATCATTCTGTGAAGTACCTTCAAACACCTCTCAGCAATGAGACAATTGAGATTCTTGGGAAGCATCTATATATATTTAACAGTGTGATTGTTACATGCTGCAAGTTAAGTGCTTTGTGAATGAAAATTGCTTTTTCCAGGACCCATTTCCAAAAATAATTCTGTGTAATACCAACAAGCCTTTTTTTCTGATAAGCTCTATCTGGCTGTATATGTTTTTTAAATTAAATGTAAGAGTGAAAATAATTACTTGTATTGTGTTTATTCAAAGAACTGTTTGCAAACAGGATATTAATTACCTCATTTTGGAAGTATTCAAATATTTCAAAGATGATATTACATTTCTGTTTCTTATATACTCTGACAGAAAAAACACTTTCAGTAGCTGACTGTAGGCCTCTGTCTTTTCTATTAAATGCTCATTATGTTAGTCATTCAGTTTATTCTTCTCCAGTAGATTCTATAATAAATTGCTATTGAAACCATATCTGTTTCACTGTTTGTTAGCAGAGATTAATTGTTCCGACCTTTTACAATTCATGATGTTCTCTGTGGAATGGAGCATGCAATTAATACTTCATTCTAGTTTACATGCCTCATTCCAGCCTTTCATAATGTTTATTGCTGTGCCTGAAACAAATAATTCCTTCAGTCACAGTGTAATCCTATTCATTCCTATTGAGAAGTAATGCTGAATGTGTTCAGTGGAACTAACTTGCAAGTGAGTGCATACAGTACTGCAGCTTCAGTCTCCTAATTTAGGGGCAATGGTGATGGTGGGGAGCCGAAGTGAACAGTACTGCTAAACAAGTTGAGGAACAGTATAGCCATTACAAAAACAAAATACAAAAGTAGAACAGCGGATACTTTTGGGCTACTAGAAAAATAACAAAAAGTTACTAATATATCAAAGGCAAATTCCCTCTTCTTCAGACCTGTGCCAACATGTTAAAACATGGCAAAAGATGAAGTTGCCAGGAGTTATTTCTTAGATGTAAAGTCCCTGGCAAGATGGAAAATATGCCAGGCAGTTCCTTAGTTGAGGCCTGGAGCTTAGATGTTCTGAGGCTGCATCTGAAGTAAAGGGTGGTGTTTGTATTGTCCCAGTCCTCCAAACAACATGTCAGGGCTCACCTACTCACTTTCACACCCCCTCTCCACGTGGCATATCAAGGCTAATGGTCCTTTCTTGGCCTGGGAAGGGGGAGGGCTGGTGTAGAAGACCGTTGCATTTCATTTTGGTCTTGGGATAAAATTTAGAAAAGTCCACTTGGTGCAGCCAATTGGATCAAATAAAAAGGAAAGACATTACCTAGTGGGATGAGAAACTAAATCACCCACCTGCCTCTACTACCCCTGTTGACTCCACACCTTGTGCTGCCTCCTCTTCCTTTTCCTCTTCCACCCCTCCCATCTTCATAGATTATGATGACCTGGCTTCCCTTCTGGGAGCTGGGTCTGCTGTTTCTGTGCATGGCACATCTGTCAGCTGACAGGGACATGCGTGTGCAGATTTTTTTTTTTGAAGTTTCTGGGTTTTTCAAACATGTACTCTGCACAAATTCCAAAAGAAACTTCCCTCCTGTAGAATTATCCTGTGCTTGAGGAATGAAAAAAATAAGCATATGATCCACACAATGATTGCTGAGAAAGGATGAAGCAAGAACACTTGGATGAGACTGCAGTCTATATCCTAGGTATTGCGAAATATTTTGAATGACTCTTTAGGACTTAATGAAATGGTGAAGCAAAGGCATAAGTAAATGTAACACATACAACGGGGAAACATGCCTGCCCTTTGACCCTCTTATGCTGCCATGCTCACTCCACAGAACACCGATTAGAAAGCTATGTTCCAATTTCCAAACAATTTCCTTTGAGTATAGAACCGGGGTGGGGAGGGGAGGGGAAGCTATGATGAACCAAAAGCCCTACAAACTACTACTTTTTTGTATGTGTCCCCTCAATTTGGGGGTATATATATATATATATATATATATATATATATATATACAGAGGAGAGCTGGGGAATAGCAAAGATTGTAACAGGAAACCAAGGTCAAAATCTTCCATACTATGTGAAATAAAGATAGTGAAAAAACTCATGGACAAAAATCAACTCCTTTAAAATGTGGTGTGGGAAGAGAGCCTTACAAATACCACAGATGGTCAGAAAGGCAGAAAAGTGGTATTTAGGGTGGCGGGATGGAGAGAAGGGCCTCTCCTGATGACCTTAACACCCAAATCTTTTCATACTGTGAGATTCCATCTTTGAGGTAGCTAGGACCCAGGTCATATAGTGCTCTATGCAAGTCTCTTTCTGTGCCTTCACTACTATTTGCAGCCCCAGAAAATATATTAATGAAAACTATAAAAGCTATTACAGTTGTGCATAAATATTAAACAAATTAGTATCAAAATAAGTCACCTTGTTAATCACATTTGGTCTTTTGTGGGTTAAAAGTTAAAAGATTGGCCTGATTAGTTAAAAATAATTACTTTGCTCCAAGGTCTGAGAGAATTTTTGATAGAGTTTCTGGATCTTGGTTACATTTCTGGACAGATCTCTCACAAGGGAATTAATCCATTGTCTTAAAAAAAATCCTGTAGACTCTGAAGCTAAATCCAGCCCACAGCTGCAGACAAAAGAATTTCTTCATCCTTTCCCTTTTATAACCTCTTATGACACACTCATTCTGTAGGTTTTCTCAGTCTTCCAGGCACAGTGTGTTGGAGCTGAAGTAAGAAGGCAGGATTGTCCCTTCCTGCATCTGAATTGTACTACCCACCTAGTAAACTACCTCTAGACCTTTCTCTTGCAATACGTACTTATACTGTAGTTGTGTAAACAAGTCTGGTAACAGGACATGAGACCCTTAGCCATGTCCCCGCTATATACTCCCAGGGAACCCCCTCCCAGATTTTGCCATGGTTATTTCTTACAGCATCTGACAACACATTACATCATTGTGAGGCCATCATATCAAACAAAAATGGCAGCTACACCCCATGGAGCAAATGCCCACCATTGCCAGTACTGTCACAGTCCAACAAGTACCAGCAGATTGTGGTCCAATGAAGGAAGTATCCTCATTCATTAACATGGCAGGAGCTCCGGGTGACTGGAAGTGGATCATCAGAAGACTTTGCTGAAGACCATTTACATGTGCGGCTGACCTTATGAAGAACCCAGGCCTCACGTTGTTGAGGAAGTAATAGAGCTCTCACTCACATCGTTCCAAAAACACTCATTATGTAGGAACTCATCTTTACAACAGACTTAATCTGCCTGCCTCATATCATCAAAGAATGGTCAAAACAGCTATAGTAATTAAACATGGGCACGACTCAGCGAAATTGTCATTTCCGTTTTCGGTTATCGTTTCCGTTACGTAATGGAAACGGTAACGATAATTAAGCCATTAGAACTCAAACTCGAACCGAAAAAAGAAAAATTTGGTCAGGTTTTTCGTTTCCATTTGTGGCATTGCGGCGATCACGCAATGTGAAGCAGAGAAAAAGTTTTTAAAAGTTCTTTTAAAAAACCCCGACGCCCAGCCAAAAAAGCAGGTGAAAATATGCCTGCCTGAGGCTTTGCCACCTACCAGAGGGGTGGTTTCTGGGGGGTCCCCGGCCTTTCCCCCCCTCTTCTCCTGTCCTGGACTGCTTGCACCAGGCTGGGGGGAGTCATCCTCGTCGTCTCGCCATGCCATGCGGTGGTGGGGATCCAAAATGGCGACCGGAATTTTTCTTTTGAAATCGTGGTTTAAAAAGCACACCAAATCACCACAGAAACATGTGAAATTTATTTATTTTAAATGCCTGAATTTTAATAGAAGCAGCAGTGGGGTTTTTTTATAGCAATAAAATGTTGTATTGATTTTATTTTATTTTATTTTATTTTTTAATTTTTTAGACCTGCCCATTTGGGCTGGGCATGGGATGGGACCATGCAATTTTTTTGAACCATTCCACCAATGGCATCGCCAGGTTTTTGACTGACACTTCTGGATGTCTCGGAGGGCATAAAAAGCCGAGGCACCTTCCAGAAATCGCAGTCGGGTGTATGGATGTGGTTGAGGGAGGAGGGCTGGCTGCTGGTGCTGTGTGATCCAATCGAGATTGAGGAGGGAGGCTGGAGGCTTTAGGATTTAAGTTAGGCAGGCAGGGAGGGAATTGAATTTAGAAAATAATTTCTTTGATTCCCTGTGCCAGGACCCTGCCTGTCATGGAACCCGAATGTGAAGGGTTAAATGCTGAAGAGCAGCAGGAGGAGCCTTGTAGTTCAACCCAGCAGGCAGCTGAGTCTGAGGACACAGCTGAGGGCACATCTCCTCCTCCTATAAGGGCTAGGAGCAGGATCCTGCAAAGGAGAACTAACAGGAGAGCTAGGGAAAGGATCTTTAATGATAGGCGTAGAATTAGATCTGAAAGCCCTGAGTTCTAGCAGGAGCCTTGCCAGAGATATGGGTGTGCTCCCTGTTTTAGGATAAAGCTAGCAAGTTTACCCTGAACCCTCTGTGGGAGCAACGTGTCACTTACCTTGCCATGACATTCCTGTGTGTTATCCTGACTTTGTTTCCTGACCTTGGACCGGCTTTCTGACTACGGTGTTCTCTGTTTCCTGACCTTGGACCGGCTTCCTGACTATGACGTTTCTCTGTTTCCCTTCAACTTGGCATTTGGCTCTGTAAATTATTCTGGATTGACTCGGACTGTACTTTGTACTTTATCTGGATTACAACTAAAGTTCCTGGCAAAGAACTGAACTTGGCTTGCTGTGTGTTCTGTGTGCAGGGCTTGACAGTTTGCTCCCACCCACCAAACTTATTCAAGCAGAATGGAGAAGGAGGGGGCTGTTGGAATGACTCCACTGGAAGCTTTGCAAAACCAAGTACTGTTTTTGTCACAGGCAATTGTTCAGTTGCAGCAAGCTCCAGCATCATTACAGCCTCGTTGCCCTTTGCTGCCTCCTGACCGGTTTGAAGGCAAATTAGAGAAATTCCCTGCATTCTTGGCTCAATGCAAGCTGTTCATTGAGGTGCGGGCTCAAGAATTTCCTACTGAGAGGTCTAAGGTCTGTTTTATCATCAGCTTATTGAAGGGACAGGCAGGTAAATGGGCGACTCCTTTAGTCCTCAGTGCTTCACCTTTGCTGGATAATTATCAGGCTTTCCTGAACCATATTTTTTAAGCCTTTCAGAATCCCGTGCAGGCTGCTACCGCCAACAGGAGACTTAGAGCTCTGAAACAGGGCAAAGACTCAGTGTTTGATTATACCACTGCATTTCGTTTGATAGCTCAGGATTTGCAGTGGAACGAGCCGGCACTGATTTCTCAGTATATGGAAGGTTTGGCAGATGAAGTGCTGGATGAAGGGGAGAACAACCAAACACATTGCAGGAACTCATTACCCTGTGTCTGAGAATAGATGGACACCTGGAAAGCTGTCATCTCTCCCGAGGCCAGAACTGCAAACAGCAACCTCTGCCAGCTGTGTCTCATCTGCAATCTTGGGAGGCCAGTGAAGTGGATCCAGAGCCTATGCAACTGGGAGCTGCTCGACCATGCCTCACCCCAGAGGAAAAGGCAACAGGACGCTCTCATCATCTCTGCCTGTACTGTGGGGGAGGAGGACATTTCGCTTCTAATTGCCCTTTGAAGCGTTCCTCAATAAGTGCTGCTATCTCTCCAGCAGTAAAAGGGCAGCTCCATCCTTGAAGGAACCCCGAGGAATGGAGCATACCGAAGGGTTCCCAGGCAATGCTATCACACCTCAAGGACCTTTTCTGATACCTGTGACTCTAGGGCTCCCTGATGGTCGGGAGATTCCGGTGTATGCTATGGTAGACTCTGGGGCGGCTCACTGTTTTGTGGATGCTGGGTTTGTGTGGTACCATCGGATTCCAGTACAAACTAAGGACACTCCTTTGTTAGTAGAATCCATTGAGGGTCGGTTACTTCGTTCTGGACCGGTAGCTCAGGAAACCTGTCCCCTTACTCTTCAGGTAATGGATCATAATGAGCAGATTAACTTTAATGTAACCCGAATGCCCCGGTTTCCTCTTGTTTTGGGACTTTCCTGGTTGCGAGCTCACAATCCATTGGTGTATTGGGTGCAAGGGGAATTATATTACAAGGTTCCTTGTTCAAAGCAACATTCCTCTACTGTACTGGCATCTGCCCATGATACATCTGACCCTGTCTTGCCCCAGGCATACCAAGACTTTGCAGATGTATTTGAGGAAAAGGGGGCTGACAAGCTACCTCCACATCGACCCTATGACTGTGCCATTGATTTGATTCCTGGGGCACCTCTTCCTGTGGTGCGAGTTTATCCCATGTCCGAACCAGAATTAGAAGTGTTGAGGGCTTTTCTAGATAAAAATCTTTGACGTGGGTTCATACGGCCTTCCAAATCACCATTGTCCGCACCAGTGATATTTGTCAAGAAAAAGGGAGGGGAGCTTCGGTCTTGTAATGATTATAGAGCATTAAACAAGATCACTATTAGGGACCGGTACCCTTTACCCTTAATCTCTGAACTTTTGGACCGGTTGAAAGGGGCTGTGTTATACTAAGCTGGACCTTCGGGGGGCGTATAATTTGGTACGTATCCGTAAGGGAGATGAGTGGAAAACTGCATTCCGGACCCGGTACAGTCAATATGAACATTTAGTAATGCCTTTTGGTCTGACCAATGCACCCAGTGTGTTTCAGAGAATGATGAATGTCATTTTCCAGGATCTCCTAGATCGTTGTGTAATTGTGTATTTAGATGACATTCTGATTTACTCCGCTGATCCAGCTCAACATGTTCAAGATGTTTGTCAGGTCTTACAGCGTCTTCGGGAGAACGGACTCTATGCTAAGCTGGAAAAATGTGAGTTTAACATTGAAGAAGGTGAATTCCTGGGGCATATCATTTCTCCCCAGGGAATCCGCATGGACCCCAAGAAAGTAGAGGCTGTGTTGTCATGGCAGCAACCACAAAATCATAAGGACTTACAACGGTTCCTTGGCTTCACTAACTACTACCGTCAGTTTATTCCTGCTTACGCCGATATTGCTGCACCTTTAAACTGTCTCCTTCGCCCCAAAGAGCCTTTCCGGTGGACTCCAGAACCAGAGAAGGCTTTCTCTACCTTGAAAACCCACTTTACTTCGGAGCCTTTACTTCGCTACCCTGATCCACAACTGTCATTCATAGTAGAGGCTGACGCATCTAGTGTTGCCCTGGGAGCAGTATTATCTCAACAAGAGGATCCCTCCCAAATCCCACGTCCCTGTGCCTATTATTCTCGGCAATTAAAACCTGCAGAGAAGAATTATACGATCTGGGAGCGTGAACTGTTGGCCAACAAAACAGCTTTAGATGTATGGAGGCATTACCTTGAGGGAGCTCGACACCCTGTGCAAGTGTTAACTGATCACAGAAACCTGGAACATTTACAAACAGCTCGGCGATTGTCTCAGCGACAAATCCAGTGGTCTTTATTCTTTTCTCGGTTCGATTTTCGTATCAAGTATATTCCGGAGGCTCAGAATAAGAAAGCTGATGCATTATCTAGAAAACCTGAATATGCGGCACCAGTGAAAGAGACCTTAGTGGCACCCATCTTTCCTCCCTCTGTGTTCGCAGCCATGAATCCATGTCCCAGCTTGGCAGAGAAAATCCGGGAAGCTCAAGTTCGAGATCCATGGACTCAGCAACGTCTTCAAGAACTTCAGAATGGGGAACATGGAGAGTTTTCTGCACAACAAGGGTTATTACTACATCGAGGGAGGTTATATGTTCCTGCTGGTCCCCTTTATTAACAGGTATTGCATCTATCTCATGATTCTTTACCTGCTGGACACTTTGGACTTTACAAAACCCTGCATCTGCTCACAAGAGAGTTCTGGTGGCCACAGGTCCGTGCTGATGTTGCCCGATATGTGGGTTCCTGTGAAGTTTGTCAGCGAGCAAAGGATGTGGTGGCTAAACCCTCAGGTCTGTTGCATCCTTTGGCAACACCCTCTGGTCCCTGGAATGCTGTCTCCCTAGATTTTATCACGGATCTTCCCCGTTCAAAAGGGTTTACCTGTATCGTGGTCTTCATAGATTTATTCACCAAAATGGCCCACTTCGTTCCTTGTCCTAAATCTCCTACTGCAGCAGAAACAGCTCATCATTATTTACAACACCTCTTTAGGCTTCATGGTTTACCTGAACACCTTATTTCGGATCATAGACCCCAATTCACTTCTCGTTTCTGGCAAGCAATGCACAAGGCACTAGGAACCCAAGTTCACTTGTCACCCGCTTATCACCCACAGTCAGATGGTCAGACTGAGCGCACCAATGCCACTTTAGAACAATATTTACGTTGTTATACATGTTATCAACAGGACAATTCGGCAGATTTGTTGCCTTTAGCTGAGTTTGCATACAACAATGCTATACATTCATCCACTCGTCAAACCCCATTCATGGCCAGCTATGGGTATCATCCTCGGTACTTTCCAACCACCCTTCCTTCCACCTCTGTGCCAACTACCAATGCTTATATCCAAGAACTTCATGGCATTCAAGAATTATTGAAAGAACAACTCAATCATGCCAAGGAAGCATATAAAAAAGCAGCAGATCGGAAAAGACAAGAAGGTCCACAGTTGAATCCAGGTATGAAAGTTTGGCTCTCTACCCGATATTTGAGACATCCTGGGCAATCCCGGAAACTAGATCCTCGATTCATCGGCCCTTACCCCATCCTAGAAAAAATCAACCCAGTGGCGTTCCGTCTACAATTACCTGCATCCCTCCATATTCATCCCGTGTTCCATCGTTCCCTCTTGGTCCCAGCCAAAGATCCTGACCCCAACCGACCACCAAATCCTGAACCTCCTCCACCAATCTTAGTAGAAGGAGAAGAGGGGTATGAGGTCGGTCAAATTTTGGATTCCTGGATACATCGGGGGGGGGGGGTTGCAATACTTAGTAGACTGGGAAGGGTATGGACCAGAAGATCGATCTTGGGAACCGGTGATTAACTTTCATGCGCCGGAGTTGATTCAGCAATTTCATGATAACTATCCAGATAAACCTGGCCCATCGGAAGAGGGGGACCATGGGGAGGGGGATAGTGCCAGGACCCTGCCTGTCATGGAACCCGAATGTGAAGGGTTAAATGCTGAAGAGCAGCAGGAGGAGCCTTGTAGTTCAACCCAGCAGGCAGCTGAGTCTGAGGACACAGCTGAGGGCACATCTCCTCCTCCTATAAGGGCTAGGAGCAGGATCCTGCAAAGGAGAACTAACAGGAGAGCTAGGGAAAGGATCTTTAATGATAGGTGTAGAATTAGATCTGAAAGCCCTGAGTTCTAGCAGGAGCCTTGCCAGAGGTATTGGTGTGCTCCCTGTTTTAGGATAAAGCTAGCAAGTTTACCCTGAACCCTCTGTGGGAGCAACGTGTCACTTACCTTGCCACCACGTTCCTGTGTGTTATCTTGACTTTGTTTCCTGACTTTGGATCGGCTTTCTGACTACAGCATTCTCTGTTTCCTGACCTTGGACCGGCTTCCTGATTACGACGTTTCTCTGTTTCCCTTGAACTTGGCATTTGGCTCTGTAAGTTACTCTGGCTTGACTCGGACTGTACTTTGTACTTTATCTGGATTACAACTAAAGTTCCTGGCAAAGAACTGAACTTGGCTTGCTGTGTGTTCTGTGTGCGGGGCTTGACACCCTGCATCTTTGTCTGCTGAAGGGAATAGCAGTGTATTCTTTATTTCTTCTCTGGCAGTTTGTGAGGATTTTTTTTCTGATATTGGATAAAGGGGGAGGTTCGACTGGGAGTGGGAGGTGTGGATTTATTTTAAAAATATATTATATACTACCATTTATTTTCTATTTTCCCAACTTCAATTTGCTTTCACACACACACATTTGGGGTGCAAGCCAAGAACAGAACCTCTATCCTAAGTGATATCCTAACTGCCCACTCGCCCATCCGCCCATGCCGCCGCCCACCCACCACCCACCCATGGCCCACCACCACCTCCCGCCCACACCTCCCCCGCCCCTGCCCCCTCACCCCGCCCACCACCTAGGGCGCAAAAACACCTAGTGCTGGCCCTGATTGTGGGACGCCCCTATGCTCTGGGATGGGAAGTCAAATCGCGCTAAATCGCGGTGGAAACGACAAACGACAAACGACAAACGAAATGACAATTTTTTGAAAAAAATCGCGACAAACGGAAACAACCCGAAATGGACCCGTTCTGACAAACAAAAACTCAAAACGTCATTTTTTCTGGTTGTGCCCATGTCTAATAGTAATCTTGGAACTTTAGAGCAATGGGTAATTAAGCCCAGCCCTCTTTAAGGAGGCACAGTGAAGAATCAAACTCCCTAGCAGTTCAAAAGTATGTAAATGCAAGTAAATAAAAAGTTACTGCTGTAAAATTGGGAAGGTAAAACTGTGTTTCCTTGCAGCCATGCTGGCCACGTGGCCACGGACTTGCACAACAATGGGTCTTGGGCTTGAATATGGAGCTGAGCACTTTCATTCATTCATTTATTTATTTGCATTAGCCATGGCCTTAGCAAAACAGGACAACAATTAAATAGATATAAAATTGGCATACCAAATCATAATAGTAAATACATATACATGCAACATTCCTATACAAGATCTGGACAAATAATCTGTAAATGATTATTATTTTAAAATCATAGTTAGCCTCATTTTAATTGCTGCTGCTAAAAAATTAGCTGTCAGCAGTGTCACCTGTTTGTCTCGGTCTCCGAGGAGTAATGATATATAAAAATCAGATGAACGACCTGGCTTCTTTACTAACATGGGAAAAAGTAATTCTTGCCACACCTCTCTATAAAAGGAACATAACAGTAACACATGAGCAAGTGTTTCAACACCTTCACCACATGGACATGTGCGATTTTGTAGAGGTGTTCCTTTAAAGCGACCCTCTAGCATAGCTGAAGGCATGACATTAAATCGTGCACATGAAAAGGCCCTTCTGTACTTTGGAACTGTTAGCACATTTAGATATTGTGCCATTGTCTGTCACCAATAAATTATGTCCCTGGTATGGCAACTCAGTGATAAGTCATCCAACAATGGCACGGAGATGAGCACCACCTGTAGGACTCGGACACGACTAGCTGGCATGTGCATATAACTTTACCTTTACCTTTACCTTTACCTTTTTAAGGAGGCACAATGAAGAATCAAATTCCCTACCTCTGACTCCACAGCTAGACACCAAAACCACTGAACTATCCAGCACTTCTATATAGAGGTATACAATATTCCTATAAGAATACTTGAGTGGTGTTAATCTTTAACCACTTAGTAGTGTTTTATATCTGCATCTCTTCTGTCTCTTTCAAGTGGGGATGCTGGGATGCACATAGCTATGAAATCCATTTCGTTTCTTGTGTTCCTTTTCAAATGTATGTATGTTTTAAATTGCAGGCATTGTTTGAATGCAGACTCGCCATTGTGTGAAAAAAGCTTAAACAGAATTTTGTATGCAGCTGAAACAGTTGCAGTTTTGGAATTAACAACTCTGTAAATGGGCACATTTATTTCAGATGCAGCTGTTTCTCAATATGAGGATCCCAGAGGGCCGACTATGTCCTCCCAGTGAACAATCAGGGAAGTGCTGATCTGCACAAGCAAATAAAGTCTTAGATGGAAATTGGAATCTCAACACGTGCATATAAGGAATTGCTTTTTTAGCTTGAACATGTGCACTCTGATGATCAGAGGTTCTTACAGAAATGTGATCTACAAAATGTATTGTGCTGAGATTTGTAACAGAGATTTAAACAAAACATGATAAATTGACACTCTGAGGCCCCTCTTAAATCATTCTTGCTGCTTGAAAAAAATATATTGGCCTGTCTTTGATGGGATAGATCTGTAGTGGAGAAATTTATCTCAAGACCTGCCTTAGACTTGAAATGGGGAGAGGGAAACTCAACAACTAAAAGTAATTGGAAATAATTTCTGGTTTTGAAGGGGTATTAGGCATGGACTGATGATGGGACATGTGACCTCAGTCCAAACACCACTGCTTTTAAAGACTTCCATGAGAAGTTAAACTCTTTTCAGACAGGAGAAAAAAATCAGTTCAGAGGGAGGGAGTCAGTTAGTGCTCTATGTAAATATGATGTAAATATGTAACTATACATAGAACTGTGCTCTTGATAAGGTTTGACAAAATCTATATGTCTTTCCAGTTCTTCTGTGCCACTAGAGATACTCTATAGGCAGCCAGGTGGATAGTGGGATTGTGTTATAGTGTCTACTTGGGGAGAATTTTTTTTTAGGAAGAGTTCATTAATGTGCAAGTGTTTTTAGTGAAGATAATCAGTGTACAAACAACATCTAATCTGACGTGTATCCAAATATATGTCATTAAAAATCCATTCCAAGCTGATTTCTAGGTGCCCTCAAATCATGCAGTTTTATGCTCTCCTATTTGTCAGTGTTGGATTTTGCAAAGTGACACATTTCTGTTTCACTAAAGTGAGTTAAAATGCCTTGTCCTTGTGTGAACAGTGCAGATAACTTCTATATTTGTGGTGAAGTGAGTTTTGCATCACAAAAGCACAGCATAAATACTCACATTTATTTGGATTGCAAAACTGGAGATCAGGAAAATAGTTGGTGCCCCACACTTATGCTGCAACACTTATGCAACAAATCTTCACCAGAGATTGAACAGGAAAAGGAAATCTATACCTTTTACAGTGCCAATGATTTGGAGGGAGCCAAAAGATCATACTAGTAATTGTTACTTCTTTGTGGTAACTCCAGTTGTGAAAGGTGTGTCAAAGCAGAAAAAAATTGACTGTGCATTATCCAAACATTCCATCAGCTACATGCCCAGTACCCCATGGAGAAGGATTATTGGTTCCTGATGCACTAGAATCAATCTTACTTAAATCAGGAAAGGTATAGGATGAAGCTTCTGGTCTTGTCCCATCAATGTCACAGGACCCACATTTTCTCCTATCCTCCTCTGAACTACACCTCATAACACAAGGTAAATTAAATGACTTTATCAGACATTGAGAACTACCCAAAAGTAGTGCAGAACTGTTGGGCTGCAAACTGGAGCAGTGAAATCTCCCAGCAATTGGTGTTAAGGTTTTCATATTTCATGACCCCAAAAGGATCTTGATGGAATTCATCAGTGCTTGCAGACTATTTCTGGAGAGTGACAGGAGATGATCCATTTAATGAAGTCAAGAAGTGCCAAACTGACACTAAATAGGACAAAACTGATTTATTTATTTATTTATTTATTTATTTATTTATTTATTTATTTATTTATTTATTTATTTATTATATTTGTATCCCATCCAACTGGCATAAAAGGCCACTCTGGGTGCCTAACAACAATAAAATACAAGATAAAACAGAACAAAAGGTTGATCTCAACAAGAAGACAAACATGACAAGAATAGACTCCCCAGAAATGATAATCACGACCGACAAACATGACAAGAATAGGCTCCATGGAGTATGATAATCACGCCCGTCTTACTTAATATGGGTGCCAAAAGAGGAAAATTTTCAGTAGCAGAGTGACCATCAAGATTAATATCAAGATAATAGAGTGATCCATGAAGATAAAGGATTTGACCGGGGGGGGGGCAACCTGTGAAGATAAGAGGCTTGGCAGGAAAAGGGAATATTGAAAAAAAATTCTGGCTTAGAGAATCTATTACATTAAAAAAAAATTTTCTGTATTCTGATTGTCTAAGGCCACTAATTAATTGGTATGATATGTGAAATGGAAAATGGAAATGTAAAGATAAATCTGATATATAACGAAATTTTAATCTGTTAGATTTTTAAAAGAATAGAAGCAGCTAGGTATAGACAAGAACTTCTATGCATAAAGTGAAACATATAGACCAGGAGGGAGCTCTCTAATAATGGCCCATAAAGTATTAACTTGAACTAGTGATGATTGCTGAAATTAAACATTCTTTGGAAGAATCGGTAAATATACTGTGGATGATATATAGAATATATATGGTTAGCTAAATCTATCCTAAACTGCTTAAAAGAGCTAAACAGCAAGTTTGAATGGATTGTTGAGATTAGATAGGCTATATTCTTTTATTAAAATAGATGAAAGTAAAGATAGATAGAATAAGGATGAGATAATAAGGAAACTATGTATGAAAATATGCTCATTTAAGATGGGAACAGAGATATGAATTATATTGGGCTCAAATGTTGAGAAAAACTGTGACTGAAGTGGTAACATGAAAGCAGACAAGCAATATATTTGTTTTATGTAATTTATTGTAGAAAATAAATAAAAATGTAAACAAATATATAAGAATGAAATAAACAAGTAACAAAAAGGAAAAGGGGGTCAGAAACAAACAATCATCACAACAAGTAGTGGAGTCAATAAATGAGAACAAAAAAATTAAAATAATATTAACTAGTTTTTTTCCTTTTGTTTCAAGATATATTTTATTTATATAACTCTTTTGCTGATTTTTAAAGTGTTATATATAAAGGAGAGGTTAAATATCATAATGTGAAGCAACCATAAATACACAAAAAGACCAATGTTTACTATTTATGATTACAATTCTACTATTAACACAATGTATGTAGACATAAAATGTTTAAAAAAACCACATAAATATCTTGGAAATAGTAATTGTTATATTTGAATTCAGCACATCAAAATACATAATAAATAGTGCATTTTATATCTGAAGCAGAAACCCTCTAAAAATATATAAATGGAGGCCAGTGTTATTTGTTCTCAGGTTCTGAGTATTTAGGGGAAATGATTTTAAACTCTCTTTTGACCTACCCAATCAAAGCCCATACAAAGGAGCCAGTTATTCTCCCCACATTCACCTCTACATTCAGGTCTAAGCCCAATGAAGCCACAATGTGCTGCCTTGAAATAGAAGTAAGAAAATCCCAAAACATGGCTAGTCTAACAAGAAACATAACCTTCCCTTTGTCATACCTGGAGGTCCAATGGATACTGTTTGGAGACTGTAAAAGAACAACTGCATTCTATTCTGATAAAAAAAAAGATTGGTGGGAAGCAGCAAAAAAGACCAGTGTGGCTTCTCAGAATGCTCAGGAGAGGACCTGAAAACAAACAAAAAAGACATGTACAGGGAAAAGAAGGAAAGAAGGCTAGGCTGCCAAAGAAGAGTATAGACCAGGCTTGCACAACATGTCGACTGTGAGCGACTGGTAGCCCGCGGCGTGCTAAGAAGTCGCCTGCCAGGACCCTGCCTGCCTCCCGACCTGGGACGCTCCTCCACCACTGCCGCCAGTGCTACGGAGCCTGGTGGGTGGGGAAGGGCAAGTGGGCTCTCCCCCTCCTCCTCCTCCACCAGCTTGCAGAGTTTGGTGGGTCATGTGGGGTGAGCAGGCGCGCTGCTGCCAGTGCCGCAGAGCTTGGTGGGAGGCCGAGAGGGAGCTCCTCCTGTGCTGCCGTCAGTGCCGCAGAGCTTGGTGGGTCGTGGAGGGTGAGTGGGTGCACTGCCGCTCGTGCCTTGGAGCTTGGTTGGTTGGGTGGTTGGGCCGAGTGGGTGTGCCGCCACCGAGCTTTGTGGGTGGGGCAAGCAGGTGCTTCTCCTGTGCTGCGCCGCCAGGGCTGCGGAGCTTGGTGGGCCGAGCAGGCATGCTCCTGCAGCAGAGCGGGGTGGTGGTGGTGTCAAGTGGACACTCCTTCTCTTCCTCCACCGCCGCGTGCACCACGGAGCTTGGTGGGGGCCAGGCAGAGCAGTTGTGAGGACTGTATGTGCGCTTGCACTTGGCAAGGGAGCCCGCGGGGACGTGCCATGGGCAAAAGGAGCCCACGGGCTGTTCAAAGTTGGACAGCCCTGGTACAGACAAGCAGCAAGGAAATGCATGGATGGCATCAGGAAAGCAAAAGCAGAGAATGAACAGATTAGCTAGAGAGAGATGCTAATAGCAATGAAAAAGCATTCTTCAGATACGTGGGAAGCAAAAAACAAAGAAAAGAAATAGTGGCAGAGCTCTTCAATGGAGATGGAAACATGGTGACAAATGACAAAGAAAAGGCAGAGGTGCTCAATTCCTACTTTAGCTCAGTCTTTTCCATAAGACGGATTTTGAACCACCAGACCTAAGTAAAGTGCAGGGGACAGGATTACAGCTTCAGATTAATAAACAAATAGTCAAGGATGGAATTGATAATACCCTGGAAGACAGTAACAAAATTCAAAATGATCTTGATAGCCTGGAGCACTGGGCTGAAACCAACAGAATGAAACTTATCAGGGATACATGCAAAGTACTGCACCTAGGAAAAAGAAACCAAACACTCAGTTACACCTGGTTCTGCAATACTACAAGTGAGAAGGATCTTGGAATTGTCATAGATCGTAATCATACTATGAGCCAACAGTGTGATGTGGCCATTACAAAGCAAATTATATTTTAGGCTGCATTAATACAAGTATAATTTCCAAACTCCTTGAGGTGTTTGTCTCCTTCTATTCAGTACTGATTAGGCTTCATCTTGAGTATTGTGTCCAGTTCTGGCCACTGAACTTCAAGAAAGATGCTGACAAATTGGAACAAGTTCAGAGGAGGGCAACAAGGATGATCAGGGGGCTGCAAACTAAGCCCTGTGAGGAAAGACAGAAAGACCTGGGCATGTTGAGCCTGGAGAAAAGACGACTGAGGGGAGATATGATAGCACTTTTCAAATATTGAAAGGGCTGTCATTCAGAGGAAGGGCAGGATCTGTTCTTGATCCCAAAGTGTAGGATGTGTAGCAATTGGCTCAAGTTAAGAAAACTCAGCTTTCATCTGAAGATTAGGAAAAACGTTGTAACTGTTAAAGTAGTACAGCAGTAGAACTAATTACCTCCAGAGGCAGTAAGTGCTCCAGTGGTGGAGGCATTAAAGAGAAATGTGGGTAACCACCTGGCAGATACTGATATTCCTGCATGGAGCAGGGGGTTGGATTTGCCTTGTAGGTATTTTGCCACAAGGATATGTATCTTAAAAATGGACTTCCAGTCTCTTCTGGCTCAGCTGCTGTCCTTTCTGTCACCTTCCATACCTTGATCTGCCCGAGAAGACTGAGGTTATGTTCTTTGGGACTTCCCCATCTGGCTATGGAGGCCCTTTTCCTACCTTGGAGGGTGTTTCCCTCCGGCCTTCGGACAGTGTCCGGAATCTGGGCGTAGTCCTGGACCCGGCAATCACTATGGAAGCCCAGGTGGCTGCTGTGTCCGGGACTGCCTTTTTCCATCTCTGTCGCATAACCCAGATTCGTCCCTACCTAGATGGGGACTCCCTCAGGACAGTTGTGCAAGCACTGGTGGTCTCGAGACTAGACTATTGCAACGCACTCTACATGGGGTTGCCCTTGACTCTCCTTCGGCGACTGCAGCGGATACAAAACGCGGTGGCCAGGCTGGTGGTGGGTGTGCGCCGGTTCGACCACATCACCCCAGTCCTGGCTTGTCTGCATTGGTTGCCTGTTGCGTCCCGAATCAGATTCAAGGTCTTGGTTTTAATTTATAAAACCCTCCATGGCCTGGGACCTGACTGCCTGGCAGAGCGGATCGACCAGCGGTCAACATCGGCTGGACCAACCAGGTTGTCATGGGCGCACATGCTGCGGGTGGCCACGCCCAGAGAGGCTCAGAAGACTTCCACCCGTACCCGAGCCTTCTCTGTGGCTGGCCCTACCCTGTGGAACCACCTTCCCAGCGAAGTGTGCCTTGCAGAGTCCCTGCCAGCCTTTCGGAAGGCATTAAAAACTCTGCTTTTCCGAGAGGCGTTCTTAATTTTTTTTCTTTACCTGCCATCTGTTACTTGTTATTTTTATTGTGTTCTGTTTGATTATTCCTGTTTTTAAATTTTCTATTTGTTGTTTGTTTCTGTTTATATTCCTTTTGTTGTAAACCGCCCAGAGTTCCCCCGGGAAGACGGGCGGTATATAAGCTCAATAAATAAATAAATAAATAAATAAAATAAACAGCCTGGTGAAGTTGATCTCAGTTCTCTCCATGGCTCAGGCAGCTGGAATGTCCAGGAGAGGATCTGCCTTTCAGCTGTTAATCTCTCTCTGCTTTCACCCTTCTTTTGCTACAGCAATGGCTGCCAAGTATTTTAGATCATATACAAGCATTTTGAATCTCCAAAACACCAGAACAAATTTGTTGGAGCACTCTAACCAACCCAAACAGATCTGAAGGTTTCTTGAATGGTCTACAGAAGCTCCAGTAATGTAAAAATAATCTGCTCCATTTGGTTAATTTTTCCAAATTGCATATCTAAGAAGGGTAAGTGGCAATTGATCTGTTGTTTGGATTTTTTATTTTTTTATTTTTTTATTTTATTTTATTATTTTATTTTATTTTATTTTATTTTATTTTATTTTATTTTTGCTTTCTGAAATGCGTCTTCCCTCACTTTTTTTTCCTGCTTAAAACCAAAGTGATGCCTCTGTTCTGGAGATTCCCCTGTTTTTTTTTTAAAGGTAGGAGCATATAGACACCAGAAATGAAAAGAGAAAATCAGTTTTTCCTGAACAATCAAGGTTATATAAAAATACCAAAAAGTCATAATATAAGCAGCTTTGTGTCAACAGCAACAAAACAGCTTGGATTCATCATCAAAAGGAAACCAAACTATTGAGAAAGGCTATTTATTAAGGCTGCTTATTAAGGCTGTTTCTTAAGAAGACGCTTTCTGCATTCTAGAAGATCTTATTCCTAAATGTGCCCCTATAGTGTGCTGGTATGTTTCTCACATTTATCCTCAGGATGCACATTCCAGGAATAGATATCACATAAAAATGTAATCCTAACCCAAGGATTAAAAATTTCACTCCATTATTGCTACTCTATAGTATCTATATGCCTCTAAGGTACAAGTTGAGATTTCAAGCTTTTGGAAAATGATAACACTTCTGAACCAGTGAATAACAGGTATAATGCAATGGGTGTAAAAAAATCAAAAGAAAGAGAGGGAGGCACAAACTTAAGATTTATAAAGGAGATGACACAAAGCATAACAATATGACATGCTGAAACTTTCTACAGTATGTACAACTAGTAGTAGGATTACACATCATCTAATTACTGTTCAGTCATGAATGATTTAACATGTCATATTACTCTTTTCTAAATACAGCATTCCAAGTTCAGTAGTTTTTATAAGAATATGCTAGAATAATCTTTCCATTAAGAAGGATGAAAGTAATTGCCTCTTTTCTGACACTATTCATATTGCTTCCGTTGTATGTTATGTGCATCTCCCAGAAAACATTTTACTGCTCTTGTTGAATTCCTGGGGCTTCTCTCCAAATGCCTTGGATGTGCAGTGGAGGAAAAGATTCAAAATTCACTTCATGTTTCACTCTCAGCAAAACCTGTGACCATCTCAGTCAATAAATAAATCAGTCTAGGGAAGTGAAGAACTCCCCAAAGAAATGTTACTGGTTTCATCTCTTTGACACATTTCATGGTTCCCCCTTCCCCTCAACACAAGGAATATCACTTGATAAATGGATTTCACTGCTCTGTTTGGCTTCCCTCAGAATGCCTTGGCTTGCTTGGACTGTGGAGGCACTTCCACATTTCTCTTGCACTTGAATTCTGTTGCAGGCATGCAGAACTCCCTGAAGAGCTTTCACTGGTAATTCTCAAAATTATTTTCCCTCCCCTTGCACTTTCCTGGATGCTTCTGGTAATAAAGAATCTGCAATTTCACTCTGAGCTTTGTGTGAAGTGGCATGTCAGTGGAACTTGACACATGACATAGTATTCTGAGAATTGCCAAAGCGTCCTCTCATAGAAATAGACAGATGAATGCAAGCTTTGGTTTGAAAAGCAAAGCAGCACTAGCATTTAGTATTAGGAACACAAATTGTGTTTTGTTTCATTAAGCTATTGCTTTGAAGAGGAATGTTCACGTGTTTTGCAGACTACAACCTTGTTAGTAACAGGACATTTTTGTGTGCATTACAGCATACATGGATTTGTGTGTAGTAAATAAGAGTTTAGAGTACCTAGTAAATAAGCGGGATATAAATATAACAAATAAATAAAAATAAATAAAAATTTGTGTGTGTGTGTGTGTGTGTGTGTGTGTGTGTGTGTGTGTGTGTGTGTGTGTGAATCCTCTTCCTATCTCTTTGAAAACCTGAACATATTTCTTAATATAGCTTTTCCTCAGAAAAATATTTTAATGTGAATTTAATTAAATCAGTAATCTCTATTCTGCCTTTTTTTACCTAAGAGGAAGAGAAAGAAAGGAGGGTGGCAGGGTGACAAGTGACCAACCAGACAGTTTCAAGAGTGATTTTTAAAATGTATTACTTTTTTTTCCAGAATTATTTCGGGACACTAAAAGCAAAAACTGCATAAGAAAACATCCTTCATTCTGGTCTCAAATGTTCCATAGATTGCATTGTAACAGATGAATGAACTTGGCAGTGCACCAGCCATACAGGATATGAAATGGACAGAAGCCTGGTTGAAGCACAACCATCCTTGTGCTGGCAGTACCCTTTCTATTCTGTTGTTGTTCAGTTGTTCAGTCGTGTCCGACTCTTCATGACCCCATGGACCAGAGCTCGCCAGGCCTTCCTATCTTCCACTGCCTCCCGGAGTTTGGTCAAATCCATATTGGTTGCATCAATGACACTGTCCAACCATCTCATTCTCTGCCGTCCTCTTTTCCTTTTGCCTTCCATCTTTCCCAACATCAGGGACTTTTCCAAGGAGTCCTCTCTCCTCATGAGGTGGCCAAAGTACTGGAGCCTCAGCTTCAAAATCTGTCCTTCCAGTGAACATTTGGGGTTGATTTATTTCAGGATGGATAGGTTTGACCTCCCTGCAGTCCAGGGGACTCTCAAGACTCTCCTCCAGCACCACAGCTCAAAAGCAGCAATCATCCTTCTTTATAGTCCAGCTCTCACTTCCATACATCACTACTGGAAAAACTATAGCTTTGACTATCCTGAACTTAGTTGGCAAAGTGATATCTATGCTTTTTAGGATGCTACCTAGGTTTGCCATTGCTTTCCTCCCAAGAAGCAGGCGTCTTTTAATCTCATTGCTGCAGTCACCATCTGCAGTGATCAAGGAGCCCAAGAAAATATACTCTGTCATTGCCTCCATTTCTTCCCCTTCTATTTGCCAGGAGGTGATGGGACCAGTGGCCATGATCTTAGTTTTTTTTTTTATGTTGAGTTTCAGACCATTTTTTTCACTCTCCTCTTTCACCCTCATTAAGAGGTTCTTTAATTCCTCCTCACTTTCTGCTATCAGAGTAGTATCATCTGCGTATCTGAGGTTGTTGATATTTTTTCCGGCAATCTTAATTCCGGTTTGTGACTCATCCAGACCTGCCTTTCGCATGATGTACTCTGCATATAAGTTAAATAGGCAAGGTGATAGTATATACTGTAGCCTTGTCGCACTCCTTTCCCAATTTTAAACCAGTCAGTTGTTCCATATCCAGTTTTGACGGTTGCTGCTTATCCCACATATAGATTTCTTAGGAGACAGATAAGGTGGTCAGGCACTCGTTTGTTGTGGTCTACACAGTCAAAGACTTTGGCGTTGTCGATGAAGCAGAAGTAGATGCTTTTTCTGGAACTCTCTGGCTTTCTCAATAATCCAGTGCATGTTGGCAATTTGATCTCTAGTTCCTCGGCCCCTTCGAAATCCAGCTTGCACTTCTGGAAGTTCTGTTTCCACATACTGCTGAAGCCTGCCTTGTAGAATTTTGAGCATAAACTTGCTAGCGTGTGAAATGAGTGCAATTGTGTGATAGTTGGAGCATTCTTTGGTGTTGCCCTTCTTTGGGATTGGGATGTAGACCGATCTTTTCAAGTCCTCTGGCCACTGCTGGGTTTTCCAAATTTGCTGGCATGTCATGTGTAGCACCTTTACAGCATCCTCTTTTAAGATTTTAAAGAGTTCAATTGGAATGCTGTCACCTCCACTGGCCTTGTTGTTTGCAATGCTTTCTAAGGCCCACTTGACTTCACTTTCCAGGATGTCTGGCTCCAGGTCAGCAACTACGCTATCTTGGTTATCAGGGACATCCAGATCTTTCTGATATAATTCATCTGTATATTCTTGCCATCTCTTCTTGATCTCTTCTGCTTCAGTTAGGTCCCTACCATTTTGTCCTTTATCATATCCATCTTTGCATGAAATGCCCCTTTAATATCTCCAATTTTCTTGAATAGATCTCTGGTTTTTTCTTTTCTTTTGTTTTCCTCTATTTCTTTGCACTGTTTGTTCAAGAAGGCCACCCTGTCTCTACTTGCTATTCTTTGGGAAATCTGCATTCAATTTTCTGTATCTTTTCCTTTCTCCCTTGCATTTTGTGTCCCTTCTCTCCGCTATTTGTAGGGCCTCATTGGACAACCACTTTGCTTTCTTGCATTTTCTTTTCTTTGGAATAGTTTTCATTCCCTTGAAAAAAACATGTTTTGGTATCACCTTCATCATTTTTAAATAGTATAAATTCCCTAGTTTTTCAATAACAGCACACACCTTGTTGGATTTCTTTATGTTTCAGCCTTTTGAATTAAATTCTACAGTGTACCCATTCTCCACTAAGCAGCTTACACTTAACAGATTGTTTTGTAATGATGACACACACAATGCATTTTGAATCTTACTCAAACCCAGAACATTTAAATCTCCTTCTCCAGTCAATTCTGCCTTTTCCCCATTTGCCAAAGTCACAAATCTTCTTCTGGCTTGATGCAGATTCTGGAACTTTGAAGAATTACAACAGATATGCTCTGAACTCCCGCTGTCCACAAACCAAGCATTTTCTGTGTTTTCCTCAGTACCTTTAACAACAAAAGATTTACTGTCAGCAAAGCCCCTTCTCTGGTACAGCTCCTTCTGTTGACGCTTTCCAGAAGACTTCTTATCACAGTTCCTCATTAGATGCCTCATGGATTGGCATATAAAACATTTTTTTTTACAAAGAAAGCTTTTCCTTCCTCTTCCTTGACCCTCCGACTGGACTCTCTGTCTCCCTGAGGACTGGGTTCTCTCGTCCTCATCTTGGGTCGTAAATCTCTTTCTCCAAGACTGCATTCCTTTCCAGACACTTCCTTTCCTCCTCAAGAAGCTGACCAGACAAATAATCCACAGTTAAGTCTTGATCTTGCAGTGCTTCAAAACTCAATGCAAAATTGCCCCAGAATCACATATGCTTAGAATCACATATGCTTTGTGACCGTCCGTGTATCTTAAACCTGCTTCTTCTAACTCCACAAATGTTGCCTCATGAAGCTTTGATGTTCAGACACACTGTCACCTTCATTCAGCATTTTTCTGTACAGCTTTCTGGTCTGCAGCATTCTACTACATGCTGTTTGACGATCATGTACATTTCTTAATGCTTCCCAGCAGTCCTTAGCAGAACTTATGCCATGAATATAGTTCAACTTGGAATCTTGCAAGCTTAACACAATTGTAGCCAATGCTTTTTGATTTAGTTCATCAAATTTGTCATCATCCACTGCTCTGGGATTTTCCACACATTTCCACAAGTTTTCACGCTTCAGGTACATCTCCATTTTGAGACTCCAAGCTAAAAAATTAGACTCACAAAGCCTTGGAACTGGCAACACTCCACTTGCTGTGGCAGACTGCATTTTGCACAGGCTTTCTGGATCACTCTCACTCTCTGAGCTTTGCCCACTCTCTTCCTTCTCATACATCAGGGAAGACTGCCTGGCAACTTCTTTCAGCTTTCAGCTTCAAACTCAGCAACTTCAAAAAGTTTTCTTTAACCACTTAACATGCTGGCTTAAACGGTAACTGGGCCCATAACCTGTCAAGGAATGTATGAGGAGCTAACCTCAATTAGCAGAGTTGCAGCAATGTCAAGGATTAGAGGCAAAATATGACAAACTCTGTTGCTGGTTTTCTATTGCAGTCTATTTACAAAATATATACAGGTTCCATTGGTTTCCAGACTTAAATCCAGTAGCATACATAGTCCTGCTACTCTTCCTTATCACAGCCAACACATCAGGCTTACTGGCTAAACAGCCCTGGCTAAACAGCAAAAACATATTGCAATACATAAGGTATATATAGCATTTCTTTCCAATCATTTTGTTACTTTCACAACACATGTCATAAGTGCTTCTCTCATCCACGCTTCTGAGCTACGCTCTACTGTCCTTGGACACTCGCCTTCCTGTCAAGGCCACTTTACCGAGCTTGCTTCAGTCCACAGCTGGACTCTATATCTCTAATTGTAAGTTGAAAAACTCACTCACAAGAATATTTTTGACAGCAATGACCAGCTTGTTCTCTTGACAAAACTCAATTAGCCTTTGTCCTGCTTCATTTGGAACTCCAAGGCCAAAATTGCCAGTTATTCCTTTTATCACTTGACTCCCTACTTTAGCATTCCAATCCCCTATGATGAGAAGAACATCTTTCTTTGGTGTCAGTTCTAGAAGGAGTTGTAAGTCTTCATAAAATTGGTCAATCTCAGACTCTTCAGCACCAATAGTTGGTGCATATAATTTATACGATATTCCAATTTATAAGATATTCTATTTGGCCTTAAATGTCTTCTAGCAGAAGTAATGTGTTGCCACAACTGCTGTGCTAGCCAAAACCAACTGGCAGAGCAGCCAAAACAGAAGAGAAGATGTCATGGGGACAGGCTGGAGCTGAGTGATAGCGGATCCATACCTGCTTCTGCCCAACATCATAATAACTGCATCATAATAGTAAGGCCAGAGTAGCAGTAACAAATTTTCATCTTCTCTAGGGGTTTGGAGTAGGGATTATTACCTTACAAAAAATAACATGCTGTTTTGTCCATTTTGTAACATTTCAAACCATTTCAAAGTGAAACAAAATGACAGAGAGCGAGTTGTTCCAAAGTGAAATGAAATTATGTTTTCAGTTCAGGAGAGACCGAACCAGGGAGCAACTACAAGATCTTGCTGCAGCAGCAAGATCTGCCAGAGGTTTCTTTGCTTGGTTCTTGCTCACCACCACCTTCCAGCTGGTTTTGACAGGCTAGGCTGTCAAAAAATCTCAGCTGGGAGGCAGGCAGCTAGGGAGAATAGAACAGTCAGGCACCAGCAAATTTGTTGCCTGAACACTCCTTTCTCCCCTGCCATCCCCTCCTCTGGGGTGTGTGCGTTTTGGACACTGAGTGCTGTGGTCAATGGGGCAGTCACCACTGTCCACAGCCCTCTCTGTCTAAAAAACCTACCTTGGAAGGAGAGGGAGCATGGGAGAAGGAAGGAGACAGTGGAAAATTCAAGATCCATTTCAATCTACTGCTGCCTCTTTCCTTCTCCCTAGCAATCCCTGCCTCCCAACTATTTTTTAAAGGTATGTCTATGCAGAGGGGGGCTACCCACTCCCCACAGCCCTCCCTGTAAAAAACAACAACAACAACAAGCTGGGATGTGCTGGAAGACCAGGGGATTCCCTGCTGCTGCAGGTGCTGAGCTCACAGCAGAAGTGAATCCCCTGATTTTTCCTGAAACAGGAGGGGTCTGAGAGGGGGAGTGCTGACATCAACACTCATCTCTCTTACCTCTGCTTTTTGGAGGATGACTAAGGAATTCCCTGCTGCCGTGAGCTCAGTGCCTGCTGCAGCAGGGAATTCCCTGGTGCTTCAGCGCCATTCAGCTGGGTTCTGTTTTACAGGAAAGGGTGTGGAGAGGGGGCTCCCCTTCCCCCAACTTCATACCTCAATGTGTCAAAAAGCCCCAGCTGGAAGGTGGGAGAAGGTCAAAAGGCAAAAAGGAGTAGGCAGCAGTAAAAACCCTGCTCCCTTCTGGCATGTTGTCCCTCCCCTGCCTCTCAGTGGGGCTTTTTAACAGATCGGGCATGAGGAGGCCCCCTCCCAACCCCCCCACCCACAGCCAGTCAAAAAGCCCCAGCTGTGAAGAGGGATGGCAAGGGAGAACAGAGCCAGGAGCAGGAAATTCAGGAGGGTGGCTTGCTCAGTTCTGCCTTGCCACCTGCCTCCCAGCTGGGTTTGACAGGTCAGAATGATTCAGAAGCTGCCACCATCCAGGGTTGTTGTGTGTGTTTTTTTTGGGGGTGGACAGGTGGGGCCGTCCTTACTGGGAACAGCCTGACCTGTCAAAAAGTCTCAACTGGGTGGAGACAGCTTCCAATCATTTAGTTACTCATTTCATTTTATTACTAAAATTCAATAAAAAGTCATTTAGTAATAAAGCAAAATGAAACACAATGAGTAACAAAATGAAATTAAATGAAACATAAAATTTCCATTTCATGTCCATCCCTAGTTTGGACTTTCCATTTATCATTGTCCATTTATTGATTGTACCCTAGTTTTTATTTATTTAATTATTTATATAGCTTGACTCTCCGGGCTCACAATCAAAACAATTAAAACATCAAAATACAATAAAATTAGAACAATAAAAGCCAGTAAATACAATAAATACAGTACATTAAAAGCACACCACTAAAAATTGCCATTTTTAGTTAAAAAACTTTAATGGAAGGTTTTACCTTATATCAACGTCGGTGCCAGGTGAGTCTCATTTGGGAGGGCATTCCAAAGTCTGGGGGCAGTTGCTGAAAAAGCCCTATTCCTCCAAGCCATCCCCTTCACCTCCTTAAGCCACTACTCTGGGAGGCTTAATTTCTGTCATGTGGACTATTTTGTCTATTTATACCATACTCTGCATTGAGAATTTCTGTCAGAGAAGCTTTAATATGAAAAAAGATTCTTCTTTTTTAAAGGAAATATTTCAACTGAATATATCCCCATCATTTGAGAACACAGTCTAAATTTTTATTTTTCATGTAGGCACTTATAGGAGATAAATCACTTTTCTGCTATTTGTTTTCCTTTCTTTCATTTTGGCACATCATCTGTCATCAAGTCTCATTACACTGAGAATCCATCATTGATTGGAAATAGAATAGGAAGGTCAGTTGTATTTGATAATCAGGAAATGTTTGATAATAATGGAGATTTAACCTTCATTTTCTCCATGGACATGCCTCCTCATGTGTACATGGAAGTAGGTTAGAGAGATCAAGTCACTGAGAAAAACATATGGGAAGTAATATTCCCTCCTCCCTGTCCTTATCATCCAGTGACTTTTCAAAATGGAGAGTGATGAATTGCCATCCACTTAGGAGGGCAGCTTTTTTTGATGTGTCCTCTCGTACAAAGAAATCGAGGCTGATACCACCTGAACTCATTTCTTTCAGGATTCTGCACAACTATAAAATGGTTTTGTTTTGGAATTGGTAGACCCCAGAAATGAAAATGCCAGTACATAGAGGACAATACATCAATCTAATATGCTACCCAGGCTCCCTATCATATCCTTGCCCTGGCAAAAACTGCTGAACCCTTTTTTATTTTTTTTTATTTTTTGGCAAAAAGGTGAATGTTTCATCTCTCCAACCCATTATGAATCCAAATAGTTATACTACTAGGACAGTCAAAGATGCAAAATATTGAGGAATAGCCCCAAATGGTCATGGAATGCCATTTTTAGGGAGTTATTAATGTGTGAAAATTGTAACTATCTGTCTTTAAAGGATATAAGAGGAATTTCAGCTGTTCAAGCTTCTTCCTCTGCAATTTGAAGTAGTAATTAAGAAAGAACAAATCCTATTTTATTAGGAGAAGTTCTACATCTTTCAGCAAATGGCAGTATTCATAATTACTTGACCTATTTCTCGGGGAAGTAATGGCTGCTCAAAGGGGTGGATAATACTGGCTGCAAATAATTAATAAACTGGTTCAGGATTTTGTGTAACAATGCAACGAGGGATTGCAGTAGAGTGAGAACTGGATTCTGTTGAATTTCCAGAGAACATATAACAGAAGAAAAAAATGCATTCCAGGGATATAAAGAGGACTGGTGTGGGTTAAACAGAGAAGTTTACTGTTGGGGTCATTCAGATAATTAGTTGGGTGGTGATGAAAATATGCATGATTTAAAAAGGGTGCTCTGTTCTCTCATTTCTTCCTTGATAGCTGAACCCAGATTGTACAGTTTGGTGATGTAATCTCCAACCCTTAGGAACTTTGCTATAGGGTCCTACAATGGTTGGACATTTCCTCAATGCTTTTAAACATCTATATGAAGCCTCTGGGAGATATTGTACAGAGATTTGGGATTTGCTGCCATGTGATGTCATGCAGCTCTATTTCCCCTTTGTTTTCTCTGCAGATGATGCTGTATAGATCTTTGAGAGCTGTCTAGTACCAAGAATGGTCTGGATGAGGGCCAACAAACAGAAAATGAATCCAGTTAAAATGGAGATGCTACTGTTTGGGAGGACTTTCAGACCAGTTAGAGAGAAATTTGCTGAACCTTAATGGGGCTACATTCCTCCTGAAGGATCAGGTACACAGCTAGGGGGGTATTTATCGGCCCAGCATTTGCTATAAAGATGCAGATCTTTACTATGGCCTCAACCACATTTTATCAACTCCGGTTGATTGCCCAGTAAGGCTCCTATCTGGATAAGAAATGCTGAGTAACAGTAGTTCAAAACTAAACAACTATACTGCTCTCTACATAAGGTTGCCTTTTGGAAATAGTACAGAAATTTCAGCAACAGAATGATTTCTGAGACTGGTAAATTTGATCATACATCCCAAGTCTCAGAGTGCCTTCATTGGCTTCCTGTCTGTTTCCTTGCTCAGTTCAAGGTACTGCCTATGATCTATGCAGCCCTAAATATTTTAGGACTTCAATATTTACCACAACATCTCTCCCAAAAATTAGCTCCTCATTTCACCTGGTCTTCTCAATACATGTTGCTAAATGTGGTCACAATAAGGGAGGGGTTAAAAGCAACAATAAGGATTCAGGCATTTTTAGTGCTGCCCCCTCCGAAAATATATATATATATTTGGAAAAAACTACCAAATGAAAATAGCCAGGTTCCTTCCCTCCTGAAGTTCAGGAAATTCCCTGGATGCTGTTAATATTCATTTCTTTCTCCTTTCTCTTTTTTCTTTTGTATGAGTTTAAAATCCATATCTGTGTATTGTGTACCATATTGAATTGATTGCTATATAGGGTCTTGTTGGCTTTTAAGTTTTAATTTGCAAACTGCCCAGAGTGGTGCTTCCACTAAAGCTGCAGTATATAAATCAAATCAAATAAATATAAAATAATTGCATTATTATAGTAAATGTGGACTATTTTAGATAATTTTGATGAGGGAGTTTCCTGGGCATACGTTTCTGATTGGTGGATGCTCTTATGTGGTAATATGTCCTCCCACTCATTGTGCTGAATGAAGACTTATCAGTGCCTAGATAATTTCCTGAAGCAGACCTCCATCGCAATATATGTGTTTTCCAGAACCAACAAATGAAGAAACATGGTGAACCTAGGTTTTCATCTTTTATAGGGTGGGGAACATCCATTGTCTTCTTTCCTCTTGTTTGAGCAGCACACATTGATAAGATATTAAGTTCATTTTTAGAGATGGGCACGACCAGAAAAAATGACGTTTCGAGTTTTCGTTTGTCGGAACAGGTCCGTTTCGGGTCATTTCCATTTGTTGTGAAATTTTTCAAAAATTGTCATTTCGTTTGTCGTTTGTCATTTCCACCGCCTGAGCCAAGCCCATTTTTAGCATTGAAAGGGGGAGAGATGGAAGCGGTGGGAGGGGTTACCCGGAGAGCTCACTGCAGATACTCGGCGACCCCAGCCGAGCGCATCCCCGTCGGGTGTTCCTTTTTCCTCCAGCTCCAGGTGCGAGCGCCCACCCCGCCATCCTCGCCTCTTCCTCCTCCTCCTCCTCCTCCGCCTCTCCCCCCTCTCATGTGATCCAGGCCATCAATCAGCGAGGGAGGCGGAGCAGGCAGACAGGTAATTGCCCTGGCGAGGGCAGCGGTGCAAGAGGGTTGGTTGGGATGAATGAGCTGCAACCCAGGGAGGGCGGTTGCGTGCGCTCCCATGTGTTGCAGTATAAACCAACCCGCAGGCGGGCCGAGCCCGGAGTCCCATTGATTAGCCGCGTGCGAACACGTGTGTCAGCGAGGGGGGAGACTGGGATTGCTCATCCCTCCTCCCGTTGCCACCACTGCCGCCGCTGCCGCCACGGGTTCCTCATCATCACAGAGGCTGGATGCGCCCGCCCTTGGAAGGCAGGGAGACACAAAGGAGTCACAGCGTAGCAGCCCCAGCTGGAATGAACACACATGCATGCGCACACATGCGCGCCCAGGCTCCGGCATGCACACACACATCCACCATGTTGGGAGGAGGAGGAGGAAGGCGTGCTGCCCTCCCACCTTGCAGGCTGCGGGGGGGCAGAGAGAGAGAGAGAGAGAGCGACAATCAAAGATTTCCCTCCGAGCAACCCGCCTTCCTCGCTTAATCCTCCACCAGCGCTTGGCGTTGCGCCCTTCCTGTCCCACCGCCGGCATTTGCAGGGGGGGGAGGCTTTGGTGAGAAAAGGGAGGCCGGAACTGCTCATCCGCTTTGCCATTAAGGCTTTTGGGGAAGGGGGGGAGGACAGAAGAAGCACCTTCACTAATGGGGGGAAAGCGAAAACAATCGAGGCTCTTTAGTAGGATTTCCAGAGGACACGATAGAAAGGTGGTGGTTTGTTTTTTGTTAGGCAACAATAAGCATCAAGGGAGGTTGCCGCTTCCTGCGCGATTGCCGTGATGCCACAAACGAAAACGAAAAACCCGACCAAATTTTTCTTTTTTCGGTTCGAGTTTGAGTTCTGACGGCTTAATTATCATTACCGTTTCCGTTACGTAACGGAAACGAAAAACGGAAATGAAAACGAAATTTTCGCCGAGTCGTGCCCATGTCTATTCATTTTGATTTAATATTCCTAAGATACTTACCAGCTGCAGGATATACTTCTGCATTGGAACCACTGTTCTCTCTGCCATAAAGATTTAAACAGGGTTTACAACATCATTTTTATAACTTTTCAGTGTGTAAAGCACTTTACATACACTGATTGAAATCCTATTTTTGAGTAATAAGTCACAACTAGAGTAGGGCTACTGAACTGGTAATTTAATGAGTCAACTCCTCCTCAAGTTACATTGATTCAGCAGGCCTACTGTAGTTGCTGTTTATACTATTTAACAGGACTTTAACTAATATATCATTAGTTCTTGCAACTGAATTGTCCTCATTTCTTACTTGAAGAATTATATAAGTATATACAGAGACCTTTGGGTAGTGGGCAGCATATTATTTTAAAAATAAAAATAAAAATAAAAATAAAGTAATATTCAGTAATTCCTGTTATTTCCTTTCTTTTATTTTCACTTTCCTTTCCATTTTACCCTCCTTTGATTGTGGATACAGGTCTGAGTCTGAAGGAAAAAGATCCACTGTTCATACAGAGTGACAAGATACTTGAATGTGATCTAGATGATAGTTTGGAATGCTATTGATAGTTAAAGAAAACAATGACCCCGCATTTCAGGCATTTGCCATGTACTGTAGCTATTTTCAATAGACAAAAAAAAATACACACACACATACACATACAGCAGAGACTGGAAAATGCCCCAACAAATGTACTGTTTTTCCATTTGAAATACTTATCTTCATCCCACACAATAGAATGTGATAGCTAAATCAACAATATCAACAAAAAATAAGCACTTCTGGTCAATATATGCAGAAAAGGAAGTATCCATTCTCAGATAAGAATAGTCTTAAAGAAGACAACTGCAATCCAAAATCATGCAATCATCTGCACAAGCAACTTACTGTTTTCTATAGCAATATAATATTCTATCCATGAAAGAGAAGAAACACAATTCATTTATGGCAAGCTATCAACAGTACTATCTGTACATTTTTCCAAATTATTTTCTTGAGGTCAAGATGGTGTGGATAATGATGGGAAATATGACCACAGAATGCTGTCACTACATAGTGGGATAGGGTTGATGAGAGGTCCACTCAGAAAGTTGAGTTCTCTCATCAAAGATAGGGAAAAGGACACAGAAAAGATCTGTTCCTGTGTTATGTATCTGAGTATCTGGAAGAGAATGAAATGAAAATATTGAACTTCAGGAAAAAGGTCTGGAAAAGCTCATTTAGAATAATCTCTGAGAGTGATCACTTCATGTCTGCAGATGAAGACAGGGGGCAACCTGCTGCATACTGATCAGAAACGGAAGAAAATGATCCCAGCAGAAAAAATTGCAAACATTTCAAAGGCTTTCTCCAGTATAAATCCAACTGAAGTGCCACCTCCAAAAGTGCATAATCCTGTTGTTACTCAAGAGGCTGAGAGGTTTGAGTTTGGAAAGGAGAACATGCAATTTAACACAATCCTGACCATGACGAATTACGTAGATACTGATATGCCTTTGGAAGATTGCTCCTGGAAGGTTGGCCACTTTTTTAATGGTCACCCAAGCAGCAAAAGATGAGGGGCATGTGCACACTTACACATCCTAATCAAGGAAATATAAACTGGTGTCATGAAATGCAGCCATGGAAGAACATGAAGAACAACAGAGAGCTTACTTTTAGACACAAAGTGCCACTGTTTGAGAATGCCCAGGGCCGAAGAAAGATGGAGAGAAAGAAACAGTGCTGGAAGAACTGTTCCTCATATAAAACATTTTAGAAAAAGAATGCTTTGTATGATTCGAGTCCACAGTGTGGTGAAAATATTCTTTCAACTATATTTCTACAGTAGATGAAAGGATGTCAGATATTCTCCTCAGCTTAGATATGGCAGGAGGTCTATTAAAGAAAGACTTCATGTACATTGCACTAGATGTGTGTTTATTTGTGTTTTGGGGGTGTAACATGTAGTATTCCCCAAGCAGCAAAGGACAGAGAGAACTGCAGTGTGAAAACAGAAATTTGAAAATGTCTAGTTTGCACAATTCAGCAGCAACAACAAAATATGAATATCCCCACCCACTATCAGGCCTTCAGGCTGTTAGTTCTGCATAGCATAGTGGATAAGAAAACTAGCAGAAACCATCTTCAAGAATGACTTCATTAAAGAATATTTAGCTCAACAGACATTGTTCTGTTACTTGGGTAAAAAAAATGTTCCATGAGACAATTACTGCTAGGTTTTCTTACAAAAGAATGAAATGAGTAAAATCATCTTCCAGGACTTGTATTGTCCCCCTCCCCATTTTATATGGCTCAAGTTTTAAAAAAATGTTCTGAATTGGAAATAATCAGTATCAGCAAGAGACAGTATACTGTAAAGTAGATTAAATTTTTGAGGGATGGGAAAGGAAAGTGTCAGCTAGTCAAAAGAATAGTAAGTGTAAATATGTGTTTTATGCCTACAGGTATTTGAGTATTATGGAATATGCTGGCTTTTACACCTACAAATATTCTTCAGAAGATAGGAAATTTCACTCACTCACACACTCACACACTCTCTCACACACTCACTCACTCACTCACTCACTCACTCACTCACACACACACACACACACACACACACACACACACACACACACACACACACACACACACACACACACACACACACACACACACACACACTGCAACACATCAAAATTTCCAAGAAGGCAGAAGGGCTTCCAAAAGACCTTCGACAACCACAAAGTAGCAGTAGTCATCAACTTAGATGGAAATTAAAACTGTATACATAGATCGTGGCACAAACAACATTTGAGTTCAGTTTTTAAATAATTTTGTCTGAATTGTATTAATCAATTCAGTCACTCAGTCATTCAATTTATATGACCACTATTAGTACATATATTACTGTGGGCTGTTTACCCAAAAAATAACATTTACAGCTCTCAATACCCTATAAAAACAAAATGTACATTCAAAAACAAGATGATACAATGAACAATAATTATCACTATAAATATAAACAAACCTCTACAAGTCTAGAATTATTGTTAAATAGTTTTAAAAATGACACTATTTTGGAGATTTAGTTAATGAAATGCAGCTTTAAATAATCCAACATTTACCAGCTTTCTAACTATGAGGGAAGGAGCATGATGTCCCTCTGTCCGCATTTTGTTCTAGAGACTTGGAGCCACAGTGAAAAAGGCACAGTTCCTTCTTTGTGGCTTTTTAGAATCCCTTGGTGAAGCATCTTGTAACAATATAGATTTAGAGGAGCGTCTCTCAACTTGATAGCTGTCCCAGAAGGGTACTATGGCTGGCAGGATCAAACACTACAGAATGATAGAGGAGGACAAGCAAGGTTACCTCCCACTGTCTGCCTTCCTTAGGAGCTAGTTTTGCATGTCAACCAATGCTATTTCAGTGTCATACCATGGTCTAATCCCCAACTGAAATGAATCCAAAATATCAGTTACAGTCAAGAATACCTTGACTCTAAAAAGCAAAGTATAATGTGAACAGATAAGATGTTGAACATTTTTCCCCTCAGAGAACTCTCAGTTCTATGCTAGAATACATTTTTCATCTGTTTTCAAAAAAACCCACACAGACACTTCTGAGCATCTCTTCTTGGAGAATTGCAACAAACACATTTGTATTCTTTTTCAGGTATTTCTTGGTACGCATCAATGAACACATCAGACTGATTATTCTGTTACATGCTGATGAAACGTAGGATCCAGAAATCACTTTTATGATCTTTTAAAAATGCTTTTATGACAGTCTAAATGCAAATAAGTGAGCCTAATTAGCTTGCAGATTAGAATAACTTTCTTCCTTAAATATAACTGACATTTTGACAACTGCATTTTGTTTTCTGAGTCACACTTTTACACTGGAAAACATAGAATAAACAAAGAAATATAATACACCTAAATCAAGGAATGTGATACCAAAGTAAGAGACACAATCAAATCAAGTGTGTAGACAGATATGCTACTCATTATGTAGAAGGACACACATGTATTACTTCTAAGAGACGGAGGTGAGGAGGGATGTCTCTGCTGCAAAAAGACTACAGCAGTGATCTTCAGCTGGTAGAGCAAATCAACATTCAGTAAGGCAATTCTCAAAATGGCCATATCCCCAAACAAACAAAAAACTATAATGTTTAAACTTTTCAGTGCCAAATTTGGCATATTGTAGTTACATATACCTGATAGGCTGCTCTAGTATGTGCCAAATATGGAATTTGAGCACAGGTTTTTCCAATTAAGATTTTTTTAAAGTAAAATTGTTTTACTCAGTCATTCAGGAACATGTAACTCTGAATGTTCCCATATTTAAAACTGATCATAAAAAGACCAATCTTGTTTATCTTGAAAGAGAATGGTCGGCCCACTCACTTTTTTAGAGTCCCATGGCACAGTGGTAAAATGCCTGTACTGCAGGTAAAAGTGTGTTCATTACCTGGAGTTCAGTCCCAGGTAGCAGACTCATGGTGGACTCAGCCTTCCATCCTTCCGAGGTTGGTAAAATAAGTACCCAGCTTGCAGAGGGGGGGGGGAGATGTGTAGCCTGCATAATGTAATTAAAACCTGTAAACCGCCCAGATACTACTTGAAGTGGTATGGAGTGGTATATAAGCAGAACACTTTGCTTTGCTTTGCTTTAATTTTTTTGGAAAGAATCCAGTCAGTAGGGGCTGAATTATTAGTCCTCAAAAAGGGCATTTCAAAAGGTAGACAGGTGGTGCTTGTCTCCTGCCATAGACTTCATTCCACCCATCCTGACACTAAACAATTGCCTGATAATTAAAACAACAACCAAAAGGTACTATGTGCCATCAAGTCATTTCTGATGTGTGGTGACCATATGAGTTATTCATCTCCAAAATGTTCTCATTAACAGCTCTGCTAAGATCTTACAAATTAACAGCATCACATTATATTGTTCTTTCTTCCTACTGCCCCTTCCTAACAATATTCTCTTTTCCAGTAAGTTCTGCTCAGGTCTTGCAAACTAACCACTGTGGGTTCATTTGTTGAGTCAACCCACCTCATGCTAGGTCTTCTTTAGTGCTGCCCCCCTTTCCCCCTGTCCTTTTTATTATGTACTATTTTCATTATATGTGCATGGTAGGATAGCCTCAGTTTTTTGGGGGGGTCTATAATGGCTCCATTTTTGCTCTAGTGAAAGTTCAAGATTCATTGATTGAGTACCCAACTTTTCTGCCTTTCTGGATGTCTGTGGTATCTGTAAGGCTCACCTCTAATGCTGCATTTCATATGTTTTGATTTTTGTCTCTGTTTCTCCACTATCTTTCTTTCACATAGTATGGATGTTTTTGACCTTGATTTCCAATGACAATCTTTGCTAGCAACCTGCTCTTTTCTATGTAGGCAGATAGCATTCTGGTCTGCATTCTGGGGAGCAGACAATTTACCTGAGAGATGAAAAGATGTGTGTCTTTGACCCCCCCCCAAGCCCAGGAAACAAACAGGTGAGATAACTTCAGGTTTGGGAAAATTCGACCACAACTTTATTAATAACACATTAACTTCTTTTCAACTAGCATTTTTGAAACCTGTTAAGGAGATCTGTCACCGCAGTGCAAGCAGGTAATCGGTGTGCATAATTCCTTATTTGCCCCTTCTGTATTCAGGGAGATTCACCACTGGGAAGATGCTGCCCACCTGTTCAGAATCATATCACCTTGGATGAACCTGCTAGCCCAACACAGCCCTCGATTCTGGCTGGTGTGCAGAGCCAATTGATGCCACTCTGCAGTGACAGGGTCTACCAGCTGGCATGCCTTTGTGATCTTTGCATCAAGGGCACTCTGGCTCATACCCTTGAAGTTCTTGAGGAATACAAGACTCAGTTGTGCCTCGAGGCACGCAAGGTTCTGCAAGTGCAAGGCAGCTGCACATTGCCACCTTGCACTTGCAGAACCTTGCGTACCTCGAGGCACAAAATGTGTGAGGATGCCAGGATGAGGCATGGGAGGACTCATCCCAAATCTGGGCCTGCCCTGGTCATACTAGGAGGGTCTACTCTCACTGTGTTTTGGGGCCTCAAAGGGCCCAATTGTTCTAAAGCCTACCTTTGCCACACCAGGAGGTCCACTCTCGTTGTGTTTCAGGGCTTCAAAGGGCCCAATTTCTCTAAAGCCTCCTCTGCCATACCTGGGGGGTCCACTCTCACTGTATTTCAGGGTTTCAAAGGGCTCAATTTCTCTAAAGCCTACCTTTTCCATACCTGGGGGGGTCCACTTTCACTGTGTTTTGGGGTCTCAAAGGGCCCAATTGCGCTAAAGCCTGCCTCTGCCATACGGGGTGTGTGTGACTATGACTGGGTCAACAGGTCCTCAATGGATTCCTGTATTGCTATTATTCATCAATACCTCCACGGGTCAGACCTGGGAGAGTTTAATTTGTGAGCCTACTGCCTTCCTGGGATAGCCAACCATTTATAAAGCTTCCTCTATGGAACTGAACCCTTATTCCCTGTTACCATGGTACTGGCTGGGCACAGAAAGTAGCATCATTTCAAAGGACAGAAAAGTGTGTGTGTGTGTGTGTGTGTGTGTGTGTGTGTGTGTGTGTGTGTGTGTGTGTGTGTGTGTGTGTGTGTGTGTGTGCGCACGCGCGCGCGCGCGTGTGCATGTCTCTCCATGCTCAGAGAGAAGGCACAACAGCACAGCTTCTGTTTGGGAGGGTTTTATTTAGTAGTTGGGGTGTGGTCCAGGGGAGTCATTTTGGGAAGGGTTTTATTCTACCTCCCCCACCTTTGAACTACATTCCTTCCCACACACACACATTGTGATTCCGACCACCAACCAGTACCAGCCATCCCTCTTAATCATGGCCCCAGTTTCAGAAACCAACAAAAGAGAACCAGAGTACTCCTATTCCATTATTCTTAGCTGGAGTATTCTGGCAAACTCCTGCCTTCCACCTGGGCCTGCGAGCCTGCCTGCATGACATGGGATCTGAAAGACCCATGTATTTCTAAGACCTGCCTTGGTCTTTGTGATTTAATTCTTGCCTGCCTGCCTGCCTGCCTGCCTGAAATGCAGTTCTTCTGATACAGCCCAATGTGTCTTTGGGTGCCTCAAGGGGAGAGTTTGAGGATGCTCCACAGCAAGCTCCATGTGTCTAGCTGCCTGGGATCAGTATTTTCAAGTACTTTTACATTACAAATGCTTTTTTCCTAGGGACACCCCATTTAGAGTTGAATAAATTGGACCTCTGTATCCCAAACCTCTCAAAATTTGGAGTGATTAAAGGAGAGTTTGAGGAAGCACCCCTGCAATTTTCATGCTGCTAGCTACCTGGGATCACTATTTTCTAGCACAGAACATTACACTTAGATATGTTTTTTTCCAGGAGCCACCCAATTTGAACTTTAATAATTCAGCCCCCTGAACCCCCAAATTGCTCCAAATTTGGAAGGCTTCAAAGTGGACAGTCCAAGGAAAGTACCAACTGAATTTGGTGTCTCTAGGAACCCAGGGGCCTGTTTTATAGAGAAACAAATCAATTCATTTCTAATTTGTTTCATACATTTTTTTCAACAAAATTGTTAGAAATGAAACAAAACGAATCAAGGGTCAATGAAACAAAATATTTTTTTTCATTTCATGCTCACCCCTACTTTAGACATTACAGTTCTTATGTTATCCTCAAGCAGATTCTTTGAACTGGGGAAGATGCAGATGGTGATGGGGAGGAACAAATCTTGCCATGAGGAGCCCCTCAAATAATATTTCTGAAGACAGGTCATCCAGTTATTTGGAATGAGTTTATCATTATATTAATCAAGCTTCTATCAGCTTAAGGATATCCAAAATAAATTTATTGATGCATCTTTTCTCAGCTCATTGAATTCAGAGCTGACGTCTCACAACCAATATATCATTTCAGATTAGGCATCCATGTCAGGATTATTTATGAGTTTCTTGATTGTTTTTTAAAAAATCTTCTAACTAGGACTATACAATTTCTGAATTTTGGATGATAATTAGTAAAAGAACATCAAACAATAACAGGCAAATACTGCTCTAAAAGGTAAGGCACCAAGAGTTCCAGCATGGTTGCCTCTACAAGACTCGACAGGGGTCAAATATCTGAGCTTCAGGCCTAAGAGCCTTCTAGCAGTTGGACTGAGGAAGAAATAGGGTATGGTTCTCTTTTTAACTGGTGGTGCTTCAGGGCTGGGACATGCCACAGCAGAATAGTTGGTGCAAAAATGAGGCAGTGCCATGCTCTTGGATTTGCTGAAGGCTGATGGGGAAAGTGTTGCCAAGTCACCAGGAGACAAATGCATCTTTGCTACTGCAGATGTCATGTTAGATAGATGTGTGAAGGCGGTCTTAGGTCTGGCACAAGATACGTGTGTGTGTGTGTGTGTGTGTGTGTGTGTGTGTGTGTGTGTGTGTGTGTGTGTGTGTGTGTGTGTGAACTGTGGCAGTGAACTATATTCAAAGAAGGAGAGTTATCAATGTGAACCTGATTGGAACATCCAATCTAATTTGTGTGACTGCAGGTGAGCTGGGTGACCATCAACACCCATCTTGGAGGGTCAGGGTGGCCAGGCTGCTTATTTTACCTTAAAAGGAGGCATTGTGTCAATCTCTGTATCTTCAGAGGGGGGTCTGTCTGTGATGTATAAATGTCTACTTTTTTATAATCCACATAGGATTATATTAGCAAACTCTTCAGCTGATAAACTTTCACAGCTCATTATGTTCTTATAGCTCACAACAAATAGTTAATATTGCTTGTAATTGTAGTTTCTGCCACTCAGTTTCCAAAAGGGAAGGGTATAGAGGAAAGCAACTGGATTGAAGAAAGGGAGAGCAAAAGAGATGGGGATTCTCCAGCAATTATTTTCAAAACAAGGAATCCATCCCAGATCAAATAAATATTCCTTTGAAAAACAGCTTTCCCAGCACTGCCCTTATACTGTGTCTTAAATCCACCACATATAGAAAGTACAAAACAAAAAGGAGTTTCCTCAAGAGTTTTTTTTTTCTACTGATAGGAACGGGTTAACATGCCTCAAAATCAAAATATATTATAAGTAGACCCAAATGAGCTCACAGGGCCAGGTTGGCATAAACACAAAAGAAGATGCCAGCCTGTAGAGTGTAACAAATACTTGTGGTTAACCGAGATAGAGCCAACGGGGAAGCGAAGACAACACAGATATGTGGGCACCATCTTATGGCACCAAAAGTGCCATTTTGTTAACAGCAAGCAATGGGAACTAAAGAATAAACAAAAGCCATTTCTAAGAATTATGATAACTTACCAGGTATAATTACGTATGACATACGCACGAAATACGTAAGCTGCGGTTACAGAAAGGTATAAAAAAGGAGACCACTCACCATCACTAGAGGGGGTCCAGAGAGCAGCAAGGCCGTCAGGCCATGCTGTGCTCGGATCCTAAGCTAACCCACTCTCTGTACTGTCTATGTTCTGTACTGCCTATGATGCACTTCTATTTGTCTTTAATAAACCTTTTGCTATATAACTAACTCAGCGTGGCAATTTTGATGAACCACCAATGCTGCATTGACAATTTATAATGGTGCATTGGCAACTTACAAAGAAAACCACCAATAACAATTTTTAGATCAATGTTATTCTTATCACTACCAGCCCAAAAAAGCAATAGGCAGAAAGGCAAATTTGTAAAATAAATGTCAAAAAGATCACTTGTTCAGATATGTGCTTGTCTTTCAAAACATTCACACTCCTTTGCCAAAAGTCACTTCCATAAAAGGGCGGGGGAGAGAAAAGATTCCAAATCATCAAGGAGAAACTTTGCATAGAGAGACAGAGGGAGAAAAGAAGTTTTACTCATGACTAGATCGATATGGTCACTAAATGATATTTTTTGTTTTTGTTTTTGTTTTTCATTTCATTTTAGAATGAAACGAAAAACAGATTTTAAAAGAAAAACTGAAACAAACTGAAATTTTTGGTTTGTTTCCTTTCATTTTTCATTCCCCACAATCACAAGGAGTCTCTACCTGAGGCCTCTTGGCACCAGCTGCCGCTGCCAATCTGGGTCAGGGTGGCCTTGGGAGACCGCAGGGAGGCCTTCCAGTATCAACACCACTGCTGCCGCCACTGATCCAATGTGGGGTGGCCTTGAGAGGACGTTGGGAGGCCTTCCGGCGAAAGCCACTGCTGCTGCCACTGGCAATCTGCCACAGGGCGGCCTTGTGAGGCCGCAGGGAGGCTTTTCGGTGCCCGCTGCCGCTGTTGCTACCAAAAGACCCATTGTTGTCAATTAGTGGATGGAGTTATTTACTATGCCTTTATCCCACCAGCAATAAGAACATAAGAACATAAGAACATAAGAAGAGCCATGCTGGATCAGGCCAAAGGCCCATCTAGTCCAGCTTCCTGTATCTCACAGCGGCCCCACCAGATGCATTTGGGAGCGCATGAGACTAGATATTTGTCTCCTGATACCACTCCCCTGCATCTGGCCCTTGAAGGTTTTAAGCCTGGAGATTACACATATCTCCATCATGGTTTGTAACCTGTGATGGACTTTTCCTCCAGGAATCTGTCCAATCCCCTTTTGAAGGCATCCAAGCCAGATGCCATGACCACATCCTGTGGCAGGGAGTTCCATAGACTAACAACGCGCTGGGTGAAAAAATATTTTCTTTTGTCTGTTCTTACTCTCCCAGCCCTCAATTTGAGTGCATGTCCCCTAGTTCTGGTATTTTGTGAGAGGGAGAAGAGCTTCCCTCTATCCACTTGACTCATGCCCTGTATTATTTTGTACGTCTCAATCATATCCCCCCTCAGGCGCCTTTTTTCCAGACTAAAGAGCCCCAAATGTTTTAGCCTTTCCTCATAAGGGAGGTGCCCCAGCCCAGTAATCATTTTGGTCGCTCTCTTCTGCACCTTTTCCAGTTCCACTATGTCTTTCTTGAGATGCGGTGACCAGAATTGTACACAATACTCCAGGTGGGGCCTTACTATTGTTTTGTATAATGGCATTATAATGTTGGCTGTTTTACTTTCAATCCCCTTTTTGATAATCCCTAGCATGGAATTGGCCTTCTTCACTGCTGCCACACATTGGGTAGACACCTTCATGGAGCTGTCCACCAACACACCAAGATCACTTTTCTGATGTGTCACGGATAACCCAGAGCCCATGAGTTGATAGATAAAGTTTTGATTTTACGCCCCAATATGCATTACTTTACATTTGGCTACATTAAAACGCATTTGCCATTTCTCAGCCCATTCCTCCCGTTTGGAGAGATCCTTCTGGAGCTCTTCACAATCTTCTCTGGTTTTTACCACACGGAAAAGTTTTGTGTCATCTGCAAACTTGCCCACCTCACTGCTTATCCCTGTCTCCAGGTCATTTATGAACAGATTGAAAAGCACCGGTCCCAGGACAGAGCCCTGGGGCACACCGCTTTTCACCTCTCTCCATTGTGAAAATTTCCCATTGACACCTACTCTTTGTTTCCTGGATCTCAACCAGTTCTCAGTCCATAAGAGAACCTGCCCTCTTATCCCCTGACTGTGCAATTTTCTCAGCAGCCTCTGGTGAGGGACTGTGTCAAAGGCCTTTTGAAAATCCAGATAGACTATATCCACTGGTTCACCCAAATCTACATGCCTGCTGACCTTTTCAAAAAAATCTACAAGATTTGTCAGACAAGACTTACCCTTGCAAAAGCCATGCTCATTTTCTCTCAGCAAAGTTTGTTCTTCTATGTGTTTTAAGATTTTCTCTTGGATGAGGCTTTCCACCATCTTCCCTGGGACAGATGTAAGGCTAAATGGCCTGTAGTTTCCCGGGTCCCCCATCCTTCCTTTTTTAAAAATTGGTGTGACATCTGCTATCCTCCAGTCCCCCAGCACTGTGGCCATTTTAAGAGACAAGTTGCATATTACCGTTAAGAGATCTGCAATTTCATTTCTCAGTTCCCTAATAACCCTTGGGTGGATGCCATCTTGGCCCGGGGACTAGTTAATCTTCAATTTATCAACTAGTCCTAAAACATCTTCTCTTTTAACATGTATTTGATTTAATTCTTTAGTCAAGAGGGGCCGTTCAGGCAGCGGAATCTGCTCAAGGTCTTCTGTCGTGAAGACAGATGCAAAGAACTCATTTAATTTCTCTGCAATTTCCAAGTCCTCCTTAATCTCCCCTTTTCCTCCCTCACCATCCAGAGGGCCAACTGGTTCTCTGGCAGGTTTTCTACTTCTAACATATTTAAAGAAGCTTTTATTATTACCCTTTATATTGCTAGCCATGCGTTCCTCAAAATCTTTCTTTGCCTCTCTGATCATCTTCTTACATTTCTTTTGCCAGAGTTTGTGTTCCTTTTTATTTTCCTCATTTGGGGAGGATTTCCATTTACAGAAAGACCTCTCCTTGCGCTTTAGAGCCTCTCTAACTCCACTCGTTAACCATGCTTGTGCCCTCTTGGACTTAAATGAGCTCTTCTTTCTTTGTGGTATGCACTTGTGCTGGGCCTCTGTTACCGTTGTTTTAAACAGGTTCCATGCACTCTGAAGAGATTGGATTCTTCCAACCTTCCCCTTCAATTTCTTTCTAACTAGTTTCCTCATCTGAGGGAAGTTTGCCCTTCGAAAATCAATGATTTTTCAGTCTGATTTGCTTGACACTCTTCCTCCAACATGCATGGCAAAGGAGATTGCAGCATGGTCACTGTTCCCCAGAGGCTCAGTGACATTAAATCCCTATTTTTGTTTTGAGTTTTGACAGTATTTCCAGAGTTGCCTGTTCTCAGGTGGGCTCCATGACAAGTTGCTCTAAACTGAAATCATTCAGCAAGTTTCCTTTCCCAGTTTCTTCTTTCTTGCACAAGGAGCTCTACATTGAGCCCAGTCAATGTGGGGATAATTGAAGTCCCCCACGATTACTATCCTGTCCTTCTGAGACACCTCCATGATTTGTCTCCTCATTTCAAGGTCCCCCTCAAGTTTTTGATCTGGTGGACGATAGAATACTCCAACTATCACATCACTCCTGGGACCTGGTAGTTTAACGCACAGTGATTCTATGGTGGAGTCAGACCCTCTGTCCATCTCCATTCTGCTGGATTTTACCCCTTCTTTAACGTAGATGGCCACTCCCCCTCCAACCCGCCCCTCTCTATCCCTTCTATAGAGTTTATAGCCTGGGATTGCTGTATCCCACTGGTTCTCTGCATTCCACCAGGTTTCTGTTATTGCTATTATATCAATGTTATCCCTAGCTGCCAAATGTTCGAGTTCTCCTATTTTTGGTCGGAGGCTTCGAGGATTGGCGTAGAAGCACCTGTACAGTGGGTTCTGCAACAACAGCTGCTGCTTTGTTCTCCCCCCCACAGCTATTATTTTCAGTAGATGAACTATCACATTCCATTATTCTCCCAGTGCTAATACCTGCTATGTCATCTCTATGTGATTCTCTACCCTTTCCAACCTCATTCCCTGTGGATGAGGTGTTCCGAACCGGATGCCACACCGCTCCTGTCGGCTTTCCCCCAGTTATCAGTTTAAAAGCTGCTCTGCAGCCTTTTTGAGGTTGAGTGCCAGCAATCTGGTCCCATCATGATTCAAGTGCAACCCATCCCTCCTGAACAGGTTTGGCTTGTCCCAAAATGTTCTCCAGTTCCTGACAAATCTAATGCCTTCCTCTCGACACCATCGCCTCATCCACGCATTGAGGCTTCTGAGCTCTGCCTGCCTGGCGGGTCCTGCACGAGGAACAGGTAGCACTTCTGAAAATGCTACCTTGGAAGTCCTGGATTTCAATCTTCTTTCTAACAACCTGAACTTGGCTTCCAAGACTGACCGCTTGGCCTTCCCGACATCATTGGTACCAACATGTACCATGACCACTGGCTCCTTCCCGGTTCTCTCTAACAAGCTATCTAGATTTCTCGTGATGTCTGCAACCTTTGCACCTGGTAGGCAAGTGACCATACGGTTATCATGCTCCTCACAAATCCATCCCTCTGTATTTCTAATTATAGAATCCCCTAGCAGAAGGAGCTTCTCTCCTGCAGCCTGTTCTTCTACATGTACTTGATCCTGTATCTCATCAATTGTGATGAGGGAGAGATCCTCAGGTGGAACCAGTTGTTCCTCGGTGTGTGCCTCATGAGGTGTGCTGAGGGAAAGAGCCTCAAATTGATTGTGCAATATGAGACTCTCTGAGCGATCCCTTGGCCTTCTACTCCTTTGAGTCACATTCCTCCACACATCTACCTCCTGGGTTGGGGAAGTGATTACATCCTCAAAAGTGTGCTCTGTCTCTTCTTGGACCTGGATAGTCTGTTCTGCTCTGTCCAAGAACCGCTCAAGCTCCTTAATATGTTGCTGGTTCGATATGCGGGCCTCTAGCTCCTGGACCTTCTCTTCTAATAGTGCAACCAGCTTGCACTTGCAGCAAGTGTAGTTCTCGGTGCGATTTGTCAAGATGACAAACATGGCACAAGTGTTACAGGTAACTACAGCTGCTCCCTCAGACTCCATTTTAATGAGTGCAGTATTCTGGGCCTTGAATATTTTTAGTTTTACTAGCTACTACTCTAGAAATAATAATCTAGTACCAATGTTCCTCTTTTTAAGTGAAAAATAAATTCTTGCGCGCCGTTAGGCGTGCGGGCCAGTCAAACAGCCCTAGCTGAACTGTTCAAACCCAGAAACTTAGCAGTGCTGTCTTCTTTTTCTCTCTCTCAGCAGTAGCTCTGCTTGGATTCACATCCAGGCTCAAATGCTCAAATGCAATGGCATGAGTTTTGTAGCACCTCTGAGAAGTACCCATAAATACACTCAATGAACTCTTCACATGAGGTGGACGAATGTACCAATTAGGAATCTGTAGGCCAGAGCTAGTTATGCCCTCAAACACAATTCATGTCAAATACAACTTTAACTCACGGAGCCTGTGTGCAGGACTGTTTCCCAAAGACCACTACCTACCTTGCATGTGCTTCCTGAACTCAGCTGAATGAATGAGTTTCAGTCTTTAAAACTTTGGACATGTTTTTCTAAGAAACTACTGTATCTTATTATCAATTTGCCTTGATGTTAAGATCATCTGCTGTAAATGCAACACTAAAGCCTTCTTGGAGCGAGTGTCAAGGTGGGCTTTCTCATCAGTGGCTCCCAGACTGTTAAATGTACTCCCCTCAGAGCTACAATCAATTTTCACTCTTACTATTTTTTCAAGCTGACTTAAGAAGCTGTTTGTCATGATAATTTCAATTATTTTGTTTATACATCAAGATTGTAATAGTTATATTATTTAATCTATTTTTAATTTCTTTTTTTAATTTGCTTGTTTTTATCTTCTTTTATAATATTTATAAATCACCTTCCATCTGCTTTGGAGTGGAGAGTTTGGGTGGAAATGCAATTCATCATCATCACCCACATCAGCGTCTTGAAAAGAGGTGGCAGTTTAGCTTTTTTCCAAGGCATTGTAAACTCACTAACTACACCGACAAACTCCTACATGCTGTACTAATTAGAAACACTATGGGCACCTAAGCTAGAAATGCTTCCTTTCAAGCAGGGCAGGCTAACTGCTAACCACACCAATGTCAGCAGTCAAGACTGTCTACAGGGCATCCTCTTCTGTTCAGTACCAATCACATTTGTTAAAAACGACCCTGTCAACTGCATTATTTGGGTGAAAAGTGGTGAACAAATTTTAAAAATGGGATTTCCCCCTGTTTGCTGCCACTTTGTAAACTGTAGTGAAGAGACGAGGGTATCCTATTGACTGCTACCATTGTATTTTCAACATTTTGGCTACCTATTGCTCTGTAAAGCTAGACATTCTTTTCCCTTCTGGCAACATGGGCATAATGCTTTGCTGCAATATTAGGCCATTTTCCAACTTTCTGAATGGGTCATCCAGTTGGATGAATCACAAATCAAAATGAATCACAATTTCTATGATTTGTGCCCATCTCTGGTGTTTATAAAATACTGCCAATTTAAATGGAAGTCAGAAATCTCATCCCTTATCTTGCTCTAAAATGGCTACTTTGAAACTATCAATTAGCGCCACAAGTGGCTGAATTCCTGTGAAATAAAACAAAATGGCTGAATTCCTGTGAACAAAAATGACTGGGAAGCCATACAAATTTGGTCTTACCAGTGTATTTGATCTGTTTTAAATTGGCCTTAATTCCAGGGTGCTTACTTCTGCATGGGGTAAAACAGCACAATTAAAAAAACAACAACTGAAACTATCTTTGCTGAAACGTTCCCAAATGTTTCTCAATATAAGAGCCAATGTTCTGCTATATCTACTCCAAATTTGATTCTCATCTGACATTCAGTTTCATAGTTATAATTTTTTGTTTGAGTTGGCTCATGGAATGCTGAACATTGCCAGCTGCACAACATATTGGTGCCCACCTAGGATCAATAATAACTAGAATGAGTGGTGTAAAAAAAGACAATTATTAAAAATGACAGTTATGATTATTTTCATCTTATTTGAGTCACAAAGGAGAATATACAGGAGTCAATACAATGGCTTTGCAGTATTTTATTGGTTTCTCTTCCCTTATGCACTTTAATTTTGGACTGTTCATGACATTCTTATAATGCTCTCTCCATTTTATTTGTTTATTAAGAATTAACTAAAACAAAGAACACTAGAAAACAATAAAATCCTCTATTGCTGGATAATGCATGAAGTGGCAAAGATTAAGTTTCGTATATTTTAATTATCTTAAATGGAAAAGATTAAGCTTTATTTACCATTTCGCATGATTATTGATGGGTTAAATGGGTTAAAATTAATTTCCTGCTATATTCAATATTTTTGGACTTCAAAGTGTGTCCCATGTTGCCACATTTTTGCTGATGAATTACTAAGCACCATGCAGAACTTGTCAGGAAAAGGGAAAGAGAAAGAGAGTTGTTCAGGTGATTCACAATGCAACTATAAGATTGCTGCAATGTTATAATTAAAAGAGCCATCCAAATATTTAATACCCTCAAGTGAACCCCCAGAAGGAGAAATCCAGAGTGAATCTCTCCATTTGGATGGAAAATGGAGCAGGTAATTATGTAGCCAGCCTCTGAAGCTGAGATTACTTAACACACTGGATGCTTGAATTAGTACTAGATAAAAGACTTTGGATTTCATCCAAAGGCAGGAACACAAAGGAATTGTATGGAAAATTTAGCTCTGATGACCTAAATAAGCTAACAAACAAGCTCACATTGCAAACTCAAAGACAAAAAGCCAGCTAGGGTGGAAGTTTTCCTGCAACAAAGAAATCTTTGCAGAGGATGGGTCACCATGCCTCTTTCTCAGTTTTTAAAAAAGGATTCAAAAGAAGCATTCAAGACACCTAATGGGGAGAACTGCATATGGAAGACTTTTAAATTCTATGGGGCTATTTGTTTATGAAGATATCTATTGATGAACCTTGCAAACACAATTTCACAACATGAGCCTCTTTTCATTCACAGTTATAGAATAGGCAACACGGGCAATTTGAGCAACAACAAAATGATATGGTGTGTGCTCCCATGCCCTCCGCAACAGTCCCATTCTAGAAGCTGCTTGTAGAATTGCAAAGTTCCACTGTCCTTTGGGATTCAAATTCAGACAAAGATCTAAGATATCTTCCTCAACTGGGCTGGGTATCCGTAACACAGAGGAATCAGCTCTACATGAACAACTTTCTGAATCCAAGTAGAGAAGGGCCTTGGCAGGCTAAAAGGCAACCGCAGCTCCAGCCTCTTCAGCTCTCCCGCTCTTTGTGATTCAAATCTTTTCCTCACGTCACTGCTCTTTCTCAGTCCCACCTCTTTGGGCCGAACCAATTTTTCAGAGTGTTGATGCACAGATTGAATTAGACCTTTTTGATCATGTCGCATAACTTGGGAATGTGAACCAAAATTGCATTGGGCATTTAATTGTACAGCCACATAAATACGTCATCTGTCTGTATCGCACATATTGAAATGTGCCTCTCCAGCCTCATGGAATTGATGTTGTATTAGCAGTCCACTAAAGCACAACTGATTTTGCACTGTCTTGTTACAAATAGGACTGGCTTGTGATTTTCCCAGGGTAGAAGTCACCACATCCTGCTCTGATCAGAATGGCTACAAAGTGTTTGAATTTGGTTGTTTGATTTCTGGATTTGTTTTTCTGAATGAAGGGCTGCTTCTTAAATTACAAACAAAAGTTTCACAAAATTTGAGAACAGTTTAATCACTCAGTTCATTTAGGGTTTAAATCTAGCACAGGACTCAGACAACTGCACAGATAGACAGCTGTTCACACTCAGAGGTGAGGCTGCCAAGCAGTGTGGTGCAGACTGAAGCCCCTGGGGATTGGTGTCCAGAGAAGCAGCAAAACTCAGTACAAGCAGTGCCTGAGGAGAGGAAAATCCGAACATTCAGACTTGCCCTATTTCCAGTTGGTATTATGGGTCACTGTGTATGCCTGTGTTCCATATGCACAATGTTGTCTCACCCAAAAGCTAGGCAATTCTGGTTCCCTTTCACTCTTGCCTAGCCCATCCTTAAGACATCCCAAGGACCTGTGATCTGAGGCAGTGGTCCTTAAGTATTGTTCTAGCAACCCATGTCCCATAATTTGGGGGGGGGGGTTGATTAAAAATTATAATTCCTTGACCAAAAATCTCTTACTTCAACAGATACTAGGAGACAATGCATGCATCTTTGTTTTTAAATTAAGCCTAATATATTTAGCTGTTGCAAGAATTGGGGATGGTTATCCAAGAAAACGAGGATAAGGAAGGCAAGTTTACAAGGAATCCCTTCTCTACCAAGACAGTTACAGATAATGTATTGGCAGAGGGTGAGGCAAAACAAACGCCCAGATTTCTTTTGTCCAGCACTAGTGAAGTTAGGGTGAGCCATAGTGGAGTTTTTCAGTAGCATATGCCTTACCCTTTTCAGTATTCATCATGGGTATGCACTTGGATGGGTATGCACTGTGCATTCATCATTGAAGCACTTATCAAAAACAACAAAACTGGGATCACAACACAGAGGGCGCTTTTACACAACCCCTAAGATCCGCTGGTCCCTTAAATTTGGACCAGAGATCTTAGGGGCTTGTCGCTCTTCCTGTGTTCCCACCCTGGCTGCTGGCTGCGTGAGGGGAGGGAGAAAAAAAAAGAAGAAAGACCGTGACTCACCTCCCGTTCTGCCTCCCGCTCTTGCCGGCTCTTGCCCCGGCAACATTCCAGTAGCTCTTTAACTCTTAAGTAGCTCTTAAAGGGGCGGGAGCCAAAAAGCAGCAAACAGAAGCAAGGAGAGCCCTGCAGTCACTATCGTTGCACCGCATCAAAGATTTTTCACCTCCAGAGAGAAGGTACAAGAAAAGTGCGCTGGGTCGTGCTAAAGTGGGCGGGGTCACACTAAATTGTCTGCAAACTCCGGAGCTGGTGGGGAAACATTTTTAAGCTCCGGAGCTGGGAGCCATTTGCGGCGGAGTTTAGGGGTCGTGTATAAACGCCCAGAGTTTTTCACATACACTTCATGCTCAGTTGAAAAGCTGGTATTCCAGCCCCAAAAAACAAACTGCTAGGGGTTGAAAATTATAGGGCTTCAGGTCCCCTGGGGCTATCTGGGGCTGTCTATACAAACACCAACCAAGGACTAGTGATGAACTGAAGGCTGCTGTATTCCAAGAAACTGCAGCAATACCACCACAAATGACCCACGATGTGATGCAAAACTTCAACAATAGCTTACAAATGTAAGTTCATCACAAATGAAGTTCATCATCTGGAAAATGTCATTTACAAAACTACATGAAAACAAACTGTATTCCATGCACTTATAGGTTATGTAATAAAATTTTGAATCACATTTACCATGCCTTTTTGTTGACCTTTAGAATCTGGAAGTTTTGTTTTTTTCCACTGCACCCTGTGGAAAGGTTTTAGAGCAAGCAGCATACGAAGCTGACCCATGGTGGGAGAGGCAACAGTTGATGGAAGGAGAATGTAATTCAAGACACTGGGCATCTCACCCTGATCACCATACTCAGATTTTATTGAATGTGATCTTCTAAATATGCTTAGAGGGGAGTATTCACTCTTTCTCTTCATCATCACTCTTCCCTCGCAGTCATTGCCAGATTTGTAGAAAAAAAGCATTCCTGCTGCATATAGGCTGTCCTTGTCAGCAAGAACCCAAATGTGCTGGGATTTCTGCTTGAATGTAGGTCCTTCAGACACATGCAGGCATGTTTGCTGTTGACTCACACAACTTGTACTTAAAAAACTGGATTCTATCATTTCTGAATAGGAGTAGCCTCTTTAAAAATCCAGATGGAAATGGGATAGAACTAGGTGTTAAACGTACGATGAAGTGTGGTTATCAATGGGTTATTTCTTCAGCTGAAAATGAAACATATATATATATGGAAACTAGCCCTGGTCAACAGACGAGCCTCTGCCACAAAGACTGACACCAGGTCCAAAAGGACACAAGATGCCACCACCTTCCATCCACACCAAACACAAACCCAGACCCTTCCCACAGATGAAACAAACCACTTAACAAAACCACGACTGCACCATCTAATACCCCACTCCAGTCACCACATGGAGCACACTCACACACCCCAAAAAAACATTGGGAGACCACAGACACGTGCCAGACCAAAATGAATTCACAAGACACAGGACCCCACTCCACCAAAGCCCAGGATACTGCCAGAACCTACCAGCCATCTAACCCACCAGCATGTAAACAGCCATCTAAACAGCCATCAGCAGTTAATCCCTTAACAAAACAGCAGATCACAAAAGAACAAAGGAACAAAGGAACCTACAATCAGCAACAGAGCAAGCACACACCCCCAGCAGTATTTATAGAAGGACTTCAACTGAGACCACACTTTGCTTCAAGAAGAAAGAAGCCAGAACACCAGCCTGAAGATGACGTTCGTGTAATTTCTACACGGAAGAAACCGAATCCACCTAACATGCAATATATATATATATATATATATATATATATATATATATATATATATATATATATATATATATATATATATATATATATATATATATATATATATATATATATGTTTTGTAATTTTCACGGGTATAGGTATGCATGTTAGGGTGGATTCGGGTTTCTTCCCGTGTAAAATCTGGTTGTTCTGGCGACGTTTCTCACTGATCTTCAGAAGCAAAGTGTGGTCTCAGTTGAAGTCCTTCTATAAATACTGCTGGGGGTGTGTGGTTTGCTTGCTCTGTTGCTGATTGCAGGTTGCTTTGTTCCTTTGTTCTTTTGTGATCTGCTGTGTGGCTGAGGCGATCGTTAAGGGATTAACTGCTGGTGGCTGTTTAGATGGCTGTTTACATGCTGGTGGGTTAGATGGCTGTATCCTGGGCTTTGGTGGAGTGGGGTCCTGTGTCTTGTGAATTCATTTTGGTCTGGCTACGTGTCTGTGGTCTCCCAATGTTTTTTTGGGGTATGTGAGTGTGCTCCATGTGGTGACTGGAGTGGGGTGCCGCAGTAGATGGTGCAGTCGTGGTTTTGTTATTGGATGGTGGTTTCGTTTCATCTGTGGGAAGGGTCTGGGTTTGTGTTTGGTGTGGATGGAAGGTGGTGGCATCTTGTGTCCTTTTGGACCTGGTGTCAGTCTTTGTGACAGAGGCTCGTCTGTTGACCAGGGCTAGTTTCCAGATGTCAGGCAAGCGGGAGGTGTCATCACGTTTATTCATGTTGTTTGGGTGTTTCTCTATTTCAATGGCTTCCATGATTATTCGACTGTTGAAGTGTTCAGTTTTGGAGATGAGTTTGGTTCTTTCAAAGTCAATTTCATGACCTGTTGTTTTTATGTGCTGGAAGAGAGAGGAAGATTTTTCTTCTTTTTTGACTGCGTTCTTGTGTTCTGCGATGCGTGCGCTTATTCTCCTGTTTGTCTGTCCGATGTATGTGGCTGGACAGACTTTGCATGGTATTTCGTATGGTTTTCTGCTCAATCTTGTCTTTGGGGTTTCTTAAAATGTTGGCTATTTTTTGGTCGGTGCAAAAGGCTGTCTTGATATTGTGTTTGTGGAGAATTTTGCTGATTTTGTCTGTGGTGCCTTTGATGTAAGGGAGGAGGGCGGTGCCGTTGTTCTCTTCTGTTTCTTGGTTCTTGGGGGTGTTTCCTTTTGGATTAGTTTGGTGATGGTGTTTTTTTGGAATCCGTTCGCAATTAAAACATTCGAGAGAGTGTGTAATTCAGTTTTTAGGTGGTCTTTGTCAGCGAGGCGTTTGGTTCTGGAGATGAGGGTTTTTGCTACGGAGTTGATCTGTGCAGGGTGGTGGTGTGATTGTGCATTTAAGTAGCGGTTAGTATGTGTTTTTTTCTGGTAGATGGTATGTCCTAAGGAGCCGTCGGGTTTTTGTAGATTAGGACGTCCAGGAAGGGAAGTTGGTTGTTGGCTTCTATTTCCATAGTGAATTGTATTTTGGGGTGTAGGCTGTTGAGATGTGTGAGGAAGTTGTTCAGTTTATCTTTCCCGTGTGGCCAGATAACAAAGGTGTCGTCAACATATCTGAGCCAGAGTTTGGGTTTATGTTCGGACTTCTGTAAAGAACCAAAGTGTTCCATATATAGGTTTGCGATGACCGGTGAGAGGGGTGATCCCATGGGTGCTCCTTCTATCTGTTTGTATCTTTGTCCATTGTGGATGAAGTATGTGTTGGTTAGGCAGTGGTTGGTCAGATCTAGGATGTGTTTGGGGGTTGTATTTGTTGTGGATAGCTGTCAAGGCTTCTTGAATGGGCACTTGTGTGAAGAGCGAAACAACATCGAAGCTCACAGTAGGTCATTGGGTTGTAGGTCTTGTTTCTTTATAATTTCTATGAAGTGGAACGAGTTTTGTACGTATGAAGTGATGGATTCTGCATAGGGCTGGAGTTGTTTGGCAAGAAATTTGGCGAGGTTTTGTAGAGGTGAGCCTATGGAGCTGACTATGGGTCTGAGAGGTGTTCTTCTTTGTGAATCTTGGGGAGGCCGTAGAGCTTGGGGCATCTGGATGATTTCTCTCTGGGGATGATGCTTGGCTTGATTTCTTCAAAGGGAGAGGCTTTTATTTTGGCTTTGGTGGTTTTTTTCCAGGTAGGTGGTGGGGTCTGTGTTCAAAGGTATGTAAGCAGGGTCTTGTAGTAGGTTGGATAGTTTGGCTTGGTAGTCGGATGTGTTCATCACCACTGTGGCATTGCCTTTGTCTGCTGGGAGAATGATTATGTTGTTGTCTTTCCTCAGGTTGGAGAGGGCTTTTGTTCTTCTTTGTGTAAATTGCTTCTGGGTGGTTTGCTGGAGCAGAGGACATTGGTGACTTTGAGTCTGATTTTGTTGGCTTCATCTGGGTTGATTTTGGTTAGGCTGGCTTCCACTCCGCATATGATGTTTTCGGTGGGGATGTGTCTGGGGGCGACTGCAAAGTTGAATCCTTTGGAAAGGACTTTGGTCTCTGCGATGGTGAGTGTCCTGTCTGATATGTTGTGAACTGTTTGTTTCATGGGCTGTTGTGGGGGGGGGGGTTGGGCTTCTGGCGTTTTTCCAGTTTGTGGAGTTTGTTGGTGTGTGTGTCTGTCTTGTGGTGTGTGTGTCTGTCTCTATAATATGATTATGGCATCCAAAGATTTTAAATCTGCTTTTCATATATGGGGAATGGGAGTATATTTCTTGGAAACGAGTAAAAGCCTGTCCTCAAAGTTTGCTCAAGTTTAGGTTTGAGCATAGCCTTCAAGTTGTTATAATGATGCATTGAATGGAAGCACAGAGGAAGAAAATCCTCTAAAAACACTGCCCACCAACAGTCAGCCTGAGAATGCTGACCTGCTTTCTTGTATAATGCATTGAGCAGGGAGTGCTTGGTTTGGTAAGAACAACAAGTATCCATCCTCCACAAATGATAAGATACAAAAAGAACAGTAGGCGAGAAAAGTAAACAACATCTTAACTGATATCCAGCTGCAGTGGTTTTGAAACTTATCATTAGTACTCTCTAGATAAGACTCTTAAAATGTGAGAGCCCTAGTAAAATTGTCTTCCTTTGAAGGTGTGGGGAGAGAGGGACAGAGGAGGAGGAAGAAGTTTGCTAACTCTGCTACTTTACCTCTCTTTTCCATTTCCCCTCCCTTTCTGCAGGAGGTCTTTCTGATGTTGCCAAGTTACTGTTTTTGAAACATGATTTCTTGGTTTTGTATTAGCAGTATTGATTTGTCATATTCTGAATGCTTGTACTCTCTACTTCACAGAACATTTGGCATATGGAAGGATTCTTAGTAGCAGTCAAAATATGTTGATTTATTGCATACATATTTCTTCTGAAAAATCCAGCCCACAGTGAGAAATCAAAACAGCAATTTGCTTTTACGGCTCCTCACATACTGTTAGAATGCCCATCAATATCTTGCAGTTGCAAGTCATCAGGATCACCAAATATTAACTAAGAGCAATGGCACACCATACAGAAGATGGCAGCAGTGATTCTGCACCTGCACTGCGCAACAAGGCAGATGTGGAGACAGGAAGGAAGGAGGTAGGCAGAAGGCAACATGAGACAAAGGAATCCAGAGTCTATAACAGTTCTGCATTGCTAGCCTCCTTGCTATAATCAGCACTGAAGAAGGGCTATGCATGTCACAGGCTAAGCTAGAACCTGGGTGGCTGAGTTGGATGGTTTTTTTTTCTGTTGCAGCCTGCATATGTCTAGTGGATTGGTAAGAGCCCTTATCATGGGGCTTTGCTTGTGATAGGGTGGCAAGAGTGTTCCTCTTCCTCAACCAATTTGTAGCTGGCCAACTAAATGTGATTATGGCAGGTCATTATGTTGGGTCTGGTCTGTCCCGGTTGTTTGCTCACAGTCTAGGCCAGAGGTGGTGGATCTGTGGCATGCATGCCAGACGGGGCACACAGAGCCCTTTCTGTGGGCATGTGCTGTCGCCCCAACACAGAGTTCGCCTGGCCATCTGCCCCATGCACACACAGCTTCCTGCTGCTTTTCTCCATCCCCCTCTCTCTCTCTCTCTTTCCCACTGTAAAAGGGGTCACTGCCCCATGACAAACTGCTAGGGACAGGACTCAGCACTACTACCACTAATGTGGCCACCAGTGAAGCTTTCCCCCAGCACTATCCTGCAGGTGTTTAGAGTGAGTTCCCCATGCTCTCTAGGACTGGCTCATTAAACATAAAGGGGGGGGGAGAGAAACAGACTGGATAAAAGAAGAGAGGCAAGGTATTTTTTTTTAAAAAAAGACCATTCTAAAGAGACACAAAAGCCCCAGCTCATTTTGAGGTCCCAATTTGTGTGGCATGGATGGACTGACTAGTAGGACCACCTTCCTCTTCAAGAGGAGGGAACCCCTTCCTTTCTCTCTCCCCCTCCCCGTGGCCGCTGCCCCTTTCCCCACCCCAGTGTGTGTGTGTGTGTGTGTGTGTGTGTGTGTGTGTGTGTGTGTGTGTGTGTGTGTGTGTGTGTGTGTGTGTGTGTGTGTGTGTGTGTGTGTGTGTGAGAGAGAGAGAGAGAGAGAGAGAGAGAGAGAGAGAGCACACCCTCTATCCTAAAGCAGTATTTGGGAATCCCCAACCCCACACAAGGCTACTTCTGCTTGTTGTTGTTGTTGTTGTTGTTCTTCTTCTTCTTCTTAAATTATCACACAGCTAACTATGCTGGATTTTGTATTACAGATCACGTGTCGAACACTTCCAAAGCGTTAAGGACTACGTGATGTATCGGCGAATTATGTGAATAGATCCCAGTGAGGTAGCTTTCTGCAGTTGACTGATGGTGACTTTGCCAACTCCAATTTCTTCTTCTTCTTCTTCTTCTTCTTCTTCTTCTTCTTCTTCTTCTTCTTCTTCTTCTATTATTATTATTATTATTATTATTATTATTATTATTATTATTATTATTATTATTATTATTATTATTATTATTATTATTATTATTATTAAAAAATAAGGCCTGCCCAATAAAGCCTGCTTGTGTTGCACTCAGTAGTAGCACAGAATAAAACACACACAGAGTGTTATAATAACCTAATGGAGGAACTGGTAGGTACTAGGTACAGGTGGGTGGTGGACTGGAAATAATGTGTGTGTGGAATGGAAGGAATTGGTGTGGTACTTTTTCAAGGGGTTTGGAGGGTACAATACTGTAAAAATAAAACCTGCCCAAATGTTTTTTTTAGAACAACCCTTCCTGATAGCCCACTGAAAATACCCCCCTTAAACTCCCTCCCAACAAACAGAAAGGACACAGTCACTCACACACAAGAACAGAAAAAGCAGTGCTGTCAGTGATGTTTGCTTATTTTGCAATCAGTAGTAGGACCAAAAAAAAAACAAACAAACCACCACATACACAGGGTGTTATAATAACAGAATGGAAGTACTGGTATACTATAGGTACAGGTGGGTGGTGGACTGGATATAATGTGTGGATGGAAGGGATTGTACTTTTTCAAGGAGGTTGGAGGGGTACAATAATGTAGGTAAAGCAAAGTCTGCCAAAATGAAACACTGTCTGATATCCCACCGATAAAATCCTGATAAACTAACCAAAATAGCTGTGCTGTTGAGCACAGAAAAATGGGGGGGTCGAGAGAGAGAGAGAGGATGGGGGAACTGGTAGAGGTGGGTGGTGGACTGGTCTTGGAAGAATGGGGGTGGGTGGGATGTAAAAGAAAATAAAGAAGAAAGCCTGCCCCAACCCAACCCTCCCAAAAATTCTCAATTATAATTTTAAATTAAATTAAATTAAATAAGAAAGTGGTGGGTGACACTGCTGCCACTGGAGACAGTCCAGTGACCTGAACAGTCTCACTTAGACTCTCTCTCTCTCACACACAGAGAAAAAAACTCTACACACACAAACAGCAACACACTACACAGCTTTGCTGCCTGCCATACAGGCACAGGCACAGGAGCACATTAGCAAAAGAAAAAGCCAGTCAGTCAGTCACCCAAGCAAAGAACTCTAAGTTAACTATTCTTCTAATGAATATCCCACTGCCAAAGAGAGACACCTCTGTCCTCTCTAACTTCCATACAATGACTCCCAAAACTGAAAGTAGTAGTTGCCCCTTTATATGCCCTGCTGCCATGAGGCAATAGAAGCAAAAACAAAAACAAAAAACACTCCCCCATTCCCAAGCCAACAAAAAAACCCCAAAACAATGTATTCCTATAGGCACCCCATTTGGCATCAAATAACTTGCCCCCTATACCCCCAAACCTCTCCAAATTTGGGGTGCTTTGAGGGGAGAGCTTGAGGGAGGTCCACTGCAGGTAGGTACCAGGGAACAGTTTTTCTACTGGGGGTACCTTGTTTGGCATTGAATAACTTGGCCTCCCATTCCCCAAACCTCTCCAAGTTTGGGATGCTTAAAGGAGAGAGCTTGAGGGAGGTCCACTGCAATTTTCATGCTCTTAGCTGCCCGGAACAAGAGCAGGTAATGTCACTTTGAAATGTTTTTTCCAGGGAACAACCCCTTTGCAGTTTAATAACTTAATCCCCTGAACACCAAATGGCTCCAAATTTGGAGAGCTTAAATCGGAGAGTCAGCGGAATGATCACTTCAAATTTAGTGTCTCTGGGACCCAGGGGGCAGGGTGACAGTGAAATGAATTTGTTTGTTTCAATGGGAAAATGCTGATTCATTTTGTAAGTAACAATATGTCGCATCGTCATTTTGTTTTGTTTCGTTTTGTTAACCTAACAAAATGACAACATGGCGTGTCTTTTTTGTTTGTTGCCCATCTCTATAGGAGGCTCTTCTCCACTTTTTGGGAGTGTGATTTGGTTAAGTTTAGACAGGGGAGCTTCAGAGTTTGATGGATGTTTGTCCAAGAAGGGATGAAGGAAGTCCAATATAAAGCAGCTTGTTAAATGACTTGCAAGTAGGCATTGTGGTGAAAAGGAAAAAAGTATGAATATTCATGAGCCTGTTTGGAATAGCCAATCACCAAGCTGGTGGGAGTGGTAAGAATCTTATAGATTAGAACCTAATGGGTGTGAGAGATTTCAGTTTGAATTGAGTTCAATTGAGAGAGCTGAGAGTCATTTCAGATTGTCAGTTGGTCAGGTGTGAGATTCTACCACTGAAAGGGGTCTGATTTCTAAAAGAAATACATTATTACAAGAATCTATGATTGCAACACAATTACATCAGCTAAAGTTATCATAATACTGAACATGTATTCGTAAACTAATAAATGTTTCAATGTTCAATTTTCAAACTATAAAACCTGTTATCTGACTCTCTCTCAAATACATACAAGTGTCCAGTTAATCTGGTGGTAGCAGTGAGTGGAAACACCAAGTACTTTATTCCTATCTGATGAAGAGTTTTCTGTCCATTCTTTCAGGAATAATAAAACGTACTGAAAATAGCACTAAATGCACTGATCTTGCAATGAAGGAAGGTATGATTTGGACCTCAAGAATCCTCAATTGTCTGTCTTGCTATATCAAGACATCATGGTGTATGTGTTATTTGTTTCTCAAAACATGTTTGTGACCACTAAAGAAATAGCTCCAAGTTTTCAAAAAGAGAGGCTATTTATTTTACCAGGCATGATTACTCTCTGATTCTCTATGTCTGCCATGTTCTTTCTCTGTTGTAAGATACTGAGTCACTTCCTGATGCCAGTTCCTTCTTTTTTATGAACTTACTGTCTGTTACAGAAAAGGTCTATAACAAGAGAGGGGACAAGCCCTACATGTGTGTGTGTGTGTGTGTGTGTGTGTGTGTGTGTGTGTGTGTGTGTGTGTGTGTGTGTGTGTGTGTGTGCGCGCGCGCATGCGCATGCACAGATGCGTGTGTGTGCATGTGTGCATGAATGTGTGTTCTGTGTTGGAAAGTTGTAACAGACTTATAGTGACCGTAATAAAGTTTTCAAGATAAGTGCAATTTATTTTTCAGTTCAATTCACCCATTGAATGCCCATGGCTGAATGGATATTTGAACCTGTTCTTCAGAGTCCTGGTCCATCACTGTATCCACTACACCACACGGAGATTCCCAATTCACAGACTAGAGTTCTGAAATTTCTACCACTGTAAGAAAAGCCCTTGGGTTCTTAAATTTTCCAGATATATCTTCTTTGCTTCACTTACCCAGAATACATACATTGGTATCCCTCATGGAAACTACACAAGGTTTTCACAGCTCTTGCCAGATGGTCCTTTGAAGGACTTTGCTCAACATCTTTTAAAGACTTTTCCAAGAAAAATATTTTTCTTTTCATCAACTACCTGCCAGTCAGAAATGTAGTAAGACAGATTTGCCTGGAGTGGAAGAGGACATCACATCAGTGGGATATACCAAGGCTTGGGTTAGCACAAGAAGTGGGGCCATGCTGCCGGCACCTTCTGAAGTGGGAGATGGTGAATAAACCCCTTCACTCAGCAAACGTAAAGAAAATTCCAACTTGAAGTGCCTTCTGAAGGAGGGACTTTCAGGTGGCAGCCAATAAAGGTCCATTAATGTGACCTTTATTAATGTGGACATGGTGGTTCAGCAGGCTAGAGCACTGAAAAATGTGGGCCACTAAGTCAGCAGCTCAGCGGTTCAAATCCTGGGTGCCACACAGCTCCCGTTGTTAAGCCCAGCTCCTGCCAACCTAGCGGTTTGAAAGCACGTAAATGCAAGTAGATAAATTGGTACTGCCGTAAAAAGCGGGAAGGTAAAATAGTGTTTCCTTCAGCCATGCCAGCCACATGGCCATGGACTTGCACTACACTGGCTCTTTGGCTTGAATACAGAGGTGAACACCCCCTAAATTTGAACACAACTAGCACAAATGTGCATAGGGAATCTTAAAATAAAGTCTTCTTCCAATGTGCAGTTGATTGGGCAACATGTTGAGTTCATTGAATGAGAACACCTGTATACTAAACTTGCATAGAACAGCAACAAAAATGTCTGTATTTATTCATATGGACAGAAGAGATTTGGGGATCTCCAAACCACAGTTTCTGAATGAAAAGAAACAAGCAGCATATCAGAATTTCAGAATAATTTTGTGCATTTCAGGCAAATCTTCATGGCCCATTCCAGGGAGGGCCATTTCCCCCCCATCACTTTTGAAGTCTGTATACAAAAGGATGTCAAAATAACATCCCACACCCTGTGAAATGATATTTTCATATGGGACATGGAAAATAAGGATTATCACAGCCCAAAGGAGGCACAAGTCTGCTCTCGCTGACACCATTCCAATTCCTAACACTCGGTAAGCCAGTGTAATTGCTATAAATGACTTCCATGCTGTTATAACATGAGAAGGTGACACAAGCTCGGCCACTATACAGGCTGTGCAGCAGATGGGACAAAATAAACCTCAGTATTGTGTGGTGATGGCATTGAATTCTATCCAGAAACTGTCCCTCGTTACTAATGCTAATTTCCTGTATCCATAATCTTCAACCCACTTATTCTAAACACTCCCCTTTGACTATTATTATAAGTCTGTGTTAGGAAGGGGCTGCAGACAGAATCCTATACATCACCGCATCATATTGGCAAGTATCTGGGCTTTGGGACTTTTTACGCTACACTCTATTGTGAATTAATAATGATATAATGTATGCCTAATTTCCATATAACCTGCATCTGGGGAAGTTAAGAGGAGAATTGAGTGGTGTGTAATATTCAGATTATTGTATTAACTAGAATGTGAAGTGCAAAGCTCCATATTTTTGGCTGCAAACATCTTCCAAGACACAGTGGCAAACCTGGATTGATTACTGTTTATAATAGCAATAATCCCCCCCAAATCAGTCATTAGCGCAGTTAACAACTAATTTGTCAGAGTTTCAACTGCCCTTGGCTCTGCCTCAAGCTGCTTTCAAGCTCGTCATTAACTGCTGGTTACAATTGATTTCTTGGGGGCCTATTTAACAGAAATTTTATTTCGAATAAGCACCCACAGAGCCTAATCGTCATTCAGTAAACAAAAAAATCTCTCTCTTCCTGGGTCATACATCTATTATTTTTATTCTCCTTGGCAGAGAGCTCCATTGCCTTGGAATCAGCAATTGCTGATTTTTATGCATGAAAATGTCCTGCAAGTACTTAAATATGAATTGATGTGATATGTGGTTTTCTTTACCAGGGGCTCCAACCTATGACTCCAGGCTCCATGTGATAATCAGGCCTTAACTGGGAGAGTATTTAAAAAACAAACATATTTTTTCCCAAGTGCACAGATGCCCTATCACACTGAAAAGCCAAACACAAATCTTCAGGCAGAGTGGATGCTTTAGCATCTGTTACACTGTACACGCCACTCCACAGGGCCTACAAAGTTTCCATACCAATGAAGGTAAAAAAGAGGAAATTTGGGACAAAAAAAGAGAGAGATGATTTTGATATACTGTATATACTTGAGTATAAGCCTAGTTTTTCAGCCCTAATTTTGGGATGAAAAAAGGGGTCCTCGGCTTATATGTGGGTCAATACTTTTAGCCACTGAGGCAAGTTTGGGTCAGTGGCTAAAAGTCATTTTAAACATTGTGCGCCACTTCTCCTGACCCCCCTCCCCCATGTTTAAAATGACTTTTTAAAAGGTCATTTTAAAGCAATGTTTAAAATGACTTTTAGCCACCAACTCAAGCACTTGCCTCGGTGGCTAAAAGTCATTTTAAACATCACACACACACCCAGCTCACAAAGGAGGAGTTGCCAGGCCCTGCTGCCTTTCCCACCCTAGGCTTATACTTGAGTCAATAAATTTTCCCAGTTTTGGGGGTTTAAATTAGGGGCCCCGGCTTATACTCAGGTCGACTTATACTCGAGTATATACGGTAGCTTGGACAGTTTGATTTAAGTAAAGAAACAAAGCACTTTATAAACCTTAACCAAATTGGGTGATACAACCCTGCCAATCATGTATGTTCTCCGTAAAGAGATAAGCATAATTGTTCTGATTCCCTCCACACTCATATTGCTCCAATTGCACAATTCCCTCCCAACTCCACATTTTATGTTGAAATGCATGTTAAAAACAGTTTTAATAAACCATCACCAAGCTCCTTGTCTGATTTCTCAACTATTTTATGCATCCCCCTGCTATCAGAGAGTAGAAAGGGAAGACAAATATTTTCATAAAATGTGATATGTGTAAAGAACACATTTGTGTACAGCTCCTGATTCTCAAGCCAGCATTGCACTCCTGAAACTGATTTGTCAGTTTGTTGGTTCACCAGGAAGAGGGGGAGTGTTTGTGGTTTGTGGTTTGCCAACCTTGATGAACCATGACCCATAACGAACCACCACTTTTGTGGTTTGTCCCCATTTCTAATGAAGAAAAATAGGACATTTGATTAGAAGTTGAAAAGAAAAGGAAAAGAAGAGAGGGAAAGGATCAAAGAAAATTACATGGAGAGGAACCAATCTGCCATATAGTAGATTAAGAGGAACAACTTTTTAGAGGAAAACCTAAGGACAGAAAATAATCTTTCTGAAGATAAACATTACTCTTTTATAATTTTCAAAGATTAAACTGCTGTTATAAGGGATAATTTTTTTGTAATATGATAATGATTGAACTGATATCAAGGAACTCAGAAGTCTATATCAGATATCAAGCATTGGCAATGAGAATGCCTTCTACACTCACACAGAGAAGTGATGGCACAGAAAATTTGGATATGAGGCAAAATCATATAATTTTTTTAAATACATAAGAGGATGAAAACTTTCTGTCACCTTAAAGACTAACTACTATATTTTAGTAGTTTAGTATATTATAATATTGATATTGAAGACTGGGAAAAAAGTGGAAAGATAGTTATAAGTTAATAAAAGCAGTCAATCTTAAAGAAAATATCCTTAAAATATTTCATAGATGTCAGTTCACTCCAGTAAGATGAGCAAAAATGTCAGAAGGGATAAATAACATTTGTTGGAAATGCAAAAGGAATCCAGGGACTTATTACCACATGTGGTAGTCATGTGACAAAGCCAAAAATTCTGGCTACAGGTCTGGAAAGTGGCACAAGAAATTATACAGGTAAAATTGAACTTTAAACCTCAAATAATGTGAGAGAGTATTGATAAGAAAATAAAATATATTCTTCTGTAAATATACAGGAATACAGCAGCCAGGCTGCTCTGGGCCCAGAAGTGGAAGAAGGAAGAAATACCAAAGATGGAAGAACTGTTTAAAAAGTTATTGGATATTGCAGAACTAGATGTACTCTTGGAGCCATTGCAAGATCAACCAAGATACTTTGTAAAGGAGAATTGGAAGATACTATATAACTGGGCCCAGAAGCAGACAAATGGTTAAGGGAAGAAATAAATATGAAGATGCCAGTACTCGACTAGAACCTTTGGAGGACATGAAGGTGACCAGACAATGGAGAAATCCTTGGTCTATATGTGTAGTATGTGGATAAGTGTGTGACTATAGGTGGATTAGGTTAGTCTTGTCAAATTGATATATTAGTTGTTTTGTTGTATATGTAATAAACAAAAAAGACTAAATACTATATTTTATGACACTTTCATGTTCAAGTCCACTTCCTCAGACATAAGATTGGGGCTACATGGCAGATGTTTATACAGTTATACATAGCCCCCAAACAGAGGTGTTTTTTTTTTAATGAACTGCCATTGGGAGCTGCCTACTGTGGAGTTAAATCACACCACCCCATTACTTAGCTGGCTGCTAGTTTTATCTACTGCCTCATCATTGTCAGTGTTGGAGGAGTAATACCTCCTTATACAACCTTGGTCCAGCTGTCCCAGCTGGTAGTACCTTGTAAGGACCCCTTCCCAGGGTTACAGAAGAAGAGGGTCAACAGTTTTTGAAGGTGGAAAAGGGCTTTATGCCCCTTACGTTACATAGTGCAGACTTATTGATCTTCTTCTTGGCTTTCATCCTAGATCCCACGCACTCTGTGAGGTTAGCAAACCGTAGCAAGGCAGGAAATATTTGCATTAATATTTAATTTGCCCTTTGAAAAAATTCACACAACTTTGCTTAGATGAGAAGTTTTAGTACACACATACAAACTTTTTCTTATACTGTCTTTGCAGACTGTGCCGTTTACTGATTAGTTATCTTCTTATTTTTGGCTAACAGTTACTGTGCAGTTGATTTTACTCATGAATTTACAAATTAGGATTTCAGGTCAATTGCATTTTCCTGACTGCTCATTTTGTGTCAATGGCTGCTTGCATGAACTAAACAGAAGAAGCAAATTATCTTGTATGAACATGTATATATCTTTGTTCTGATCCCCCCCCCCCCCGTAGCCCATATTCATGTACACCTTTTGCTGGAGTTTGTGCATTTACCAGAAATTGTTTCTTTAACTATAATGTGGCTTTTCCTTTTTCACTTTTATGCATTTTGAGTTAAGGAACACATTCAGCTTCATTATTTTCATCTGATTTTTGTTAAGTCTGAATTTGGCATGTTGCACAAAACAAAAAGGAAACTATAGGCTCCCCTCTCCAAAATAATCCACTGACTTTCTTCTTCATTCCTGCATAAACTAGACTACTATATAGCTGTTATACTCCTTATTGAATTGTTGTTCTCAAGCTTCTATATATGTGCATTTAAGATTAGAAATGTTGTCTTAAACCTTCACTTTTAACAAGAAGGCAGCCCCAGGAAGATAAGCAGAATTTACTTCCAACCTTCAAAAACAAGATCTCTGTAAGAAAACCCTATTATGAAACGTAGTGTGTATTGTGTTTTTCCAGTGTGATGCAGTAAGTTGGGAGTATGTTGTTTCATTGCTGCTTAGAGGAAAGATTTATTTATTTATTTATTTATTTATTTATTTATTTATTTATTTATTTATTTATTTATTTAAGATTATTTCTACCCTGCCTTTCTCCTTAGAAAAGGACCCAAGGTGGCTTACAGTAATATACAGTCCAGTACAATGTTCAAGTATTTGAGAACAAGGAATTGATGGACATCTTATAGCATTAACAGATGCTGTGGCACATTGCAAAACAAGAGTTAAAACTAGCAGAGCATTGTTAAAAGTTCATTTTCCCCTGTCGATCACCACCCCACCCCACGGGGAGCGTCAGCCCTATATTTGGGCCCGCCCCATAGGCTCCTGAACCCTGTCAGGTTCATGGAGGCTTTCGGGGAGCTTTCTGGCAGTCTGGCAGATGATCCGGTTGAAGCCCTGGTGGAGAGGTGCTATGAGGATGCCACCAGGGCAGTAGACCCCCAAGCGCCTCCTGCCCTGTGGAGACCACTCCTCGCCATGGTATACGGCTGAGCTGCAGTTGATGAAACAAGAATGCAGGAGGCTTGAGGACATTTGGAGGACAGGTTGGATGGCAGTGAGTAGGGCTGCACTTAAGCAGCTGACCGGCTGCTATGTTCACGCGATCAGGGACGCTAGAACATCCTATGTCTCCCTGAGAATTGGCAAGACCTCGAACCACCAGGCGGAGTTGTTCCAGGTGGTTCGGGACCTCTCAATCCTGGTCAGCTGGGGCCTCCTCCTAGTGAGTTCACTAGTGAGCAATTTGCAGCCTAATTTAGATCAAAAATTGAGGCCAGCCATTCCGATCTGCCCTCTGGCTGCTCTAGTTAATCCCCCGATGTCCCGGGGGCCTGAGCCCCTCTGTCTCCTTGCCTGGTGGAGTTTGGGCTGGTGTTTTCTGCAGAGGCCTCCAGAGCTATGGCTTATTGCCAGCTGGCGGCTACCCCTTTTGACCCTTGGCCAGGCTGGCTTGTCAAATCGGCCAGAGGGAACATGCTGGAGTGGGTTTTGGTTATTGCCACGGCCTCCTTTAGGAAGGGAATTTTCCTTTCCCATCTGAAGAAGACCGTGAAGCCCACTTTGGAAAAGCCCGGCATGGCATCGGATGATTTATCCAGCTATCGTCCAATTGCCATTGTTCCCTTCCTGGGCAAGGTTGTTGAGAGGGTGGCCGCCGTCCGGCTTCAGTCGTATCTGGAGGAAAATCTGGGTTCAGGCCAATTTGGGGGACCAAGACTGCCCTGGTCGCTCTGCAGGATGATCTCCTCAGGGTGGCCGACAGGGGGTGTTCCTCCCTGTTGGTACCCCTTCATCTGTCAGTGGCCTTTGATACCGTCGACCATGGTAACCTGCTGGTCTGGCTTGCTGAGGCGGGAATTGGGGGCGTCCTGGCTCTGTTCCTTTCTTGGCAGCCGGTCTCAGTGGGTTCAGCTGGGTGATGATTTGTCAGCTCCTTGGCCTCTCCCTTGTGGGGTGCCCCGGGGGTCGGCAATCTCACCCATGCTGTTCAATGTTTATATGAGGCCGCTGGTGGATGTCATCAGGAGATTTGGAGTCTGCTGTCATCAGTATGCTGATGACACACAACTCTATCTATCCTTTTCTTCTTCTGCAGAGGAGGCAGTACGCTCCTTTGACCTGTGCCTGGAGGCGGTCCTGGAATGGACCAGGACTAACTGGCCCAAGCTGAACCCAGAGAAGATGGAGGTTCTGTTCTTCGGGGCACCCTCATCTGGGTACAATGGCCCCCTCCCTAGACTGGGGGAGTCTCCCTCCAGCCTACAGACAGAGCCAGGAATCTGGGCATGGTCCTGGATTCAGCCCTCTCCCTGGAAGTACAGGTGATGGCAGTCTCCAGGGCCACTTTTAACCACCTCCACAGAATCGCCCAGATCCGACAGTACCTTGATGAGTCCTCCCTGAGGACAGTCATGCAGGCCCTCGTGATTTTGAGGATCGACTATTGCAATGCCTCTACGTGGGGTTGCCCTTGACCCTTGTCCGGAGGCTCCAACGGGTGCAGAATGTGGGGGCCAGACTGATGGTGGGTGCTCGTAGATTTGAGCACATCACCCCAGTTCTGGCTCGCCTGCATTGGCTACCATTGCCCTCCGGATAAGGTTCAAGGTCTTGGTTTTGATTTTCAAAGCCCTTCACGGCTTGGGACCAGAGTACCTGTCAGAGCGTATCTCTCAGAGGTCAACTGGGTCCAGGCCCATGAGGATGGCGCAGGCGCGCTCACTTAGGGTGGCCATACCCAGAGAGGCGTGGAAATCGCTCATGCATAACCGTGCCTTCTCTGTGGTGGGCCCTACGCTGTGGAATCAGCTCCCTAGTGAGCTGCACCTAGTGGCGTCCCTGCCCGCCTTTAAAAAAGCCTTGAAAACATGTCTCTTCAAGGAGGCATTTGGCGACCTTACTTAACCTCTTTTTTTTTTTGCCGCCCACATCATTTTTTGTGGAGGGTATTGTACCCCCCCCCATTTTCTATTGTAGTTTGCCTCTGTTTTCTTGTCCGTTCTCTGCTGTTTTTAATTGTAAACCACCCAGAGTTCAGTTTTGGAAGATGGGCGGTATATAAATCTAATAAATAAATAATAAATAAATAAATTTACTGTGTACTTACAGTGCCCCAATGTGCTCGAGGAGAAGGTGAGATGCCATTCTGGAAGAACAGCTTGATTGCTCAGCCATAGCAGTCTCCCACTAAAACGGGTAGAGGTGAAGATGGGTATATAAGAAAGTCATGAAGATTGATAGTACATACTCCCTCCATCTGCATGCAAAACACTTGACACATGAATTGATTGAAAGTGATGATTGTTTACTCAGAATGAGCGCTTCAGCAAGTTTCATTTCCATAGTCCATTCCCATAGCCAAAAGTGAGATCTAATAGGTCCCAGAGAAATCAAGACAAGCCCTGATAAGAATTGAAAAGTACAAACCCAAAAAGAAGAAGATTATTAGAAACACAGCAGCAGACAAAAAGTCAAGTCTTTGGGTGATCGATACTTGACAAGAGATATATCGCAAGTCTCGTGTTGGTGAGGCACTGTCCAGGAGTCCATTTGTATTTTGTTTTGTTTTGTTCTGAATTATTTGTACGAGTAAAATTGACTGGCCCCAATACAAGGCACATAAAATGTCACTTTTTATCTTTTGGTTAATATTTTGCTCCACGGGGGAACAAAACCTTTGTTATTCCCCTCCCCAAGAGATTTGATCGAAAATATAGTCACTTCTGATATAAGGTTGAAGGCAAAAAACTGCAATCAAGTGGAAATTTTTGTCAGTGCCTTAATCTTTGATTTGTAGAAGGTTGTGCTTTGGGATATTTGGTATGTCTGAGGATTGCCACCAAAGAGCCCTTCTGTTCTTTAATGGCTGCACTAAATCTTAACAAACGTGAGCATGAAAACTATTGTGCGGCACTTGTGAAGCATATATCAAAGTTATATTTTTTTCAAGCTCCGGAAAGTAGTTGAATCATGCATGTTCTTTATGGGGCTCTGATCAGGCTGATAAAGGCAGTTCAGCTTCAATAAATGCTTTTTTAAGTGAATGTTTTGGAAAGAGAAGAGGAAATTCAAAGCTCAGGCTGTTGCCAAATGACTCCCCTAGCACTTTGATCACCCTGAGACTGACATTTTGTTGAAAATGCCTTGTTTTTATTAAAATGTTGGCATCCGGGGACAGGGGAAAGTTAACTGTACTTGCCAAGAGTATAATCTACGGTAAAAACTCCAAGTGACACAACTTATTAAGTACTTTGTACACATTTCTTCAAAAAGAAAACTTTTCCCTGTAGGGTCAAATACAGATTTGCACTTCTCTGAAAAGAAGTATATATTGTTAAAAGCAAGTCAGCCAGAAAAGATGAATCAAACTGGAAGCTCTTTGCCTTGGGCAAGAAAGCCCTTAAGTTAGAAGACTTTGTTCCCAACAAAGAGAAGAAAGAGAACCTGTTAATTTAAAAATTAATCAGAACGAAAACAAAACAGGTGCTGAATATAGGCTGCACATTTTCAGCCCTGCATTAAAAAATATTGCCAAGTTATGGTTCCCTCTTTTGAAGGGCATGAAAAACATAACCCACTTTCCCATTCTACAGGGAAGAAACCGCAAACATCTAAATTCTGCCAAACATGCTTCCACTTCCTTTACGTACCACAACAACTTAGAGCTGATCCCACTGACTGGGTTCTCCTTAAAACAACATGCTTTAAATTTTAGCATGCACAGACTACTGTGCCAGGGGAGTTTTTCTGCTTCTGTGGCCAAGGTCCATTTGTTTTGTAGCAGATGTGGAATCAGTTTCTTGGACTGAGTTCCACGTATGTGAACACCCCTGTCACTTGCCAAAAAAAAATCCTGCTATCTTACACAGATATAGATATATATAAAAATCACTGTTCCCCCATTGCCATCCTGATTTCCAGCTCACCCCTCAGTCACCTATCCCCATGCCTTCCTATCATTACCTCATGCTCCCTCTTTCCCATTTCCTCTCATCTTCTTCCCTCTCTTCACTCCTTGCCCCACCCCCTGATTGCCCCTCCAATGACTGATGCAATTTTGGCACTTGGTGATGGCACCTCTCCCAGCTTGGGGGTTGTGGGGATTTATTTGCTGTGGTTTCCCCCACCTGGCCTCCAGCAGCTGCAGGGCTGGTTTTCAGCTATTTGGCACTGCCTAGGAAGTCACAAGAAGTTGCACAGCCAAATCCCCCAGCAGTTGGTCATACAGGGAGGATTCAAAACCATGTGGCTGTTACATGGTTTTGAATCACTCTCATTTGCTTTGCTGAAGACAGTAAATTTGCCCTCAATTTTTCAGGCAGTTTTCAATGTAGTATTGGAGACACTATGACCTCAGATGCAGAAGACCAGCCATGAATGTACAAATATAGCAGGTAATAGGTGAGGTTTGTAAAGGCCTAGGTAAAATAGCCAGATATTAACTTGCTTCCCAAAGCTGACGAGGGTAGGGGCCAATCACATCTCCACAGGAAAAGCCTTCTAGTGCAGAGTGGCCACTGCTGAGAAGGTCCAGTTTCTGGTAGGTGACTTCCAGGCCCCTTTCAGAGTGGCCACTCACAGCCTCACGTATTGGGAGTTGCAGGTGGAACAGGAGCATAACCTGAGGGAGAGGCACTCTGACAGGAAGCGAGTCCCTAAGTCACAAAGCATTTTAACATCAGTACCTTGAATTTGGCCAAGAAGCATGCTGTCAAGCAGTGCAAGTGGGCCAGAATGGGTGAAATATGGCCAAATTTAGATGTAACAATGACCATCCTGCTGCCACATTTAGCATTTTCTGCACTTCCAAACCACCTTCAAGGGGCAGCCTACTTAGAAGGCATAGCAATACTTAATCCTCAAGATTGCCAACTAGAGATGGGCACAAATTGAAAAAATGGTGTTTCATTTCATTTCGTTTCGTTTCGTTAAGGAGTTTGGTTCGTTTTGTTTTTTCGTGAATTTTTGAGAAAAAAATCATTTTGTTTTGTTAATTCATTATTTGTTTTTACCTGGTTTTTCCCAGCGCCCACTGCACAGCCTCCTTATCTCCCCTCTAGATTGCGCCACGATAATGGGCTGCAGGAGGGAGGCACAAGGGGCAGCGGCTTTGAAGCCGAACTGCTCTGGCCACTTAAGCGCAGCCTCCTTATCTCCCCTCCTGATCGGTCCCGTGATAACAGGTGGCAGGAGAGAGGCGCAAGGGGCAGCGGCTTTGAAGCCACGCTGCTCTGGCCACCTAAGCGCATCCTCCTTATCTCCCCTCCCAATTGGCCTCGTGATAATGGGCCGCAGCAGGGAGGCGCAAGGGACAGCGGCTTTGAAGCCATGCTGCTCTGGCTGCCTAAGCGCAGCCTCCTTATCTCCCCTCCCAATTGGCCTCGTGATAACGGGCCGCAGGAGGAAGGCACAAGGGGAGGCAGTTTTGAAGCCGTGCTGCTCTGGCTGCCTAAACACAGCCTGCTTCTTACCTCTCCTCCTGGGGCTGGGTTGAGGCTCGGGCCCACCACATCCCTCAATAGCACCAATGAGGTGTGTGCTCCCTCTGTGCAGCTTGGCGCGAAAGGACCTGTGGACCAGCACCAGGTAGGAGACATTAACTAAACAAACCTAACCGAACCAATTTTCCTCGGTTCAGTTTGTTTCGTGTTAAATTTTCCCCAGGTTCGTTGTTTGTTTCATTATGTAACAAAATGAATAATCGAATAACAAAATAAAAAATCATTTCATGCCCATCTCTATTGCCAACACGTGAACCTGTGTACATTTGAACTTCTTTGTATTAAAGGCTCTAAAACTGAACATATTGCAAATATCTCGAGACGAAATGGGTCAAATCCAAGAAGTGAAATGGCAAAGGAGTGCATGTGAAACCAAGGAAATATTTTTTTCTTTCTTTTTCTTTTTCTTTTTCTTTTTTTTTTTTCTGTTTCTTTTATTTAATTTGGTAAAAAAAACTACAAAAAAACAAAAAAACATTTATACAAAAGGAAAAACAGTTAATTGAAAAACTATAAAACAAGACAAACACCACCCACCACCCACTCAGGACTTAACACAAGCTTACAAATCTTAAGATACTGACTGTGGCAAAAAGGGTAAAACAAGGATAAATATTCATGTGTGTGTTTTGAATAGTGAATCACCAAGCTGGTGGGAGTGGTTAAGAATGTTATATATTGGAACCTAATGGGTGATGGAGAGTTTTTGTGTGTATTAGAGCCGAGAAGAGGTCAGTTCAATTCAGTTAAGAGAGCTGAGAGTCAGTTTAGATTGTCAGTTGGTCAGGTGAGAGATCCTGCCACTGAAAAGGGTCTGATTTATAAAGGAAATACATTATTACAAGAATTCATGATTGCAGTACAATAACATCGGCTAAAGCTATCATAATACTGATCATCTAATTGTAAACTAATAAATGTTTCATGTTGTGTTTTAAAACTATATAACCTGGTGTGACTCTCTCTCTAAAATACATACAAGTGTCCAGTTAATCTGGTGGTGGCAGTGAGTGGAAACCCAGTGTGTGTAAGGGGCATGTCACACTGACCATCCCATTTTCTCCAAAAATACATTGAGTCTTCTCCAGGTGCATACCCTTTACCTTTTTTGAAATACATATGCCAACAGTTTACCCCATGTTCCATTAAAATCATTAGACTTGTTCAATTTCTTCCTAACTTTAATTTCACAAGTCAATTTGTCATTAAGAGCCATATTCCATAAGTCCCTATACCAGTGTTGGCAAATATATGGCATGGGTGCCAAAGGTAGCACACAGAGCCCTTTCTGTGGGGACATGACATTGCCCTCTCACAGCCACTGCACTTCTTTCTCCACTGACAGCACGCCACTATGCTCTGTGCAGAGAGCCGGGCAAAGGGGAGGCAGAGGCTTGTAGGCTAGTTTGCAGCCCCAGTTTACTCTCCAGCCACGCCACTTTTGGGAAAGTAAACTGGACCTACAAATGAGCCCACAAGCCGCCACCACTAACCCCGGCTTTCCCAATGGAGTAGCACCCCATCCGCCTCTCTGCCCAGTGCAGAGAGGTGGATGGGTTGCTACTCTTTCGGAAAGCAAGGATCACAAAGAAGGTTTTTGAATTTCCCACGGCCACAGTGAGGGTGCTGTGGCTGCAGGAAATTCAAAAGCTTGCTCTCCGATCCTCGCTTTCCCAAAGGGTAGCACCCCTGCTCTTTGATCCGCACATTCCCAAAGGGTAGCACCCTTCGGGAAAGCGAGGATCGAAAAGCAGGTTTTAAAATTTCCTGCAGCAGCTACAGCAAGGGTGCTGTGGCTGTGGGAATTTCAAAAGCCTGCTCTTTGATCCTCAGTTTCCCGAAGTGTAGTACCTGAAGCATTTGTCACCTGGCATACCACTGTATCCAGGTTAAATTGCCGTATTGGCACTTTGTGAAAAATAAGTGTTGAATTGTAGTTTGAGCAGTGGTCTCTAAAAGGTTTGCCATCACTGCCCTATTCCTCCAATGGTATTTGATTCTTGGATTTACAGTAGAGATGGGCACATTTTTGTTTTGTTAACTATTGTTTCATTTTGCTTAAACAAAATTGAAAAAAATTAAAAATTCATTGCGTTGTTCTTTTGTTTCATTTTTCATTTTTTGTTTTTTAATCTTGTGCCGACCAGCTGGCCCACAGGCTGGGTCAGCACATTTATTTTATTTTATTTTTTTGTATTTTTTATCTCATGCTGACCAGCTGGCCCATGGGCTGGGTCGGCAGGTGTTTTTGTTTTTTATTTTTTATTTCTTTTATCTTGCAACGACCAGCTGGCCCACAGGCTGGGTTGGTGCTTTTTTAAAAATATATATTTTTATTTCTTTTACCTTGCACCAACCAGCTGGCCTGCAGGCCAAGTTGGCACTTTTATTATTTATTATTTATTTTATCTTTTTTTCTTACACTGACCAGCTGGCCTGTGGGCCGGGTCGGTGCATTTTATTTTTTATTTTTTACCTTTTTTTATCTTGCGCTGACCAGTTGGCCCATGGACCAGGTTGGCACATTTTTTTTTATTTTTTTTATCCCCCACTAAATGGCGTGCAATCGGGTGGGAGAAGAGGCTGGCTTTTAATTCCCCCCCCCCCCGCCAAAGCCCCATGCTACAGCTGATCAGTGGTGGCTTTGGTGGTGGTGGGGGAGCCTGCAGTTTTCCCGCACCCGGGGAATGCATCCGTATGGGAAAACCAAACATGAAGCAAACAAAACAGAACTTTTCCTTTCCTTTCCTTTCCTTTTTCTTTGATGGGTCAGTTCATTATTAGTTTGGTTCCGTAATGAAACTAATAACGAGATGAATAAAATATTCATTTCATGTCCATCTCTAATTTCCAGTATTTAGCAAAAATTAACATTGCCACCATTAGTATAATTACAAACTCCAACTCTTCTTTCTTTAATTGTGTGTTCAAAACCATATTTAGCAATATCATTTGTGGGGACATTTGAATCCTTTTCCCTATTATTTCTTGAATTCCTTTAAAAATTAACATCCATTCCTTCATTCTTCTCTCATACAACCACCACATATGCATTTTTATTTCTTTATTGATATCTTCCTGCCATATCTCTTTTAACTTATTCTCTTTATGTTCCTCTTGTATTAATATTTTTATATCTCACTTATGAAACCTTTTCTGAATTCTTTATTCTCTATCTTACTACTTCTTTCTACAATTTCTTCAAACCTAGTCAATTTTCTGCAATCTCCTACTTTAGTCCATTTTTCAATTGTATAATATTTAATCAGGAAATATTTTCTCCTAAATTTTCTTTTATACTTTGCTTATTCTGCATTTGTTTCAGCCAATCCCATAAGTTTATAATTTCTTTATCTTGCAAGATCTTATTTAGCTTACCTTTTAATTTTTCTGAAATTCTTAAAATTTCTGTTACACACATCAGGGGTTACACTGTTTGACTTAGTTTCCCCATGTAATTCTTCCACTATTTCATCAAGTTTTTCCAGAATGGGTTATCTATATTTCTCAACTGTTCTTTAATATTTTACTTTAATATTTTACTTTAAAAATATATTCTCCCAATGCAAAACTTCCAAATCTCTCCAAATTAAATTATCCTTTTCTATTATTACATCTGGAATATGTCATAACTGATTAGTTATATAATATAATGTGTAGCCTGCATACTTTAATTAAACTGTAAACCGCCCAGAGCCTACTTGAAATGGTATGGGGCAGTATATCAGCAGAACACTTTGTGTTAAGTAAACCTAAACCTCCCTCTTTTTGTGATACACACGTCCAGACCAACCAGAGCTTCGTCCTCCCTTTCTCTCAAAGTGCCAACGCCAAGAGAGGCCCGTAGGACTTTGACCCGGAACCAGGCCTTCTCGGTCGTGGGGCCTGATTATTGGAACAAGCTGCCGGCTGAGATCAGGCAGGCGGAGTCATTGCTGGCATTCAGAAGGGCCTTAAAGACCTGGCTCTTCAGGCAATGTTTCGGGACCCTCTGAGCACGTGCCCCTTCCTACTCTTCCCCCCCCCCCTTTGCTGGTACTAGTTTTTTTAGTCGCCTGCCAGATATTACCTGGACTTGTCTTGGTTGAAGTGCCTGCTATTTTTACTTGCCACTTTCCCCCCCCTTTTTAAAAGCACCTTTTAGTAGTTTTATTGTATTGTATTGAACACTGATTGTATTTGCTTTGCTTTTGTTTATTCTGTTTGCTCAGTTCGGGATTGCTATGTTTTTCTGATTGTATTTGGGTAGTTATTCTGGGGTGATATTTATGTACACCCCCCCCAGAGTTCCCTTCAGGAAAATCGGGCGGTTTGCAAGTGCAAGAAATAAATGAATAATAAATAATCTTCTTTACAATATTGTAATCTTTCCAAACCAGGAAATCTTTAATTTTTGATATTCATTTATTTGTTCATTGATCTCTTTTCTTACTTTATCTATGTTTATTTTATGCATGTCCTGTAAATCCCATGTTAACTTTATCCCCAAATAATTAATGCTGTTTCTTAATTTACCTTTAAATGCTTCCTTAAACATTTTTCTCTTCCTCTTTATAATTTAATAGCATACATTCAGATTTATTCCAATTCATCTTTAATCCTGTTGCTTCTTCAAATGCCCTTAAATGTTTTTGTATTGGTTTTTGGTTATTAATAATGTAACATCTGCATTTTGTATTGGTTTTTTATTATTAATAATGTAATATCTGCAAATAAATTAATTTCATTTACCTTCACTCTTCTACAAGTTCTATTTCCTTATCCTTTCTTATTGCATTTACCAAATATAAACAAAACTGGAGATAATGGGCAACCTTGTCTCATTCCTTGGCCTAAAGAAATATTTTTTGTTATTCCGTCATTCACTAAAATTCTAGCCTTATTATGCAAATACAACTCTTTAATTATAGTACTAAATTGATCACTAAAACCTAAATGATTAATCAGTATCCTTAAAGTACTGAATTCTATCATATCTAATGCGTTAAAAATATCTAGTGAAATTATTCCTAACTTACTTTTTTATTTGCTAAATACATATTATTCAGAACCCTTCGAACTAAATCTGCCATCTGCCTACCTCTAATGAATCCATTCTGAACCTCTTTATAGATTTTCCTACATAACTATTTAATCTATTTGCTAAAATTGCTGTGAATATTTTTATATCTTGATTAATCTATCAAATTGGTCTATTTAATTCCATGGCTGTTGGTTATTTTCCTGGCTTCAATGTCAATACTATTATTGATTCTTTCTACGGGATCTTTTCCATTTCAATAATCTTATTAAATAGTTTCTTCATTTGAGGAATTAATAAGTTCTTACATACTTTATAAAATTCTGGTCCTATTCCATCTGATCCCAGTGCTTTACCTATTTTCAACTTGTTTATAATTCCCTCAATCTCTTCATCTGTTATTAGCTGATCTATTCTTTCTATATCTTCTTCCTATATCTTCATTTTAATATTTTGTTTCTACATACTCATGAATTCTGTCTGTGGATGGGTTATTACTTATGTATAGATTCTTTTTAAAAAAATCTTAAAATATCTTCAGCTTTTATTTCACCTTTCACCTTTCTGATCCTGTATTACCCCTATCATTTTAATGTTTCTTTATTTGTGTCATTTTTGCTAATAATTTATTATTGTGCTCCCAGAGACTACTTAAAGTGGTATGGGGCAGTATATAAGCAGAACACTTTGCTTTTCATATACATAAAATTTTGTTCTACATGTATTCCCTCTAATTCTTTCCTTTTAGCTTGTAATTCCAGTAATGCTTTATTATATTTTGTTAATATAAATATTATTTCTATTTTAAAAATATTTTTCAAATCTTGGATTTTGGGGTGCCTTTTGCTTTAATATATAAGCCTCTTTCCAGGCATATCCCCATGCTAATGCCTTCATTGTCTCCCAAATTACACTTACTTCTCTTCCTCTTCCTTGATTTATCCTCCATATCACTTGCAAATTTTATGACTTTTTTCTATTGTCAATTTATGTAAGTAAATCCTTTCATCAATATTTATTCTATTTGCTTCCCTATAATGGTAACATGGTCTGAAATCTGTATTATATCTATTTCTACATTATTAACCCTAGATAAAAATCCTTTAGATACAAATTAGAGATGGGCATGAACTGAAAAAAATGGTGATTTGTTTTTGTTTGGTTCGTTTGTTTTGTTTTGTTTTGTTTTTAATGAATTTTCCCAAATATTTGTTTCATTGGTTCATTTTGTTTGTTCGTTTTTCCTGCTTTGTACAATTTAATCCATTTGACAGCATGGGTGGGAAAAACATTCGATTTATTTTAAAAAACACAGACATTGACAATAACTGCACAAACTGGACTGGCAGCACCCTCATCCTCATCATCCTCATCATCTTCAATCATCAACACATCATCTTTACTGGGTGGTGGGGGCAGCAGCGGCGGTGGCAGGGCGATCCTGACCCCTGTGGCAGGGGCTTTTTGAGGCACTGCCTTCGGGCCAGCTCCTCTTTTTGCTATTGTTTTTGTTTTTAAGTGCCAACCACGTGACCCCTGGGGTCAGGTCGGCAATGGTTTTATTTTTTATATATTTTTTTCTTTATTTTAGGGCACCAACACAGCCACCCCTGGGGCTGGGTCAGTGCTCCATTTTAATTTTTTAATTTTTAATTTTGATTTGTCCAGCACCAACCGCGTGGCCCCTGGAGCCAGGTCGGTGCTGGTTTTATTTTTTTATATATTTTTCCTTATTTTAGGGTGGCCCCTAGGACTGGGTTTGCACTCCTTTTTTATTAGTTTAATTTTATTTTTATTTTATTTTTATTGCAATTTTTTACTGCCGACCAAGTGGCCTGTACTACAGTTGTAGCGCAGGCTGGTCAGCTTTTTTTCTTTTGCCGGCTGTGGGCCGGTTCCGTAGCCCACGGGCCAGCTCTGCCTGCGCGCTGGGTCATAATTTTTTTGCCAGCCATGGGATGGGTTTTTTTGTTTTTGGTCCACACGCTGGACCTTCTATTTTATTTTATTTTAATTTTAATTTTATTTTATTTTTTACTGCTGAACACGGCCGCCTACCAGCTGTAGCGCAGCTGGTCGGCTCCCCCCCCCCCCGGTCACAGCCAGGGGAGTCCAGACAGACCCTCCAGGAAGGACCAGCATCACCAGCAGATAGGAGACACCTCTTTTGCCGCCATTACCGAAACGAACCAAAACAAACTTTTTTTTCAGTTCAGTTCAGTTCATTCAAAATCCACTCTGAGGTTCATTATTTGTTTCGTTATGAATAACGAATAATGAAACAAACTAAAAGTTCATTTCTTTCCCATCATTAATACAAATATATAATTTTCTTTTTATTAAGAAGGAATTAGCATTTGAAGTCCAGTATCTAATTGACACTGGCATTTATGAAATGTTTGTAGTCTTATGTTAGTATGTTTTTATTTTAATTTGATGATAGTGATAATATCCATATTACAACTATATTGTGTCCAAGTAGATTACTGTCCAGTAGATTCTTTGCAAGGATGTAAATAACTTTGGTTTTAGAGTAATTGCAAAGAGTAAATTTGAGATGTTCCACAATTCATACTGTGTTACAATTTACTGTAAATATGTAATGGTAATAATGCAAGCTTAATTCATAGAATAGACTAGAATCCTCTAATTCCCTGCCAAACTACACCTCTTTCCTCTGTTCTTGTATCTTTCCAATATGAGTCCATGGACATGTTAGATGAATAGCATTATCATACCATTTAAAGCTCATCAGAAAATTGAAATGAGACATCCTCAGCTGAAATATAGTATCCCATATGCTACCTGGATTGTAAGAGCAGAACAGTTGTTCTCGTGTTACAGAAACAATTCATTTATTTTCTTCACATCTTTACATGTCCTTGTGCAAGGACAATATATCACATAACTACTGAGCCCTTCTAGGAGGCAAATTATTTTGTGAAGAATTATTTTGCAAATAAGAATTCCCCATACCACAAAATTTAGAAAAGGAATGCATGTAATAATGGAAATTACACCAAACAAGCATGTATGTTGTGCTGTTGCAGGGACATTTAAGGATTAGAAACTTTTGAGATGTTATTTGCATCTCTTTAAAAACAATCTGTGCTTTCTGTATATCTACCAGTTTTCTTCTCAAAGAGACAGGGCACAGGTTTGCACAAATCACAGATAGCTGGGTGAGAAACACAGTTCCTTGTCTCACTCTTCCCTGGAGGAGAAGAATGGGGTGATATCTTGAAAGCTGTCTCATCTACTGCTAGAAATTTAGTGAGTACTGGTACACGCACACACACACACACACACACACACACACACACACACACACACACACACACACACACACACACACACACACACACACACACACACACACACACACACAAGAGAGAGGGAGAGGGAGGGGGAGGGAGAGGGAGGGAGAAAGAGTGTGGAAGCATTGATCAAATTCTCTGTATATGGGAGAAAGTATTCTATTAATCAAAACAAGTAATTGTCAATTCTTGTGTAGCTTCCTCAGCCAGCAGCTTACTCTCTGAACATAATTCATGGGTCACTGAAGTATAGAAATATAAAAGGCAGTGGAGTGAAGGCTTCCTTATTAAGAAGATAACTTTTCTACTCTCCTGCTGAGCTTTTTTCTTCCTTTAGGAACCTTATCATGGCCATCTATTTTCCCCTTTCACTGTCTCAGTTGAGCAGTCTCTGAATCCTTGTTCACATTTTGTTTTACAGCAGCCCCCCAGAGGGTCTGCAGAAATTAATGTAAGCACTTTCTATTGAATGGAGAAGTTAAAGAGAAAAGCAGAAAACTCCCCCCTTTAAAAAAAAATCCCCCAGTAATTTAATTGAAGATTCATTTCAGTGGGATAAGGAGCAGAGACACAACATTCTTTTTTTTTTAAAAAAAATTCCCAAATAGACTTTCTGAATCCATGTTGAAAGAGTTAGAAACTGGACAAGGTAGCAACCCTTTTATGAAATGAAGGGTCTGATCCTGTCATGTGTCTCGCACTGTAAAATCAATTTCTGCATCAGTACCTTCAACGTACAGTAGTTACTAATTTGACAAGTTAGATGGCACTGTGGGTTTACATATCAAAGGGCAGCACCTCATTGTAAGGACCAAATGCTGCAAAAAGCTATTCCACACTTCATTCCAAACGGCACTGCCATTCTCGCCCACCCTCCTCCCATTCTGAGGTTGCTCACAGAATAATAGATAAAATGTCAAGAATAATTAAGAAAAATGATGGTGTTATATTACAGCAGACGTGAAAATACATCTTCTTGGCTGTGATGTCCCCTGCATACCTTCTCCTATACTTTTTAATGGTTTCTCAGTTCTTGGATTATTTAGAATAGCTGATGGAAAAAGAAAGAATAATTTTAATATTGAGAAAATCTGATTTTTCCCCAGTCCTTCCAAATAGTGCTAGGGATTGTGAAAATTATAAGAAACCTTTGTCCCACAGCAAGGGTCCTTTTCTTTGCTTCTTTAAGGGAGTCCTGCCAAATAATGGGTTCATCAGTCTGTGAGAGCATCATAGAGGGTGCAGCTGAGCCATCAATGTTGCAAATAATGAACAAAACCTCTTCCTTATCCCATATCAACTATACCAGGCATGTCCAAACTTCAGCCCTCCAGATGTTTTGGACCACAACTCCCAGAATTTCAAGCCTTTATTTCCAATGGCAAAGGACTGTGGGAGTTTTCGTCTAAAACATCTGGAGGGCTAAGATTTGGACATGCCTGGACTATACCATAATACTCTTAATGGAGTTGGTTCAGAAATTCATTGAGCCATCCATTTCTGAGCCAGGACTTGTGTAATCAGTTGGAATTCTCAGGGAACCACCAGGATCCATGCCCAAGACTAAACTTTATGGGGAACTTACCAATGGTGATATCTGAAAGGACTGCAGCTTGGGTTGGGGGACTGAATCCAGCAATTGTTTTCCAAAGCAGTCCTAATGAATCACTCTATCCACTAAACCACCCAGGCAGCTGCCCTAGTTTTGCATTTTCCAACTCCTATTTGGTGTATTTCCTTCACCCCACTTCACTTTCTGGCCTCCCTCCAATTCTGTTTTGCTCCAATTGCTGGTTTAATATGAAGTTGTCCCATGCTATTTCTCACATTCCTCACATGCAGAGATTTGGGTCCACCCAAAGCCTGTTCTGATATATTACTGGGTCTCAGACTGCTAGATCAGAACCATTGTAATTAGATTTATCAATCTAGAGATTACATTTCCTAATAATTTCTCATATTCCTGTTTTCTTCCTTAGAAGGGAGACTTATTTTTTCTATAAGTGCAATAGTAAGGAGTTTTGCACAAAACATTGTTCTTGTTATTGTGAGAACACTGTCAGAAAAGCTATAAATTCCTCACCATTGCCTTTAACATTGAAGCAATAGAGATTTTGTAAACCTATGTTATGTTGAAATGAATATACATGGAAAGCACTTCTCAATGCAAGAGTTGATTTTGATCCAATGAGTTTTCCCTCTCATGTGTTTAGAAGTGCTAAATATGCATATGCTTATTCTGACACTTTTCAAACTCAAGGACAGGCTAAACATGGCAGTCAGTTTCAGTACAGACATAGAATGTATGTAGTTGTCATGTCATCAGCAGAGAGCAAGGCAAATCCATCCACTCTGCTTTCCTTTAAAATGATTGTTGGAAACCCAACAAGATAAGAGCAGATTGTGCATTAAAAGCATGGACATTTTCAATAGAAACTTAATTCTACCCTCATCCCTTTTGTTATTGGCTGAAGAGTGTTCTGGGAAGAAGGTGAGAGTTGTCATAAAAGGACAAAAAATAAGCAACCTTCTTCTGGAAGTTCACCTTCTATTGAAGGATAGCAGTCATCAAGTGTTGATTAAAATGGCAATACTTCCTCACATTAAGTTTCAACAGTATCACTGCTGAAACATTCACACTTCTATAATCCACTGTTCTGCATTTCCCTCTCACTTAACAACTTCATCATCTCACATTAAGCATTATTCTTACCTTTTTACTGAGTTGCTTTAGCAATAGCACTATAATCAAGGCCATAAAATTATTTCTCTAAGGAGGAGAACAAATTATACATTTTGTAGAAGATTCCTCAAGTCGGCAGGAACTTTAGGAATATTTTTATCTAAGCGAGAGCATGGCAACCAACTCTTTGGAAGAAACTTCTCTTTCTCTTGTGCAATAAATGCCATAACATCAGTCCCTCACCCCCACCCCCAATGAAGTATAACCTATGTATAGGGATGAGTGACTGGACATATCAGTGTTTTAACCCACAGGAAATGTAAATGACATACTAAAGCTTTAGACACCTGCCATGTTTGTTTTCATTTTTCTTTCCTTCTCCAGAAGCCAAAAAAAAAAAAAAAAAAAACCAGCAAGGCCAAAACTGTCCTCACAAACCTGTTATACTGGATTTTTTTTAAAAAAAAATCTTCAAGTCTAATAATATTGAACAAATGTCATAAATACTACTGTGGGTACTCAGATGATAACCAACTTTTTCACTGGCTGAAACAGAGAGAAAACTCCTGCAATCTGATGTTGCATCACATTCATAAGCAACTGGTTACAGTACAACCCCCTTTTCTGCTGATTCACTAACCACAGATTCAGTTATCCGCAGTTGGTGATCAGCTGGGGGAGGCAAGAAGGGGAAGAATTAAAAATAAAACTTAGTGCCACAAATGCCTGCCACCTTCTTCTTTGCCACTGCTGCCACCACCACCACAGACAAGCCAGGCACTCTCCGGATGGGGTGAGTTGGAGACTTTGAATTTCCTGGTCAGGTGCTGGGTGGCAGATTGGAAGTTTGAGCAGGAAGTTCAAAACTTCTGATCTACCACCTGGGACACGACCCGGAAGTTCAACGGCTGGTTGGCCAGGTGGGTGAATCCCCACCGCACCCCTCTGGAGGGTGCCTTGGTGGCCCACAGTAGAAGCAGTGGCAAGGAGGAGAAGGAGGAGGAGGAGGAGGAGGGCTGCAGGTGGTATTTTTAATTTTCTCTTCTCCTTGCCGCCACCGCCACTGCAGTGGCAAGGAGGGAATAAAGGTCCCCCCCATTTCCTCCTTGTTGCAGCCAAGCAGCAAGGAGAAAGGGGAAAAAACTTCATTCCCTCCTTGCTGTTTGGGGGGTTGTCAGGGGCAAAAGCTTTAACCTTGGCCACCACCACCCCTTCCACCACCATTATCCGCAGATATTGAGTGTTTGCTCTTATCCATGGATTTCACTATCCGTGGGGGATCCCAGAACCAGTCCCCCACGGATATGGCAGTTGTGCTGTATTTACTAAACTAAATGTCCTGTTCTTGAAGATGATAATAAAAAACAGTTGCTTTGCAGGTGGGAAAGAGTCCCTCAAAAGCCAGATTTCCCTGAAGAATAAATCTCACCCCCCATCAGGAAGTGGTGTGTTTGCATACTTTGCTACAATGTGAATTGAGTGGATGCAAGTGGGAAATATGACCTCACATTACTATTCCATCATAGCAGAGTGGTTCGGTGGGAGACAATACACAATTCAATAAGCCTGGCTATTGTTGTTTCTGTGCAAAGTACTCAGTCAGCAGTCTGAAAGTGCAATTAAATGAAAATGTTGTACTTCAGATTCTGGAATGTTTTTTAGAGTAACTCTGAGGGGATCACTATACCTCTGAAAATGAAACACTATCCTACCTGCTGAAAGCTGTTTTGAATCTGAAGACAATGTTCCTTTGCAGCATCTGTCAGGTACATAGTTAGGAGCAGTTTTGAGAAGGTGGATAAGTGGCATGTGCACAGTTACATGATGCAATCCTTGAAGGATCAAACACAGATAGGAATGGCATGGTATCTAGTGCAGGTACCCATGGAACCCATTGTGGAGCTTATAGAAAGATCATTCAGGCAGGCCAAGGACCAGAAAACAAGCAAAAGTGGGCAAATTTCTATTTTCCTGTTCTTATAACATCTCTAAGGGTTGCATGAGAACAGCTAGATTTTATTTATTTATTTATTTATTTATTTATTTATTTATTTATTTATTTATTTATTTATTTAAGAGTATTTTTACCCTATCTTTCTCCTTGGAAAAAGACCCAAGGTGGCTTACAGTAATGAGGGATAATATACAGTCCAGTACGATTAAGGCAAGTTCAACTATTGAGAACATGGAATTGAGGAACATCTTACAGCATTAAAAGACATTAAAATGACAATTTGTCATCTACATAGGAGAAATGCATGGGCTAAACATAAAGCCACCATGAATTTTGCAGTGCTAGAATCGCTACATTCCTTCCAGAGCTGTACCAAAAGCGAGGGAGGGAAGGATGGAACGAACGAACTCACTAACTAACTAACTGACTGACTAACTAACTAACTAACTAACTATGGCATGCTATAAGACAGACCTTTGTGTCTTTTGCACCTCCTCAGCAGGTAATTCAAATATTCTGCACTTCTCTTGTAGAGCACATTTAGTTGAGATGTCTGTGTCTGTTTCTGCTGGTGGTTCCATGTCTTCAGATTATACACACGCTACTGAATATTACACAAGCCATGGCTGATTGACACAGGTGTAAAATGAGCTTCTAGTGAAGGCCTTAGAAATGTAACCACCTACCTATCTTACACTTGAAATAATGAATAAAGCAACAGAGATGGTCAAATAACACTAGCTAAGCCAAAGAGCACCTTTTATCTGATGACCCATAATTCTTCTAAGAAAGTAAAAAGGAAATGTTCCCTCTTAATAGTTGCTGAAGGTCAAACTGGAGTCAGCTTCCAAACAGAGACAAATAAGAAAGCACTGGTACCTAGTTAATAAACATCAAAAGGGAGATGAAAAGTGCACAATATGTGCAGGTCCCTAAATGCAATTATGCTGCTAAAAATAAGCTTTACACCAAGAGTATTACAAGTATGTATTTGGAAAGTCTGCTTGATGAAATCCGCTTTGCTGGTCTTCTAGTTTTCCCATGTGTACACTCTTGTTTAGAGATGTCAAGGTGTGAAAAGATCAAAAAGATAGGAATAGTCCAGATGGGAACTGTCAGGTTTTGCTTTCAAACCTCTTGTCCAGAATAAACAAATGGTAGTATTTTTCTAAATGAAATGAAATGTGGATCTTCTGACCACATACACCAACACAACATCCAAGTTACACTTGGGGAGGAATGGAAGGGAATATAAGTGGGAATATAAGTGGAACTCGGTAAAGAGGAATTTGTAATGCAGCTAACAGGCTTTTCAAATGTGTGCACAAAGGAATTTTGTCTGCAACAAGGCATATATTAAATAAACATACAAAAATTATTGCATGATTAGGCAAACTAACATGTAAAACCCTTGCATTCGGAATGTGTATAGAAAAGCTATACAAATATCCGTTGTATGGAGCAGGCAGTTTGACTTGATGGCCTCATAGGATCCTTCCAGCTTCACTATTCTGTTATTCTAAACTTGTGTTTGAATGGTTTGTGCTAAAATGTGTGAGCCATGAGAAAGGGATACAAACATGGAAACATATCTCTGTTGATGTTTAGTAATAATTATCAACATCAATATAGGGAAAGGGCAGGACTACTTTAATTTTGAAAAATTGAGAAAGGATGCTTAATTGATCATGGCTAGTTATCATAGTGAAGAATGACCAAGGCCTTGGTCTGATAATTCAGATGATAATTCAGATTATAAACCAATGCAGAACAGCATTTATGAAATAGATGTTGAAGAACTGGGGTGCTGAATCTGTCTGCTTGTGAACAGGTCAGTGGTTTTCAGAGACCATGAGACAAAGAAGGTGCTGTGGAAATGGCAGCTGATGCCCTGTGGAAAGGCAGCACACAGGAACACGGTTCAGTGGCCATGGTTTGCAATGACGGCATGAGAAAATTTTGCCCAACAGTGCCTTAGAGCCATCATAGCCAAACTAATAAATCAGTATATCCTCCGTTCAACATACCTTGGACGATTTTAACATTGCTTCCCCCAATTATCCTCACAATGCAGAGCTAAAACTAGTGTATACAGAATCAAAATGGGATGCAATAAACCCTTGGTTTTCAGTTTTGGAGAAGGGTTTTACACCATCATTTGCTTTGCTCTGGTTTGCTCCACTGAAGTAACTGCTCATGGGAGAAAGCAGACAAGACAAGAAAAACCAGAAGACAACTTGTGCTGGAAGAAATCTGGGAGCAATTCTGGATGTGTATAGACAGGAGGAGGTAAAAGAATGACACAGTATAAATACCAGGGTGGTCTATTCAAAACTGCACCAAAAAGTAGCAAAATGACCCAGAACAAACCCCAAGTGATTTGATTTGACATTTTTTTTAACAACATTTTTCCATAGTGGAAAATGTTCCATGCATCTGTAGTAATAATGAGATATTAAAACAATATGAGGCAAGAGCCTCCAATAGTGAGAATTTCTCATTCAACTGATTTTAGCCTTTGTGGATGTGTCTGAGCTATAAGTTATTTAATATATTGCCATATTTTTACTGCCAAGGAAGGTGAAAAGACTATTTGTTTATTTTTCCTGCCTTGGATGCCAAGACAACCTGATCCAAACAAAACAAAAATTAAAAAAGACAAAAACATGTGGCACCTTAAAGATTAACTATTTTCTGATTGACTACAGATAAGATACATCTTTATCAGATACGTGTAAGCCACATGTTATCTTTTAGTGGGAAGACAGTGAATGAATGAATTAACGAATGAATGAATGAATAACCTGGATTTGACAAATATATAACATTTGTTTCTTTGTTCTTTGTTCACATTAGCTTACTGGTTTCACAATGGTACAAGTGTGTAAATGATGTCCTCTACCTTCACAGTGACACTGACTTGTGGAATGAATACTTTACAACTGTAGGCATGGTTCCTGTGTGTATTACATATCAAATTCTCTTAAATTTATAAATGGTTTGTTGATATGAACAATCGTGTTAATAAACTTTCCTTTCCTAAAGGAATTTTAATAATGGCACATTCCTTTCCTAATGAATTGCAGTGATAAAGAATCTGAAAGATCTTGCATGAATACAAGCAAGAGTAGATCTATCAGATGGCACTTAATGCATGGAGTCCTGAGCAGGCAGCTCATTTGCACTATGAAGCTCATAATTCTTTTGTTATATATAGGCTATGGGAAAGTCCTATAAATAACAAATGAACATCGATGCGGCACCACCATTAAAAGTGTGAGGAGAGGACACATCTGACCCTAAAACCTTGACACCTAGGAAGGAAATTAAGGATTTGTTGAAGTCCAAAGAAATGTAGTTATGCTGGTGTTGGAGGCAGCTACAGTGGACCCTTGTATAACAAACAGTTTGTATAACATAAAATTTGTACAACATAACAAATTCTGGAGATAAGGGAAAATTTGCTTAACATAATTGCCTATGGGACAAATCTGTAGAACATAAAAACGGGATCACTATGTTTTCAATGCATTCCTATGGGAAATTTGTATAAAGGAAAATTTGCTTAACATAATTTCATTTGGAATGAACTAATTCCTTTATACAAGGTAACACTGTAATTCACAGCCAGGTACAAGCATGCCTATGAGTTGACAATATACCTCTCCCTATGTTTATGTTTCATGCAGACATCATTTATGGATGTCTATTAAAAGAATACAGCCTCAGTCTGGAATATCTTATAAATGGGGCACATTTCTACTTTTGTGTCCCAGTTGATCAGTGAGGCTAAAAAATAAAACAGGCTGAACTGTGCTTTCAGCATTTTTAGGCTAATTACACTGGTGACAATGAGGCCTGTAATAAGACTTCCTGGGGTAGGAAATGGCAAGCCACCCCAGTATCCCTGCCAAGAACATTCCATGGACAGAAACAAAAGGCTAAAAGATATGACGCTGGAAGATGAGCCCCTCAGGTCGGAAGGTGTCCAACATGCTACTGAGGAAGAGTGGAGGACAAGTACAAGTAGCTGCAGAGCTAATGAAGTGGCTGGGCCAAAGCCGAAAGGACGCTCAGCTGCAGACGTGCCTGGAAGAGAAAGGAAAATCCAATGTTGCAAAGAAATATACTGCATAGGAACCTGGAATGTGAGATCTATGAACCAGGGTAAGCTGGATGTGGTCAAACGTGAGATGGAAAGAATAAACATTGACATCCTGGGCATCAGTGAACTTAAATGGACAGGAATGGGTGAATTCAGTTCAGATGACTATCACATCTACTACTGTGGGCAAGAATCCCATAGAAGAAATGGAGTAGCCTTCATAGTCAACAATAGAGTGAGAAAAGCAGTGCTGGGATACAACCTAAAAAATGATAGAATGATCTCGGTACGATTCCAAGGCAGTCCTTTGAACATCACAGTAATCCAAGTTTATGCACCAACTACCGGTGCTGAAGAGTCTGAGATTGACCAATTTTATGAAGACTTACAAGAAGTTCTAGAACTGACACCAAAGAAAGATGTTCTTCTCATCACAGGGGATTGGAATGCTAAAGTAGGGAGTCAGGTGATAAAAGGAATAACTGGCAAGTTTGGCCTTGGAGTTCCAAATGAAGCAGGGCAAAGGCTAATTGAGTTTTGTCAAGAGAACAGGCTGGTCATTGCAAACACTCTTTTCCAACAACACAAAAGGTGACTCTACACATGGACATCACCAGATGGACAATACCGGAATCAGATTGACTATGTTCTCTGCAGCCAAAGATGGAGGAGCTCTATACAGTCAGCAAAAACAAGACCTGGTGCAGACTGTGACTCAGATCATCAGCTTCTTATTTCAAAATTCAAACTTAAACTGAAGAAAGTAGGGAAGATCACTGGGCCAGTCAGGTATAACCTAAGTCAAATCCCATATGAATACACAGTGGAAGTGAAGAATAGATTCAAGGAACTAGATTTGGTGGACAGAACACCTGAAGAACTATGGATGGAGGCTTGTAACATTGTACAGGAGGCTGCAATGAAAAATATTCCAAAGAAAAGAAAATGCAAGAAAGCAAAGTGGTTGTCCAACGAGGCCCTACAAATAGCGGAGGAGAGAAGGGACGCAAACAAATTCTGGAGATAAGGGAAAATTTGCTTAACATAATCGCCTATGGGGCAAATCTGTACAACATAAAAACGGGATCACTATGTTTTCAATGCATTCCTATGGGAAATTTGTATAAAGGAAAATTTGCTTAACATAATTTCATTTGGAATGAATTAATTCCTTTATACAAGGTAACACAAAGGGAAAGATACAGAAAATTGAATGCAGACTTCCAAAGAATAGCAAGGAGAGACAGGGCGGCCTTCTTGAATGAACAGTGCAAAGAAATAGAGGAAAACAACAGAAAAGGAAAAACCAGAGATCTGTTCAAGAAAATTGGAGATATTAAAGGGGTATTTTGTGCAAAGATGGATATGATAAAGGACAAAAATGGTAGGGACCTAACTGAAGCAGAAGAGATCAAGAAGAGATGGCAAGAATATACAGAAGAATTATATCAGAAAGATCTGGATGTCCCTGATAACCAAGATAGCGTAATTGCTGAACTGGAGCCAGACATCCTGGAAAGAGAAGTCAAGTGGGCCTTAGAAAGCATTGCAAACAACAAGGCCAGTGGAGGTGACGGCATTCCAATTGAACTCTTTAAAATCTTAAAAGAGGATGCTGTAAAGGTGCTGCATAAGATATGCCAGCAAATTTGGAAAACCCAGCAGTGGCCAGAGGACTGGAAAAGATCGGTCTACATCCCAATCCCAAAGAAAGGAAACGCCAAAGAATGTTCCAACTATTGCACAATTGCACTCATTTCACATGCTAGCAAGGTTATGCTCAAAATTCTACAAGGCAGGCTTCAGCAGTATGTGGAAAGAGAACTTCTAGAAGTACAAGATGGATTTCGAAGGGGCAGAGGAACTAGAGATCAAATCGCCAACATGCGCTGGATTATGGAGAAAGCCAGAGAGTTCCAGAAAAACATCTACTTCTGCTTCATTGACTATGCCAAAGCCTTTGACTGTGTAGACCACAACAAACTATGGCAAGTCCTTAAAGGAATGGGAGTGCCTGACCACCTTATCTATCTCCTAAGAAATCTATATGTGGGACAAGCAGCAACCGTCAGAACTGGATATGGAACAACTGAGTGGTTTAGAATTAGGAAAGGAGTACGAAAAGGCTGTATACTGTCACCTTGCCTATTTAACTTATATGCAGAGTACATCATGAGAAAGGCAGGTCTGGATGAATCACAAGCCGGAATTAAGATTGCCGGAAGAAATATCAAGAACCTCAGATACGCAGATGATAGTACTCTGATAGCAGAAAATGAGGAGGAATTAAAGAACCTCTTAATGAGGGTGAAAGAGGAGAGTGAAAAAAATGGGCTGAAGCTCAACATAAAAAAAAACTAAGATCATGGCCACTGGTCCCATCACCTCCTGGCAAATAGAAGGGGAAGAAATGGAGGCAATGACAGAGTTTATTTTCTTGGGCTCCTTGAACACTGCAGATGGTGACTGCAGCAACGAAATAAAAAGACGCCTGCTTCTTGGGAGGAAAGCAATGGCAAACCTAGATAGCATCCTAAAGAGCAGAGACATCACTTTGCCAACTAAGGTCAGGATGGTTAATGCTATGGTTTTTCCAGTAGTGATGTATGGAAGTGAGAGCTGGACTATAAAGAAGGCTGACCGCCGCAGAATTGATGCTTTTGAGCTGTGGTGCTGGAGGAGAGTCTTGAGAGTCCCCTGGACTGCAAGGAGATCAAACCTATCCATTCTGAAAGTAATCAACCCCGAATGTTCACTGGAAGGTCAGATTTTGAAGCTGAGGCTCCAGTACTTTGGCCACCTCATGAGGAGAGAGGACTCCCTGGAAAAGTCCCTGATGCTGGGAAAAATCGAAGGCAAAAGGAAAAGAGGACGACAGAGAATGAGATGGTTGGACGGTGTCATCGATGCAACCAATATGAATTTGACAAAACTCCGGGAGGCAGTGGAGGATAGGAAGGCCTGGCGAGCTCTGGTCCATGGGGTCACGAAGAGTCGGACACGACTGAACGACTGAACAACAACAAATTAAAAGAATAATTCAGAACCTTGGAAGAGGAACTCTACCCCCACTTCTCATGATGTCAGTTACCAGCAAGTAATGCCTTACATTGTAGAGACAGCAAGAGACGATGTTTTGAAAAGCCAACCAGAGAAGTTTATTCACTAGAGAGATTTGTCTTTCCTTGCTAATGGAAGACAATTTGACTGAATCAGTCTGAAGGCAGAAATGTAAATTAATCCAGGAAGGACCTAATTTCTAACATATACTGCTTTGTGTTCTCTAAAGTTATCTGATTCTTTTCCTATGGAAAATGCTGGGCACTAGACATGGGCACAACCAGAAAAAATGACGTTTCGAGTTTTCTTTTGTCGGAATGGGTCCATTTCGGGTTGTTTCCGTTTGTCGTGAAAATTTTCAAAAATTTGTCGTTTCTGTTTGTCATTTGTCGTTTCCACCGTGATTTACCATGATTTGACTTCCCAGAGCATAGGGGCGTCCCGCAATCAGGGGCAGCGCTAGGTGTTTTTGCACCCTAGGCGGCCGGCGGGGCAGGGGGGTGGCTGGCGGGGGGAGGTGCAGGCGGGCGGTGGTGGTGGGGGGCCATGGGTGGCCGGCGGCCGCAGGCGGGCGAGTGGGTGGGCGGCAGCATGGGCCACAGATGGGTGGCAGTGCGGGCAGACGGGCGAGTGGGCAGTTAGGATATCACTTAGGATAGAGGTTCTGTTCTTGGCTTGCACCCCAAATGTGTGTGTGTGTGCAAGCAAATTGAAGTTGGGAAAATAGAAAATAAATGGTAGTATATAATATATATTTAAAATAAATCCACACCTCCCACTCCCAGTCGAACCTCCCCCTTTATCCAATATCAGAAAAAAATCCTCACAAACTGCCAGAGAAGAAATAAAGAATAAACTGCTATTCCCTTCAGCAGACAAAGCTTCAGGGAATCAAAGGAATTATTTTCTAAATTCAATTCCCTCCCTGCCTGCCTAAGTTAAATCTAAAGCCTCCAGACTCCCTCCAAATTCGAATAGCCAGCAGCAGCCAGCCACACAGCCCTCCACCCTCAACCACATCCAAGAGCAGACTGCAACTTCTGGAAGGTGCCTTGGCTTTTTATGCCCTCTGGCACATCCAGAATTGTCAGTCAAAACCTGGCCATGCCATTGGTGGAATGGTTCAAAAAACTGCATGGTCCCATCCCATGCCCAGCCCACATGGGCAGGTCTAAAAAAATAAGAAATAAAATAAAATAAAATAAAATCAGTGTGAGCTTTTACTGCTATAAAAAACCCACTGCTGCTACTACAAAAATTCAGGCATTTAAATTACCTAATTTTCACATGTTTCTGTTGTGCTTTGGTGGGTTTTTGGACCATGATTTAAAAATAAATATTGCAGTCACCATTTTGGAATCCCCCACCACCACATGACATGGCGAGACGACGAGGATGAGACCCCCCAGCCTGGTGCAAGCAGCCCAGGACAGGAGAAGAGGGGGAGAAAGCCGGGAACCCCCCAGAAACCACCCCTCTGGTAGGTGGCAAAGCCTCAGGCAGGCATATTTTCGCCTGCTTTTTTGGCCGGGAGTCGGGTTTTTTAAAAAAATTAAAAACTTTTTCTGTGCTTCGCATTGCGCGATCGTCGCGATGCCACAAATGGAAACAAAAACCCAACCAAATTTTTCTTTTTTCGATTCGAGTTCGAGTTCTGACGGCTTAATTATCGTTACCGTTTCCGTTATGTAACAGAAACAATAACCGAAAATGGAAACGACAATTTCACCGAGTCGTGCCCATGTCTACTATGCACTACCAAAAGCAGTAGCTACATCACACAACTTACAGTAATTATTAAATGAGCAAGTGACATTACAAGCACTTGTTGTTTAATTTAGTTACACATACATAACTTTCATTTCTAATGCAGGACTGAGACTTAAGGCATTAAGCTGATACATTTAAGGTTTGGTTTTAAAGAAAGGACTGGTGTTGCAGTGTGCTGTTTAGTATTTTCATTGTTCCCATGTCCTGCATAGGTTATAATTAAAATTAATTGCTTTTCTTTCTGACGGTGAGGAATTCTAATATGGTGATGGTGTCAGGAGCAGAATCCCAAGTCAACTTTGTTCCAAGAGATGCTGTCTACCTCCCAGTAAAAAGGAAAGAAAAGGGCACTGTGGCATAAATGATTTCCTAGGAAGCTACGGATAGAGCTGAAGAGATGTTTTAGTCTGCTGCTGTAACTGGTTTCTTGAAATGATCATGCAGCAAAACTGATAAATCTCCTACCCATTTCTCTTGAAGCCCCTAACTGCTGCACTCTTTCTATATATATATATATAATGAAAACCATGGATTACACACACTGTTCTAAACTTGGCCTTAGCACAGCTATATTCACTCAATCAAAATAGACAATCACGTCTCTCCCTTTGGTGTTCAAAAGCAAAAACAAAACCCCATGCACATCTACAAATTGTTTTTGTACTTAGGCACACTATCACTGTTTATACAGCTAACAATGTAGGAAGGATTTTTTTAAAAAAAAGCATCCGAGTCTGATGCCTCCTTTCCTGTTAGCCATCCTGCATGTTCCTTCTCCCAAACCAGCATTAGCCAATTTTGTACTCCAGTTCAGTATCATATTACCCTAAGTGTATTATTACTTTGTATTGATCTAAATTAATTTCTGTGCTGTCAGGGGCCTTTCCGATGACAGGGTATAATCAATCAATCATGTGCCAGCTGTAGTTATCCCACATGTCAACTCAGATTTCTGTCTGCATTTCAGTGACCACACTGTGAGGGAGGGTGTGTGGTTTACCTCCCCACCTCTTTTACTCTGGAACCAGAATGAAAATTTAATACTTGCTAGTCCCAATTCACAGTGATTGCAAAGATCAGATTTTATGTTTTGCCCCTCTCCATTGGATACAGAGAATGGTACGAGGAGCTAAAGAGCACTGCACCAACAATGCAGAGGTAAATGTTAAACCAAACCATTAAAACAAATTGTTCACTTATACAATATTTGAGAAGTGAGACAACATAAAAACCTATCTAAAATAACAAAAACAAAATAAAAAACCCTACTCAAACCTTACTGTTGCAAAAATGCTGTTTGGTTATCTCCTGGAGGGTCCGGTTTCTACCTGTAAGGTTTGAGGGGGAAGCACCCCACACCCCACAATAACCTAAATCTGGAAATATTTATTTATCTTGCATGATAAGGAGAGCATAGGGGATTAATATTCAAAGACTATTTATCATCAAAGACCACATTAAATCATTCTTATATAGGATTTATGTTACATACATTGTTAATCTTTATCCAAACCAATATGCTTTATGTTATGCCTACTAACAGGTGTCTTCTAAGTATTATCTAATAATAGCTAACCTAGGATGTCTAGTAATATGATCAAAGGGTAAATAACCATTATGCTACCCTTGTCTGGGGTTAATGTTTGTTTGAATGTCCCTTCCTTTGTGTAGGCATATCACAATTTCTCCAGATGTCCTCTAGGTTCTGTTCTGTTTTTATCCTCAGTTTTTCTTACCTGTTATGCCCTCAGGACAAGTCACATCATCCCACTGGATCTTTCCATCTCCCAAGGCGAAACCCAGGTGTCACTAACTTGCAATTTCTAAATATTGTTTCTCTACTAACAATGAGACAACCATATTATGATTTTGATTTTATAACTTTCTTATGGTTTTTACTACACTACTCTCATGACTAGGAAGGGACACAGATAAAAATTGAATTGGATACTCATAAAAATCACTGATTCATTAAAATTTCATTGCCTCATATTCATTCAAAGCAATGGGTCCAATGAATACAAAGTGATGAATTTTTACCCTTTTATTGATTTGTTTGTTTGACAACCCCTTGGCAGCCAGTTAGCCCCCCCCATGCTATCTGTACCCTCTGTCATTTTCCTAGTGGGGAAACTCTTTGGGGATGTGTAACTTGGACATCCAAAGCCCCAAATTTACAAACATGAAGGGATTGTAGAGGATTGCTGGTACCTCTAAGTGCTGGGAAGGGGGGATTTTATAGGGTTTTTAAAAGGGGAGATGAACCAATGAATCAATTTGTTGAATCTTAAAAAAAGAATCATATATTTGTAATTTGTGATTCATCAGTGTTGATGGATTATGAACTATGGTCAATCACTATGCTTCTGACTTGTGCTTATTTCTAATATAACTCCAGTGAATTGAAACCTCTGATATTAAAAACACCTTCTTGAACTAGGCAGTCTTCATAAAACCTCTTAGGTGACCCAAGGAGAAAATTTGAAAAATCAGGGAAGCACAAAACAAAATGACATTGATTTTTAAAATAGCGTATTGGATCATAGACAGGTTTAACATTTGCCACTGTCTGTAACTCTGGTGATAGAGAAAAATAACACCAAGGTAAATCATCACATGATGAGGCGCATCACTGTCAATTGATATCTATGTCAACTGCCATTCAATATATTTTTGGCTTGTTCTAAGGCAGTAAATGCCAGCAAACAAAAGCTCATTTTCAAGGAAGAGACACAAAGGCCCTGCAGGTCAATGCACAAGAGGGCCTTGCAGGGTTCAGAGAGAATGGTAAAGTCCACAATCAAATAGACAGACCATAAATCATTCACATCCATATGCAATGGTTTGAAGAGAAAGCAGTCAGAGTCAAGGTCATGCAAAATCCAGATTGGTCAGTGAGATATCACTCAAACATTTACTGACAACTCAGAATTAGAACAAGGATCAGACCATGTGCAGAACTTGGATTCAGAAGTTTGGTCTGGATAGAAGAAATGTATCTATTTGTCTTGGCATGAATACCTTCCTCCTCCAATTGGATCTACTTAATCATGTGCAACAGGAAGCTTGAAGTTGGAAGTGCCAGTTGTGTCTCTGTTGGATTTCCAGACCCAATATCCTGAGTCATCAACGCTTTCTGAGGCCCAGGGGTCAATTTTCTTCCAAAATCTCCTTGGGAGACTGGGCCATGTGAGGCAAGGCTTGTTTTTGTCTGTTATGAGTGCTTCTTCAAACTTAAACTGAAGAAAATAGGGAAGATCACTGGGCCAGTCAAGTATAACCTAAGTCAAATCCCATATGAATACAAAGTGGAAGTGAAGAATAGATTCAAGGAACTAGATTTGGTGGACAGAACACCTGAAGAACTATGGATGGAGGCTTGTAACATTGTACAGGAGGCTGCAATGAAAAATATTCCAAAGAAAAGAAAATGCAAGAAAGCAAAGTGGTTGTCCAACGAGGCCCTACAAATAGTGGAGGAGAGAAGGGACGCAAAATGCAAGGGAGAAAGGGAAAGATACAGAAAATTGAATGCAGACTTCCAAAGAATAGCAAGGAGAGACAGGAAGGCCTTCTTGAATGAACAGTGCAAAGGAATAGAGGAAAACAAGAGAAAAGGAAAAACCAGAGACCTGTTCAAGAAAATTGGAGATATTAAAGGGGTATTTTGTGCAAAGATGGATATGATAAAGGACAAAAATGGTAGGGACCTAACTGAAGCAGAAGAGATCAAGAAGAGATGGCAAGAATATACAGAAGAATTATATCAGAAAGATCTGGATGTCTATTTCTGCGCAGTTTAACACCTTCATAATTAACTGATTTTTGTCTGGAATATTGTCTGTCTTCCATAATTGAGATAGTTAAGGATCATACATTGTTAAGATGAGATGCAAACTTTGTTTGAGAAGATTAGAATCGCTCCAAAGTTTTTTTCTTTTCTTTGATTGATAACTTTTTTGTTTGAAAACTATAAATAAATTGCAAAAAAAAGAAAGAAAGAAAGATCTGGATGTCCCTGATAACCAAGATAGCGTAGTTGCTGACCTGGAGCCAGACATCCTGGAAAGTGAAGTCAAGTGGGCCTTAGAAAGCATTGCAAACAACAAGGCCAGTGGAGGTGACGGCATTCCAATTGAATTCTTTAAAATCTTAAAAGAGGATGCTGTAAAGGTGCTGCATAAGATATGCCAGCAAATTTGGAAAACCCAGCAGTGGCCAGAGGACAGGAAAAGATCGGTCTACATCCCAATCCCAAAGAAAGGAAATGCCAAAGAATGCTCCAACTATCGCACAATTGCACTCATTTCACACGCTAGCAAGGTTATGCTCAAAATTCTACAAGGCAGGCTTCAGCAGTATGTGGAAAGAGAACTTCCAGAAGTACAAGCTGGATTTCGAAGGGGCAGGGGAACTAGAGATCAAATCGCCAACATGCGCTGGATTATGAAGAAAGCCAGAGAGTTCCAGAAAAACATCTACTTCTGCTTCATTGACTATGACAAAGCCTTTGACTGTGTAGACCACAACAAACTATGGCAAGTCCTTAAAGGAATGGGAGTGCCTGACCACCTTATCTGTCTCCTAAGAAATCTATATGTGGGACAAGCAGCAACTGTCAGAAATGGATATGGAACTGACTGGTTTAGAATTGGGAAAGGAGTACGACAAGGCTGTATACTGTCACCTTGCCTATTTAACTTATATGCAGAGTACATCACGAGAAAGGCAGGTCTGGATGAATCACAAGCCGGAATTAAGATTGCCGGAAGAAATATCAACAACCTCAGATACGCAGATGATACTACTCTAATAGCAGAGAGTGAGGAGGAATTAAAGAACCTCTTAATGAGGGTGAAAGAGGAGAGTGAAAAACATGGGCTGAAGCTCAACATAAAAAAAACTAAGATCATGGCCACTGGTCCCATCACCTCCTGGCAAATAGAAGGGGAAGAAATGGACACAATGGACAGAGTTTATTTTCTTGGGCTCCTTGATCACTGCAGATGGTGACTGCAGAAACGAAATAAAAAGACGCCTGCTTCTTGGGAGGAAAGCAATGGCAAACATAGATAGCATCCTAAAGAGCAGAGACATCACTTTGCCAACTAAGGTCAGGATAGTCAAAGCTATGGTTTTTCCAGTAGTGATGTATGGAAGTGAGAGCTGGACTATAAAGAAGGCTGATCGCCGCAGAATTGATGCTTTTGAGCTGTGGTGCTGGAGGAGAGTCTTGAGAGTCCCCTGGACTGCAAAGAGATCAAACCTATCCATTGTGAAAGAAATCAACCCTGAATGTTCACTGGAAGGACAGATTTTGAAGCTGAGGCTCCAGTACTTTGGCCACCTCATGAGGAGAGAGGACTCCTTGGAAAAGTCCCTGATGCTGGGAAAAATCGAAGGCAAAAGGAAAAGAGGACGACAGAGAATGAGATGCTTGGATGGTGTCATCAATGCAACCAAAATGAATTTGACAAAACTCCAGGCGGCAGTGGAGGATAGGAAGGCCTGGCTAGCTCTGGTCTATGGGGTCACGAAGAGTCGGACACGACTGAACGACTGAACATGAGTGCTTCTGTGAGGGGAATGCCAGTTGGTCTCTAAAATCTTTCTGTCCTGGTATATATACTGTATGATGTTTGCATTGAAGCAAAATGGCAAGATTTTCATTTGGAGTGAAGTATAGTAGTGCCCTGTATCTGCTGATTCATTACCTGCAGATTGGGGGGGGGTATATAAAAATTAATTGAGTAGCAAAGCAGGTGGCCGTGAGGCATCTGTTGCCTTGTGGCCACCCTACTGGCTGCACCTGCTAGTCTCTCCCAGTTTCTCTCCCCCTCCCTTCCCCTCCCCTCCCCTGCTCGGACAGACCCAGAAGCAGCGTCTCCCTCACCTTGCACCCCGAGAGCCTCTTTGTGGCTTCTTGCCTCCTAGGATCTCCCCCTGTGCTCCTCTCTCCATACACTCACTCCTTCTGCCTAATCGTCCTTGTGGTGCCATGCAAGCAAGCCTTCCCTGCCCATGCAACATTGTGGCACCTGGGAAGGGCAATGGAGCTAGAACCCCAGCAGCCAGCCAGCGACATTGCCTGAAAGTCCCCTTCCTCACCACCGCCACGTCCTTAAAGCATGCCTCCAGAAACAGAAGCAGGTGCACATGGGAAGGTGGCGTAAGTGGCAGAGGCTGCACACCCACCTGCAAGCTCAGCAGAGATGGCAGAGATGCTCAGGAGCACCTGATTGGCAGTAGCATAAGCAGCAGCACAGCTCAGAAGCACCTGTCTGCCTATGAGCTGGGTGGTAGCAGCCATGCGGCCCAGGAGCGCCCACCCAGCCCACCAGCTGAGTGGTGGCAGCAGCAGAGGAGGCTGTGGCAGCTGCACCACTCAGAAGCCCCTGCCCACCCACCCGGCAGCTGGGCAGTGGCTGCAGCAAGGCAGAAGAGACCTCATGCTCACCTGCCAGCTAGGTGATGGATGAGGAGGTGGAGGCCATCGTGGGGTCCCCTGGGGTCCCCGGGAGGAGCAAGGTCAGTGTTGGAGGTGGCGTACATCATGGTGGGGTCCCCTGGGGTGTTGGCAGGCTCTCCCATTGCTTTCACCCCAGCAACCTTGGATAATAGTGTTCACTCTTATCTGTGGGTTTCATTCTCTGTGGGGTGGCCGCAATATGGGGGTCCTAGTGTAGTATGGTCTGATGTGATTCAGGCTGATCCAGAAATTTGAATGTCTAAAATGAGTGGGGCCGCAGTGAGCAAAGAGGGGGAAAAAGAAGGTGGTGTAATTGGGAAGGAATGGAGGGAAACTAAGCTTTATTAACTAACACCCCTAATATTCATTCTGTAGCAAGAATTTCAACATCACTCTCCACTGCATTTGGGAAAAAGTAAGGATGGGCAGCTGTTAACTGATTTCAAACATCTTCTTGACATATCCCTTTTAACATGTTATCTTTGAATTTCCCTTGTATTAATAGTCTATATAGCTTTATTTTCCTTCTCCTTATTTAGATTTGGTCAATTTCCCACATTCTCCAACTCTGGTGTTATTTAGTCTATTTTCCCAATAGCATATTTAACCAATAAATTGTTTGTCCCAGATTCTCTTATATTTTCCCTACTTTGTATTCGTTTCATCCAATCTCATAAATGTGTGTCCTTTATCTAGTGAGATCTTAGTTAATTTCCCTTTTAAATTATCTGGAGAATGTTTAATTTCTGTAACCTGAATCAAAGGTGGCAGTGGTGTTTTTAACCCCCCCCCAATATTTATTCCAACATTTAATCAATTTTTTCCAAAATGAATTATCTACATGGTTCGGTTCCTCGTTAATATTTTTTTAAAGATTATATTTTTCATCATGTTCTCCTTCCCCAGAGTTTCTAAATATCTCCAAATTAAATTATTTTTTTCTACAATTATATATGGAATTTCTTAAATTGTTAGCTATGTAATATAACTTTATATTAAGCAGACCTACGCCTCTCTCTTTTTGCATAATATACCATTAATTCTTAATGATTCCAGCTTTCTTTATTACCATTGCAATACATATTTATCTTCCATAGCCATCCTTTTAACTCTTCCTCACCTAATATCATTGGTAACATCCAAAATAGAAATTTCAATGTAGCGATTATCTTCATTTTACAAAATGCTATATTCCCAAATCAGGAGATTCTTAAATTTTGATATCCTTTGATATGTTTGTATATTGTTTTCTTCACTTTTTCTAAATTTACTTTCCGCTTCTCCTGTAAATCCCATGTTGACCTTATTCCCAGATAATTGATACTACTTCTTAATTTACTTTCAGATATTTTCTTAAATGTGCTTATTTCTTTTTCCTTGTGATTAAATAATATACATTCTGACATTTTAATTCAACTTTAATTGTGTTATTTCTTCAAATATCTTCAGATGATTTGAATTCTATTATTAAAGGGCATTTTGCTCTTTAATAAACTTATTAATTTGTTTTATTGTGGGGATAAGTAATAAGTAAATTTATTTTTAAAAAATCTCATGTGGATCATCCAAAATCTGGTTTATTGCCTATTTTTAGTTAACTTATAATTCCCTCAATCTCTTCTTCCATTATTAGTTGAATCATTCTATTACTATTCTCTTTTGTATTTTTCAAATTAATGTTACTCTCTATGTTCTCATGAATTTTATCCAATCATGGATTTTTTACTGATATATAGTCTAGTCATAGTCTGGTTTTATTGTGGTGTAAAGCCATAAAAGTCATAAAAGTAAGGCCAACACAATTACAGAATTGTACGAGTGCAAAAAACAGTGCTGATGTAATAATCAGCAATCAGCAATATACATATAGGTATTAGAGAGAAAAAACAAAAACAAGAAAAAATAGAGAATTCTCTAGATAAAAAAATTTCCATCTTAATGTGGAATTTAATCAAATACAAACAAAATTTAGCTATTTGTTTAGTAATAAATGTTTTCATCTTCTCCAATTTTTATGACACTTCTCTCAAAATTATCTTTTCCAAGTTTTAAAATTTTCATTCACATATTTTTTTAATATCCGTATGGCTTGAATTTTGGCAATTTTATAACCAAACCCAGGCCTTTCACAATCAAGGTCATAATTGTAATCTGTTTAAGATGCTTATTCTTATGTCATCTCACCCATCTCGCTGATCTGGTTTATATTTTATGTTCTGTATGTATTTGATTTATTATTTTTGCTTCATTGTCAGATTTAATTATGTTTGGTTAGTTTTTATTTCAGTTTATACATTGCATATTGTTTAATTTTATTATTCATTGTATTGTTTATGTTCTAATTTTTGTAAAGTGCCCAGAGTGACCGTTGACCAGATGGTGCAGTATAAAAATCAAATAATAAATAAATAAATAAATAAATAAATAAATAAACTCTTGTGGTCTTTGGAAAGAGAGGGGGACATATATGTTTACCTTTAGGAATGTAATATTGTCTACTGGAACAGCTGGAAAGCCACCCTTTGGGCCACTTCAAAATGAAAGAGTTGCAATAGGATCATTTCTGTTTGTGTGAAGCAGACAATACTAACCATGTAGTACTTATAAGAAAGACAACAGCATATTTTGTTAGTGTCCCTTCAATAGAGTCACCTGTCAATCTCTGGATTAAATCTGTTATTAGTCATTGTGACGTCACCCCTTCCACAGACTGGGTTTTCAGGCACAACCAGGTTTATTTCACATCCCACCGCTGTGCCACTAAACTGTGACGACACCTCCCTTTTTCACACTGAATTCTGTGATGGAAATGGTACTGCTGCCACCTTTTATTCACTTAAGAATGCTGCCACATTTTAAACTCGTCGCCTCATGAATTGGGACAGACTCAGATGAATAATATAAAAATAATAACAAAGTTTATTGAGAAGATAATAAATATAACAATATCTGAGGATGGTATGCGTTGCCTTCAACATATACTGTAACAGATTTAATCAGCTCCACAAGCCTCCCTGTCTTCAATACCTAGTAAACAGTATAGCCCTCACTGCCTGACAAACTCTCACAGAGCAGTGCTCTCTCCCAGCACTCTTAGCTCTCAACTGAACTGAACTGCCCCAACTGACGAGGCTCCACCCTTTTTATATCATACCATTCCCCGCCCTCCTGCTGGGATTGGCTGATGATTTGTATATTCATCACTCCTGTTTCCAGGGTTTTGTCACAGATGCCATCTTTGTGAAGTGCTCCCTAAGTGTCTGTCATGAAGGCAGGGTTTTACAAGCAGATAATTTGGTACCTCAAAGGAAACAGCTTGCCGCCTCACTACTTCTATATTTTATCATAGTTACCGTTCTTCACATTATTAGAGACAATCAGAAGCTTTCATTAAGTATGAGCCAAAATGTTCCAATTTCCAGGAAACGTTGGAAATGATTTGTAGCACCTCTTTTTTTACACACAAGTAAACTAAATATTATCACTATTAAACATCCCCTTTCTCTCTTAGGCTTTATGCACAGAAAGACCACTTTATTTTGTGTTATTGTATTTTATTGCATTGCTGTGGATTAATTTTCAGCAGTTTGCCACAGGAATAACTACGGAAAGTGCCTCCAAATTCCCAGTGAAAAAGAAGAATTATTATTTCTCGCTGTCCCCGACTGGCTTTGCAAATGTAAAGTTCCAACGGCTCGCCAGGACTCACTGACCGATCCCCAGGGACCCGGGCGGCCATTTTAATCCTGCCCTGCGTGGCACAGGCTTCTCCCAGGCATAGGCCAGCCGGACCTCTGGCTTACTAGCGGGCCCTTCAAGGCCCATTTTCCTGGTGGCACCCCCCCCCTGCAGCCTGCCCAATCATCAGCCGATTCCAGGGACCTGGACGGCCACCCTGCTCCATCCCCACTCATTGTGGGCTCCTTCCACGGCCTTAGGGCCTTCCTGGGCCTCTGTCCCACCAGCAGGCCCCGGGAGGCCCATTCCAGTGGCCCACCGCACCCAGCGGCTGCCGCCGAAGACTTGGGCAGCGTTTTGCTGCTTTCCTACCTGACATGGGCAGCATTCAGCCCAGTCCTGGGCCAGCTGCTATCCGGCTCCTCCCCTCACCTCACAGGTGGTGCCCCGCTGGGGTGAGGGCCTGAGGTACCCCAACTATTTGGAAGCCGCATCGTGGTGCTAGGAAGGATCCACCACTAGGCATCCTAGGCAGGTCATACCCCCCCATAGAGCAGGGTTCCCCCCTCTTAGGGCCCCATCAGTGGCCAGGCCACTCAATCAGTATTCTGGCCAACAAATAAATAAAAAATAATAAAAAATAAAATAAAACAAAAATAAAAACAAAAATAAATAATAATAATCACTATAATAATCACAATAACCAAGGCTAGGAATAGTAAGCAACGTGTACCTGGAGCACTTGGCTATTTTGGCCATCGACCGTGGTCTTTGGGGGAGGCTTCTGCCTGCTTCCCTTCAGCCACTTCAGGCCGCGCCGTGGGGCAGTGTTCATCCGCGCCATGGCACCTAAGAAGGTGTGACATCACCCCTTTCACCGACTGGGTTTTCAAAGGCACAACCGGGTTTATTTTGACATCCCACTGCTGTGCCACTAAATTGTGACGACACCTCCCTTTTACACACTGAATTCTGTGATGTAAATGGTACTGCTGCCACCTTTTATTCCCTTAATATTGCTGCCACCTTTTAAACTCATCGCCTCATGAATTGGGACTGACTCAGAGATATATAATATAAAAATAATGACGAAGTTTATTGAGAAGATAATAACTATAACGATATCTGAGGATGGTATGCGTTGCCTTCAACATATACTGTAACAGATTTAATCAGCTCCACAAGCCTCCCTGTCTTAAATAGCTAGTAAACAGTATAGCCCTCACTGCCTGACAGAACTCTCAGAGAACAGTGCTCTCTCCCAGCACTCTTAGCTCTCAACTTAATTTAACTTCCTGAACTGCCAAAACTGACTAGGCTCCACCCTTTTTATATCATAGCATTCCCCGCCCTCCTGCTGGGATAGGCTGATGATTTGTATATTCATTACTCCTGTTTCCAGGGTTTTGTCACAATACCTCCCCCCTTATAAAGAAATTTTAAGGGAGTAAACTTACCTCGGTTTGCTCACTTAAAATTCTCTTCTGGAGCCTATTTAACTAATACATACATTCTTCTGTTTATCATATTCAACTATACATATCTATAAACTGTTTTATAATATGTTCAACCTTCTTACTATATAATATCATGAAATGCAATAATTCTTACTATAACATTACATTTTAATAGACTATATTCTTATAACATTGGTTAAAATCATAACTTCAAATACCTGTAAAGACCTTATTGATCATACTAGAATCAATCTATGTTAAGATGCATAAATACATATATTTGGTTTACATTTTAAGCTAGTTTACTTATCAATATACATACAATTGTTATCCTTAACTTATATTCTAAATATCACATAAACATTTTGATTTATAATAAGCTCTAATTATACATTACCTTGCATTTTTCATTTACAGTTAACTTACATTATGTTACGGTTTTCACATTTTATGACATTACATTTCCATACTTTTTTTTAAACAACACCTTCCTCTTACATCAGCAATAAAATAACAGTATTACATTATTATTATTTAACCATGGTCCATGTAATCAATGTCTTCCGCCTCTTGCTGCAACGGCTGGACGATGATACGCCACGGGTGATCACTTCCTCTGGCACATAAATCCAAAGTCCAGTTCACAGTAAATTGATGCCATTTTTCCTTGGGTTCTTGGAATGTGGGATTCAACTCTTTGACACCACTCCTGGTACAGTTCATTAGAGTCCCCTCAAATGCAGCTTGGTATTCAAGCGACCACTGCATGACATATGCGTGCTTCTTTTTTGTCAGTTCAGTCAGTGGTGTTGCAATGGTGCTCAGATGTGGACTAAACCTCCTATGATATCCCGCAAGACCCAAAAAAGATCTCACCTTCTCTTTGTTGGTCTGTCTTGGCCACGGGACCATCGCGTCGACCTTCCTCTGCAGGGGGTTGGTTACGCCTCGTCCCACATCGTGTCCCAGGTAGTTGATTTCTGGATTTCCTAGTCGCCACCTGGATGCTCTTTTCGTCCTCTCATCCTCTCGAATCCGCTGAAGCACAATGTTCATAGGCTGTAGTTGTTTTTCCCAGGTGTCTTTTGCAACCACCGAATCAGGTCTGTCGTTAGCATCCTTCACTTCCAAGTAGGCTTTCTGCTTTACATGGTTTTCTATTTGCTTTTCAGCTTCCTGCAGTGTTCCAAATTCATCAGCAATCTTATTCCATTCTTGTATCATTTGTTCCATGTCCAGTGACACTTTGTTTCCATCCAAAGTTGTTCATCATTTAATATTTCCTTTTCAAGCTCTGCTTCCATTGACGTAAGTTGCTGTAAGCAATCTTCTTTACTTTCTGATGCACCAGACAATTGCATTTCCAAATTACATATATTCTTTTCTTTAATGTTTTCCACTGTGGTAATTACATCTAGTTCTGCTGATTTCTTCTGGAGTTTGAAAACAAATGTATCTGATTCATTCCTCCTTTCCTCCAGTCCCTTTTCCTTCATCTCTAAAAGTGCTTTCAAAGGTGAAATTTCATTCTGGAGTTCACCAATAACTGATGGCTGCAGAATTTTAGCTTCTTCCAGCGCTTCTGCTATTGCTTTATTTTAGCTTCTTCCAGCTGTCCTAATTTTTCTTCTTCTTTTAATTTAAAATATTTTTCTAGCCTGGAGTTCTCTACTGGTACACGAAGTTCCTCACAAGCTTGTATCATTTTCTCCTCTATTATGAACTTTTCAGGGTGTTTGGAACTTAAGAAGTGTGTATTCGATTCCATTAAGTCAAATCATCCCTTCAAAGTGTCATCTTGCCATTGTTCTAGACTAAAGTCTGCTGCTGGCCCTTTTATGTCAGCTAAGTTGTCTTTTCCTACCATTTCAGATTGCTGAGATTCCCTCTCAAGTTCTCCTATGGACATTTGCTTTGTAACTGTGTTGTTTTCACCATTTTGTTCAGCTTGGTGTGTCTGAGCTTGTTTTACTACAAAAGCACTCTGCACATGCTCTAAGACAGTGCTCCCCAACCTTTTTATCACCGGGGCCCGGTAAATGTTTGATAATTTTTCCCTGGCCCACTTGCGGGGGTCGCGGCGGCGGCGGCGGCGATGGCGGGGCGGGCGCGATGGCGGGGGTCGCGGGCGGCGGCGGTGATGGCGGGGGTCGCGGGGGGGGTCGCGGCGGCGGCGGCGGCGATGGCGGGGGCGGGCGCGATGGCGGGGTTGCAGTGGCGGCGGCGGGCGCGATTGGGGCACCGCACGGCGCGCGGTGATGGCGGGGGTTGCGGCGACGGCGACGGCGCGGCGATGGCGGGCGGGCGCGATGGCGGGGTTGCAGTGGCGGCGGCGCGCGCGATTGGGGGGTCGCACCGGCGGCGGGTGATGGCGGGGGTCGCGGCGCGGCGCGGCGATGGCGGGCGGGGCGATGGCGGGGGTTGCAGTGGTGGCGGCGGCGCGATTGGGGGGTCGCACCGGCGCGGTGATGGCGGGGGTCGCGGGAGGGTGTGGGGGCGGGGGAGGGGGAGGGAGGAGGGGGAGGGGGAGGTGCGGGGGGGCTTGGGGTGTGTACCTTGGGGGCCATGGGAGCGGCGGCGGCGGCGGAGCAGCGGCGGCGGTGGCGGCAGCGGCGCTTGCTGGCTGGGGCGGCAGGCGTGCGCTCCCCCTGCGCGCACGGGCGGGGGGAAGCCCGGGGCTCCTGGGCGGGCGGGCCCCCGCCTCCTCCTCCAGTCGGCGGCCGGAGGCAAGCGGCGCCGCAGAGGTGCCCCAACCGAGGCGGGTGGCGGCGGCGCGGCCGCGGCCACGGCAGCCGCCCGGGTTCGGCTGTGGCTCCGCGGCCGGCGGCGGGGCGCCCGCGGCCGGCGGCGGGGCGCCCGCCTCGGTGGGGCACCTCTGCGCCGCCGCTTGCCTCCGGCTGCGGCCTTCGGGCGGGCGGCGGGGGAGGGAGGGGAGGGAGGCCGGTGGGGGTGGCGTCTCCGGCCCGAGGCGCCACCGGGACCGCCCGAGCCGGCCGCGGCGGCAGCGGGTGCCCCGCCGCCCACCGCGGAGTCGTGGCCGAACCCGGGCGGCTGCCGTGGCCGCCGCGGCCGCTGACAGGAGGAGGAGGCGGGGCCCACCCGCCCAGGAGCCCCGGGCTCCCCCACCCCGCCCGTGCGCCGTGCCCGGCAGCGGCGGCGACTCCTCCTCCGGCTGCCCGCGGGACAGAAGAGGAGGAGGAGGAGGGCGCGGAGGAAAGGGGAGGAGCCTCCCGGCATCCCCAGGCGGCCCGGTGCCAACCGGTCCACGGACCGGCACCAGTCCGCGGCCCGGGGGTTGGGGACCACTGCTCTAAGACATCTATTCCACTTAAACCTGCTCTTGGGATTTGATCTGAAACTCCTATTCTATGACTGGAGTTCAAACCATATGAGTTATTGCAGTCACCATTTGTAATGTATGAAGAGACAACTGTTGTGGAGCAAGGGCTTGCTGTCAATTTTGAGGAGGTAGCTAGACTTCTGTTGATTGCACTGCCCAATTTTGTCACAGGAGACTGTCTGGGCCAAGTACCATCTTCATTCTTTACTTCTATTACCACCACCTGTCTCTGGTAGAGCCCTGCATCTTCTATAGTGCTGTCAAGTTTGCTTAACTGCTCATAAATACTGGTATTACTCATATATCTGCGCCACAACCTAATTTCCTTCCCATCAGGAATATTAAACAGCTTCCGCATCTCTTTTCCAATAGTACCAATGGTATCCGCTTTGCTGAAATAACATCTTATGAGATTATTAGGATCATTGTTTTGACAGAGCTTCAGTTCCCGAAGATATACTTCGACTTTATAATATTTCACAAATAATCCATATTCTACAACTTTCCTCACAATTGGCTTCTGCCCTTCTACACACCCATACCAATTTACTAATTTATTCCAGGCTTCAGTGGGAACTAAAACATAATCCACTTTATCAATAAGGTACTCTTTCAATATCTGAGTTTCTGAATTTGCAAAAAGTCCCGAGTTGTCAATTGGCCCTGGGAAGAGTTTGGGCTCTCCCACATTATACCGGTCCCAGCTGTCAAAGCCCACATATTTCTTCCACTGCTCGAACCACCGGCTATTAATCAAATACCAAAACTCCCCTGGCTGCAAAGGCATCCCCAACAGCGGCTTAAGTTCAGACACCTCAGTATGGGCCATTTTTTTAAAAAAAGGTTTTCTTGGTATCTCTCTGGCACTTTAGTGACTGACCTAAATTTTTCTCCTCAGTGGTTCTACTGAAATGTCAATTCTAGTAAACACTAACTCTTTTCCTGTTCTTAGTATTCAATTTTTGGAACTGACTTGAAATCAAATCTTTTTATTACTTTCTTAAGAAAAGGAAAGTTCAGACTGGGTCACAGCTGTTTAAATGGCAACTGTAAAAATTTCACCTCAGCTCCCAGCTCCTGACTCCTGTTAAGCAACTGTTGCCAAGGGCAAGATTGGCACAGTGCCCAGAATTCAAACTTTCTTTATTTAAAATATTGTTTCAGTGTTTAAACTACACAGATTTAAATATATTTCTTCGGCTTTTAATCTGTAACTTTTCTCTGGCCCTTACAATTTCACTTTCCCTCCAAAAGGAATTCTAATTAACCAACTCCCCCTCTCACAGAGCTTCTGTCAGTTTTAAATCTCCTCAGACCACTTCAGTTTCTGAGGTAAATTTTCTGAGGTAATTTTTCTGTCACAGACCTTTTACTTTGGAGATTTCTTTCTGTTAAAACCCATGGTGATTTCCAGACCTTCACCAAAGCCACCCTGAATTCAAGGGCAAACGCTTTGGGTCTTTCACCCTCAAAGGAAATTTGCCTCAGCACCTTTTTAATTTTCAGGCTGCTGGACAGCACAGAGTTCCTTGACTCTCAGGCAGTTTCCCCAAACAAACCACTGTAGATTTCAGTCTATCCTTTCAGATTTTCTCTTCCAGGTGTCCTATAATTTGTCAAGCCAGACTCCTTTTCCTTTTGGAGTCCTGACCTCCAGACACTAACAGGCCCACCAAAGAAAAATCAGATAGTACTACAGGGTTTTAAGTCTGAATTCCTCTCTCACACACAGGGCTTCCAAGGAACTGAAATTAGCTTCACCTAATTCTCAGTCCTAACCCCTTTTCAGAGGAACTTCCACAGACTACCTACAACACTTGAGGGCTAACTTTTACTAAAGGCTTCTTTTTAAACTTCCAGTTTCAATTTCTTCACAGGGTACAGGCTAAATATTTTGAGCTGGTGACTTTTTCTCTCAGGCAAACTGGATATATTCGAGATCCGACCGCTGCCCACCAAATTGTGACGTTCCCCTTTCCAGAGGCTGTGGTTTTCAGAGGCACAACCGGGTTTATTTCACATCCCACTGCTGTGCCACTAAATTGTGATGACACTTCCCTTTTACACACTGAATTGTGATGGAAATGGTAAATGCTGCCACCTTTTATTCACTTGGTAATGCTGACACCTTTTAAAAACGTCGCCTCATTAATTGGGACCGACTCAGATGTATAATATAAAAAAAATAATAAAGTTTATTGAGAAAATAATAAATATAACAATATCTGAGGATGGTATGCATTGCCTTTAACATATAATAGATTTCATCAACTCTTCCAGCCCCCCTGTCTTTAATAACTAGTAAACAGTAGAGCCCTCACTGCCTGACAGAACTCTCACAGAGCAGTGCTCTCTCTCAGCACTCACTCACAAAACCTCAACTTAACTGAACTTCACTGAACTGCCTCAACTGACTAGGCTCCACCCTTTTTATATCCTACCATTCCCCGCCCTCCTGCTGGGATTGGCTGATGATTTGTATATTCATCACTCCTGTCTGCCGGGTTTGTCACAGTCATAGGTAGAGTACATATAGTTATTTGAATAGTTCTGCTCTGCATATGGCTAGCATTGGTTTTAACCTTTTATTTCCATCCCCTTTTCCTCTGAATTAGTCTGTGAACCACCCCTTGTGAACTAGACTTGCCCTTGTCTCTCTTTGTATAGTAAGCACTTGGCGTCTGTGCAGCTTCTACAGAAACTATTGACTTTGGCAGTTCATTGCTGGAAGTGCTAGCAATGAATTTCAGAGCAGCAGATTAATTCTGAAGTAGCTATTTTCACAAAGATAGAGAAGTACTCAGGCAGGAGGGTTGTGGACCATGCGTTTTGAGATAAAAGACTCTAATATTAAATTTTATCAAGTGTTGTAATGGTAAAACAATTTTCTAGATATCTAAAGAAAGCACTAGAAATTACACAATGTGTGAATTTTGGTTTGTTATGTGATTTACGACTGCATGATTACAGTGTAGAATACAATCCCATAATGTAATATACAGTATTTTCCCCATTAATTATTTCTTCACTTCTCAAGGCACTTTGCAAGCCTCATCACTAATGCAAACTATTAGGCAAGTTAAAATGACATGAAGGCTCTTGCTCAAATAAGGTGCCATGGCCCTCTTCTTCTACTCAGATCATAATAACATTAAGGGAAATATATAGGTTTTCGTGAAATGACTGTTTGTTCAGAAACAAATAGTCATCAAGTTATTCTCTTCATTGTGTTGCCTAATTAAATTGATGGTCTGGCTTGTTTATCTGCAAAAATAGCACCAGGCTGAAAACCCTTGGACAAATTAGCATCCATATTTTCTATTGCATTTTAGGACCCTTCAAGCAACTCAGCTTCTCCCCTAACTATACAATACACTGCTGTGTTTTGGTTCTTTTTGTACTGAATTGTGCTATAGGAATGTGAGTGATTGCTTTGCCAACAATATGCTAGCAGCAGCCAATTTTAGCAAAACAAATCACCCGCTGCTGCTACCCACACACAGCTGTATGGTTACATCTATATAGTCTACTTTAGTGATCAGCGTAATGTTTCAGGTTCAGGTTTATGTGAGATTGTAGAACCTTTGTATGTCTACAGCATTGCAAGTTTGGAGATTAACATCTCCGAACTTGCAATGCAATATTTTGTCTTTATTAAGAACTGTATTTATACATTGAACAATGTCCAAAATCTTACTGCATTTTATGCCTAGAGAAGGCAAATATCATAACTCAGTGGCTTCTCACTGGCAATTAAAAGTGAGTCCCCACTTGGATTTTTAAGCTTATACAAATCTATTGGACTGGTATTTGGCCAAAATTCCTACTGTGACCTTCCTCTGAGTTACACCATTTGCCTTCTTCAGGCATAAAAAGGTAAATTTTAAGGTTTTCCCACCATATGCATGCTAGTCATGTCCGACTCTAGGGGCGGCACTCATCTCTGTTTCCAAGCCATATAGCCAGTGTTGTGCAGGTCCATGACCATGTGGCTGGCATGACTGAATGCATTTCTGCACATGAAACACTGTTACCTTTCCACTTTTTACGATTGTACCTATTTATCTACTTTCATTTACATGCTTTCAAACTGCATTCAATTCTTCCAAAAGTTCCTCTGATTTATGAATGTGTGATATTTTGCTTCTGTATCCGCAATTTTAAAAGCCAGGAAATGCCCCAGAGTTTGTGCACAACATCATGTCCATATTGCCAGCAGGGGAAAAGATGACAAGCTTTGCATAACAAAAGAACTGCCTGAATGTTTTCAATACTAATGGCAGCAGTCAGGATACGCTGCAGGATATCCTCTTGTGCTCACTATCATTCACATTTCTCAAAAAAAGCCATGAAAATTGCTTCTTGCTTGGGGAAGAAATGGTTAACTGATGAGAAAAGGAGTTGGCATCTCAGATTTTTGCCATGTTTGTTATTTCTTTTTAATCATCCTGAGCACAAAGAAGGTACTTTGTTGACCACTGCGATTACTGCCATTGGTGTTTTCAACATTCTGGCAGGACTTTGCTATGTAAGGCTTGGGACCCCTTTTCCTGCTGTCAAAATGGACACAATATTGTGCAGCAATATAGGGCCATTTCATGTTGTTTTGAAAAATGGTTACAAAAAACACAATACCCCACAATGCCCTCCTAGCCTGAAATAAATAGGCGAGACAAAATTGCTCGGGTTGAATAAGGCCACAATTTTATTAACTTGTTAACTGTTTAACTCTGCCCTATACAAGGGGACCAAAACATTGTGCAGGTGGCTGATAGTTGTGGGTCTACCAGACCTCCAGCCCTGGGGAGACCTCAGTGAGATCCAATTAGAAGTGTGCTGCCCATCTGTTCAGTATGCCCCCAAACTATGAGGTGGCCACCCTCTGAATTTTAACTGTTACTAAACTATCCTATTTTCTCAAATCTTGATCTTACCTAATCAGAGGGCTGCTAGACATCAAATGATGCCCATGGCTGGATCTCATCTGAAACTACCTCGTAATGCACTACCCGCCAAGGCACGGGAGCTATGAGCTATGCTCCCTGCCCTCCCACCCACAGCCAGACATAATGGCGCAGCCCCCCTTGCAGGACACTTAAGAACGCATCGAGGCCCTGCTCTGACAAATGCACACCACCCATCCTGTATAACTCCGAAATATGATTCGTGGGTGTATAATGACAATTCTAATCCTTTTACATGGCCCTGGGAACTTTGCTATTGAGTCCTTTCCAAATCTTTGCCCAACCTTTGGCTCAAATAGTTTCCTCTCAGATGCACCAAAACTATGGCACGCGGTGCTGTGTGAAAGTCCCGGGATGCCATGGCCAAATATTCATCCCAAAACATGCCCCTCTTTGCTTTCCATTGAATATTGGACCATGCTCCAAGGCCCAGGTTGCACCCCCAGCTGGATCGCCTTGCATATTGAGCAGTGCAAAAAAAAAAAATGTGGCTGTGCCCGAAGATTAAAACTCACACCCACATCTCCAAATGTAATCCTGAAATGATAAAACAAACACAACAAAGCACCTAATATTCAGGTAATGGGCGAGCATATGTCTTATGTTCGTCTATTACCTCGAATCCCATCACTTTGATTTCCTCCACTGTGTAACCCATGGCAGCTGCTGTTGGTGCCACCTCAATACAGAATGAATGTGTGCCAAATCGCCAACCCTGAATCCTGGCTGTACTCAAGGCCCATGAGGTAATTTGCCAAAACTGGTACCTAGTGAGGGGCAACTCAAAGACAGCCTGCCGCTGTACTACGCTGGTCCGAGGGCGCCCACCGCGGAGTCGTGGCCGAACCCGGGCGGCTGCCGTGGCCGCCGCGGCCGCTGACAGGAGGAGGAGGCGGGGCCCACCCGCCCAGGAGCCCCGGGCTCCCCCCCACCCCGCCCGTGCGCCGTGCCCGGCAGCGGCGACTCCTCCTCCGGCTGCCCGCGGGACAGAAGAGGAGGAGGAGGAGGGCGGCGGAGGAAAAGGGGAGGAGCCTCCCCGGCATCCCCAGGCGGCCCGGTGCCAACCGGTCCACGGACCGGCACCAGTCCGCGGCCCGGGGGTTGGGGACCACTGCTCTAAGACATCTATTCCACTTAAACCTGCTCTTGGGATTTGATCTGAAACTCCTATTCTATGACTGGAGTTCAAACCATATGAGTTATTGCAGTCACCATTTGTAATGTATGAAGAGACAACTGTTGTGGAGCAAGGGCTTGCTGTCAATTTTGAGGAGGTAGCTAGACTTCTGTTGATTGCACTGCCCAATTTTGTCACAGGAGACTGTCTGGGCCAAGTACCATCTTCATTCTTTACTTCTATTACCACCACCTGTCTCTGGTAGAGCCCTGCATCTTCTATAGTGCTGTCAAGTTTGCTTAACTGCTCATAAATACTGGTATTACTCATATATCTGCGCCACAACCTAATTTCCTTCCCATCAGGAATATTAAACAGCTTCCGCATCTCTTTTCCAATAGTACCAATGGTATCCGCTTTGCTGAAATAACATCTTATGAGATTATTAGGATCATTGTTTTGACAGAGCTTCAGTTCCCGAAGATATACTTGACTTTATAATATTTCACAAATAATCCATATTCTACAACTTTCCTCACAATTGGCTTCTGCCCTTCTACACACCCATACCAATTTACTAATTTATTCCAGGCTTCAGTGGGAACTAAAACATAATCCACTTTATCAATAAGGTACTCTTTCAATATCTGAGTTTCTGAATTTGCAAAAGTCCCGAGTTGTCAATTGGCCCTGGGAAGAGTTTGGGCTCTCCCACATTATACCGGTCCCAGCTGTCAAAGCCCACATATTTCTTCCACTGCTCGAACCACCGGCTATTAATCAAATACCAAAACTCCCCTGGCTGCAAAGGCATCCCCAACAGCGGCTTAAGTTCAGACACCTCAGTATGGGCCATTTTTTTAAAAAAGGTTTTCTTGGTATCTCTCTGGCACTTTAGTGACTGACCTAAATTTTTCTCCTCAGTGGTTCTACTGAAATGTCAATTCTAGTAAACACTAACTCTTTTCCTGTTCTTAGTATTCAATTTTTGGAACTGACTTGAAATCAAATCTTTTTATTACTTTCTTAAGAAAAGGAAAGTTCAGACTGGGTCACAGCTGTTTAAATGGCAACTGTAAAAATTTCACCTCAGCTCCCAGCTCCTGACTCCTGTTAAGCAACTGTTGCCAAGGGCAAGATTGGCACAGTGCCCAGAATTCAAACTTTCTTTATTTAAAATATTGTTTCAGTGTTTAAACTACACAGATTTAAATATATTTCTTCGGCTTTTAATCTGTAACTTTTCTCTGGCCCTTACAATTTCACTTTCCCTCCAAAAGGAATTCTAATTAACCAACTCCCCCTCTCACAGAGCTTCTGTCAGTTTTAAATCTCCTCAGACCACTTCAGTTTCTGAGGTAAATTTTTCTGAGGTAATTTTTCTGTCACAGACCTTTTACTTTGGAGATTTCTTTCTGTTAAAACCCATGGTGATTTCCAGACCTTCACCAAAGCCACCCTGAATTCAAGGGCAAACGCTTTGGGTCTTTCACCCTCAAAGGAAATTTGCCTCAGCACCTTTTTAATTTTCAGGCTGCTGGACAGCACAGAGTTCCTTGACTCTCAGGCAGTTTCCCCAAACAAACCACTGTAGATTTCAGTCTATCCTTTCAGATTTTCTCTTCCAGGTGTCCTATAATTTGTCAAGCCAGACTCCTTTTCCTTTTGGAGTCCTGACCTCCAGACACTAACAGGCCCACCAAAGAAAAATCAGATAGTACTACAGGGTTTTAAGTCTGAATTCCTCTCTCACACACAGGGCTTCCAAGGAACTGAAATTAGCTTCACCTAATTCTCAGTCCTAACCCCTTTTCAGAGGAACTTCCACAGACTACCTACAACACTTGAGGGCTAACTTTTACTAAAGGCTTCTTTTTAAACTTCCAGTTTCAATTTCTTCACAGGGTACAGGCTAAATATTTTGAGCTGGTGACTTTTTCTCTCAGGCAAACTGGATATATTCGAGATCCGACCGCTGCCCACCAAATTGTGACGTTCCCCTTTCCAGAGGCTGTGGTTTTCAGAGGCACAACCGGGTTTATTTCACATCCCACTGCTGTGCCACTAAATTGTGATGACACTTCCCTTTTACACACTGAATTGTGATGGAAATGGTAAATGCTGCCACCTTTTATTCACTTGGTAATGCTGACACCTTTTAAAAACGTCGCCTCATTAATTGGGACCGACTCAGATGTATAATATAAAAAAAATAATAAAGTTTATTGAGAAAATAATAAATATAACAATATCTGAGGATGGTATGCATTGCCTTTAACATATAATAGATTTCATCAACTCTTCCAGCCCCCCTGTCTTTAATAACTAGTAAACAGTAGAGCCCTCACTGCCTGACAGAACTCTCACAGAGCAGTGCTCTCTCTCAGCACTCACTCACAAAACCTCAACTTAACTGAACTTCACTGAACTGCCTCAACTGACTAGGCTCCACCCTTTTATATCCTACCATTCCCCGCCCTCCTGCTGGGATTGGCTGATGATTTGTATATTCATCACTCCTGTCTGCCGGGTTTGTCACAGTCATAGGTAGAGTACATATAGTTATTTGAATAGTTCTGCTCTGCATATGGCTAGCATTGGTTTTAACCTTTTATTTCCATCCCCTTTTCCTCTGAATTAGTCTGTGAACCACCCCTTGTGAACTAGACTTGCCCTTGTCTCTCTTTGTATAGTAAGCACTTGGCGTCTGTGCAGCTTCTACAGAAACTATTGACTTTGGCAGTTCATTGCTGGAAGTGCTAGCAATGAATTTCAGAGCAGCAGATTAATTCTGAAGTAGCTATTTTCACAAAGATAGAGAAGTACTCAGGCAGGAGGGTTGTGGACCATGCGTTTTGAGATAAAAGACTCTAATATTAAATTTTATCAAGTGTTGTAATGGTAAAACAATTTTCTAGATATCTAAAGAAAGCACTAGAAATTACACAATGTGTGAATTTTGGTTTGTTATGTGATTTACGACTGCATGATTACAGTGTAGAATACAATCCCATAATGTAATATACAGTATTTTCCCCATTAATTATTTCTTCACTTCTCAAGGCACTTTGCAAGCCTCATCACTAATGCAAACTATTAGGCAAGTTAAAATGACATGAAAGGCTCTTGCTCAAATAAGGTGCCATGGCCCTCTTCTTCTACTCAGATCATAATAACATTAAGGGAAATATATAGGTTTTCGTGAAATGACTGTTTGTTCAGAAACAAATAGTCATCAAGTTATTCTCTTCATTGTGTTGCCTAATTAAATTGATGGTCTGGCTTGTTTATCTGCAAAAATAGCACCAGGCTGAAAACCCTTGGACAAATTAGCATCCATATTTTCTATTGCATTTTAGGACCCTTCAAGCAACTCAGCTTCTCCCCTAACTATACAATACACTGCTGTGTTTTGGTTCTTTTTGTACTGAATTGTGCTATAGGAATGTGAGTGATTGCTTTGCCAACAATATGCTAGCAGCAGCCAATTTTAGCAAAACAAATCACCCGCTGCTGCTACCCACACACAGCTGTATGGTTACATCTATATAGTCTACTTTAGTGATCAGCGTAATGTTACAGGTTCAGGTTTATGTGAGATTGTAGAACCTTTGTATGTCTACAGCATTGCAAGTTTGGAGATTAACATCTCCGAACTTGCAATGCAATATTTTGTCTTTATTAAGAACTGTATTTATACATTGAACAATGTCCAAAATCTTACTGCATTTTATGCCTAGAGAAGGCAAATATCATAACTCAGTGGCCTCTCACTGGCAATTAAAAGTGAGTCCCCACTTGGATTTTTAAGCTTATACAAATCTATTGGACTGGTATTTGGCCAAAATTCCTACTGTGACCTTCCTCTGAGTTACACCATTTGCCTTCTTCAGGCATAAGAAGGTAAATTTTAAGGTTTTCCCACCATATGCATGCTAGTCATGTCCGACTCTAGGGGCGGCACTCATCTCTGTTTCCAAGCCATATAGCCAGTGTTGTGCAGGTCCATGACCATGTGGCTGGCATGACTGAATGCATTTCTGCACATGAAACACTGTTACCTTTCCACTTTTTACGATTGTACCTATTTATCTACTTTCATTTACATGCTTTCAAACTGCATTCAATTCTTCCAAAAGTTCCTCTGATTTATGAATGTGTGATATTTTGCTTCTGTATCCGCAATTTTAAAAGCCAGGAAATGCCCCAGAGTTTGTGCACAATATCATGTCCATATTGCCAGCAGGGGAAAAGATGACAAGCTTTGCATAACAAAAGAACTGCCTGAATGTTTTCAATACTAATGGCAGCAGTCAGGATACGCTGCAGGATATCCTCTTGTGCTCACTATCATTCACATTTCTCAAAAAAAGCCATGAAAATTGCTTCTTGCTTGGGGAAGAAATGGTTAACTGATGAGAAAAGGAGTTGGCATCTCAGATTTTTGCCATGTTTGTTATTTCTTTTTTAATCATCCTGAGCACAAAGAAGGTACTTTGTTGACCACTGCGATTACTGCCATTGGTGTTTTCAACATTCTGGCAGGACTTTGCTATGTAAGGCTTGGGACCCCTTTTCCTGCTGTCAAAATGGACACAATATTGTGCAGCAATATAGGGCCATTTCATGTTGTTTTGAAAAATGGTTACAAAAAACACAATACCCCACAATGCCCTCCTAGCCTGAAATAAATAGGCGAGACAAAATTGCTCGGGTTGAATAAGGCCACAATTTTATTAACTTGTTAACTGTTTAACTCTGCCCTATACAAGGGGACCAAAACATTGTGCAGGTGGCTGATAGTTGTGGGTCTACCAGACCTCCAGCCCTGGGGAGACCTCAGTGAGATCCAATTAGAAGTGTGCTGCCCATCTGTTCAGTATGCCCCCAAACTATGAGGTGGCCACCCTCTGAATTTTAACTGTTACTAAACTATCCTATTTTCTCAAATCTTGATCTTACCTAATCAGAGGGCTGCTAGACATCAAATGATGCCCATGGCTGGATCTCATCTGAAACTACCTACGTAATGCACTACCCGCCAAGGCACGGGAGCTATGAGCTATGCTCCCTGCCCTCCCACCCACAGCCAGACATAATGGCGCAGCCCCCCTTGCAGGACACTTAAGAACGCATCGAGGCCCTGCTCTGACAAATGCACACCACCCATCCTGTATAACTCCGAAATATGATTCGTGGGTGTATAATGACAATTCCTAATCCTTTTACATGGCCCTGGGAACTTTGCTATTGAGTCCTTTCCAAATCTTTGCCCAACCTTTGGCTCAAATAGTTTCCTCTCAGATGCACCAAAACTATGGCACGCGGTGCTGTGTGAAAGTCCCGGGATGCCATGGCCAAATATTCATCCCAAAACATGCCCCTCTTTGCTTTCCATTGAATATTGGACCATGCTCCAAGGCCCAGGTTGCACCCCCAGCTGGATCGCCTTGCATATTGAGCAGTGCAAAAAAAAAAAAATGTGGCTGTGCCCGAAGATTAAAACTCACACCCACATCTCCAAATGTAATCCTGAAATGATAAAACAAACACAACAAAGCACCTAATATTCAGGTAATGGGCGAGCATATGTCTTATGTTCGTCTATTACCTCGAATCCCATCACTTTGATTTCCTCCACTGTGTAACCCATGGCAGCTGCTGTTGGTGCCACCTCAATACAGAATGAATGTGTGCCAAATCGCCAACCCTGAATCCTGGCTGTACTCAAGGCCCATGAGGTAATTTGCCAAAACTGGTACCTAGTGAGGGGCAACTCAAAGACAGCCTGCCGCTGTACTACGCTGGTCCAAGAATTTCATAACCACCTTAAATGGGCAAATCTCAGACATAGAGCACCTGCCTAACACAGTTACTCAACCTCTACCCAATTGGTCAGTCCTTGACTACCATAAATTCACTATTAGCTGGTTTTCGCTGATCGACAAATCTGCCTTCTGCAAAGAGGATCCTGAATTCCTCTTTCTTTTGACCATCCCTTAATCTTTTGCAACCTAAAATTGTCTGTCAGATGCTACAATCCCCTAGCCTTGGCATAAAAAATTATTGCTGACATTTTTCCTTGAACAGACCTAGGAGCCAATCCTTTAAAATTTAAATAAACTGCAAATTGTATCTGACTTAGGCTCAGCTGGCCATACCTGGGAGGAAAAATAACTGGTGCTTTTCTCTTAGCTGGCAATTTTCCTTTGCCAGCTCCCTTTCCCTTTTTAGGCCCTATAGTTTGTCATTAATGCAACAAAGACCCCCCAAAACGCAACCTGGGCTAAGCACTTCAAACAGAACAACTCTCAGAAGGCACCAGTACGCGCCCAGCAGTTTGGACAGTGGAACAAATGCAAAGCAGCCCTTTCAAGACCTACCCCTTATTAATAATCACCACTTTGCCCTTCAACAATATTTTTGTATGCAAGTCAGTGAACCTGAACACTGCCCAGGAAAAAGGGGGCCCCTATAACCTGACAAACGTCTCCGCCCAATGCTTTCTGTTTTGGTTTTTATTATTCTTTTTTTTTGTTCTTGTTTAATATATCTATATAGCTATAGCTATAGCTATCTATCTATATCTTAGTTTCTAACAACCCCCTCATTATCATACCCACAGACCACCTACCTCCTCGTACCAAACTCCCCCACCAGCTCACCCCCAACCCCTGCTGCTTTGCCCCTTGAGTCATTCATAAAGGTTTTGTTTTTGTTTTTTACCCCCCTTAAAAACCACAACTAAATGGGGGAGAGGTCCTCAGCCCCAATACCCCAAAATAACCCCACTACCACCAAGGCTGTGCCGATGTACAGCCCCCCAAACTGCTGTGCAGCGCCACACAGCGAGAACAAAACTGCCACCCAACCGCCGCCCAGATTGCGCTCGGTGCCAGCATTTTTGCACCATCTTTGAGCAAGAGGACAAAGAAGCCCCACCCATGGATGAATGCCACAGTGGAGGGCCATTCTTTACAAAAGGCTGGACTTATGGGGGTTTTTTTTGGTATTGTATTATTTTTTGTTTGGTGTATCCTAGTTCCTAGTCCTAATTGGTTATGAGCACTGTCAGCTTTGTCACCTTGCTCATCTACCTAAGGTTGGAAGCAGGCAGAAACCAGTTTTCCCTGCCTGTGAACAAAATGGTGCATTCTGTGAATGGTGTCAGCACCTTTGATATGTGTGAAGCAAACAGGCAGCAGTGAAGATCAATATTAACTTGTGGATTCAGAACCTGAGCGCACCTCTACTTTTGTAAAAGAATCATGTCCACACTTTTTCTTTATATATAGATTGCGCTGGTGCTGCATTTTGACCATCTTTGAGCAAGAGGACAAAGAAGCCCCACCCATGATGAATGCCACAGTGGAGGGCCATTTCAAAGGCTGGACTTATGTGGGGTTTTTTTGGTATTGTATTATTTTTTGTTTGGTGTATCCTAGTTCCTAGTCCTGTTTAATTGGTTATGAGCACTGGTCAGCTTGTCACCTTGCTCATCTACTCAAGGTTGGAAGCAGGCAGAAAACCAGTTTTCCCTGCCTGTGAACAAATGGCATTCTGTGAATGGTGTCAGCACTTTGATATGTGAAGCAAACAGGCAGCAGTGAAGATCAATATTAACTTGTGGATTCAGAACCTGAGCACACCTCTACTTTTGTAAAAGAATCATGTCCACTTTTTCTTTATATATATATAAATGCAGCTTTCCTATCTATCTATCTATCTATCTATATCTATCTATCTATCTATCTATCTATCTAAGAAAATTTTTGTATATTAAAAACACACTAAAAAAATGTGGCTGTGCCCGAAGATTAAAACTCACACCCACATCTCCAAATGTAAACCTGAAATGATAAAACAAACACAACAAAGCACCTAATATTCAGGTAATGGGCGAGCATATGTCTTATGTTCGCCCATTACCTCGAATCCCATCACTTTGATTTCCTCCACCGTGTAACCCATGGCAGCTGCTGTTGGTGCCACCTCAATACAGAATGAATGTGTGCCAAATCGCCAACCCTGAATCCTGGCTGTACTCAAGGCCCATGAGGTAATTTGCCAAAATTGGTACCTAGTGAGGGGCAACTCAAAGACAGCCTGCCGCTGTACTACGCTGGTCCAAGAATTCCGTAACCACCTTAAATGGGCAAATCTCAGACATAGAGCACCTGCCTAACACAGTTACTCAACCTCTACCCAATTGGTCAGTCCTTGACTACCATAAATTCACTATTAGCTGGTTTTCGCTGATCGACAAATCTGCCTTCTGCAAAGAGGATCCTGAATTCCTCTTTCTTTTGACCATCCCTTAATCTTTTGCAACCTAAAATTGTCTGTCAGATGCTACAATCCCCTAGCCTTGGCCTAAAAAATTATTGCTGACATTTTTCCTTGAACAGACCTAGGAGCCAATCCTTTAAAATTTAAATAAACTGCAAATTGCATCTGACTTAGGCTCAGCTGGCCATACCTGGGAGGAAAAATAACTGGTGCTTTTCTCTTAGCTGACAATTTTCCTTTGCCAGCTCCCTTTCCCTTTTTAGGCCCTATAGTTTGTCATTAATGCAACAAAGACCCCCCCCCCAAAACGCCACCTGGGCTAAGCACTTCAAACAGAACAACTCTCAGAAGGCACCTGTAAGCGCCCAGCAGTTTGAACAGTGGAACAAATGCAAAGCAGCCCTTTCAAGACCTACCCCTTATTAATAATCACCACTTTGCCCTTCAACAATATTTATGTATGCAAGTCAGTGAACCTGAACACTGCCCAGGAAAAAGGGGGCCCCTATAACCTGACAAACGTCTCCGCCCAATGCTTTCTGTTTTGGTTTTTATTATTCTTTTTTTTTTTGTTCTTGTTTAATATATCTATATAGCTATAGCTATAGCTATCTATCTATAGCTTAGTTTCCGACAACCCCCTCATTATCATACCCACAGACCACCTACCTCCTCGTACCAAACTCCCCCACCAGCTCACCCCCGACCCCTGCTGCTTTGCCCCTTGAGTCATTCATAAAGGTTTTTTTTGTTTTTTACCCCCCCTTAAAAACCACAACTAAATGGGGGAGAGGTCCTCAGCCCCAATACCCCAAAATAACCCCACTACCACCAAGGCTGTGCCGATGTACAGCCCCCCAAACTGCTGTGCAGCGCCACACAGCGAGAACAAAACTGCCACCCACCGCCGCCCAGATTGCGCTCGGTGCCAGCATTTCTGCACCATCTTTGATCAAGAGGACAAAGAAGCCCCACCCATGGATGAATGCCACAGTGGAGGGCCACTCTTTACAAAAGGCTGGACTTATGGGGGGGGGTTGGTATTGTATTATTTTTTGTTTGGTGTATCCTAGTTCCTAGTCCTAATTGGTTATGAGCACTGTCGGCTTTGTCACCTTGCTCATCTACCTAAGGTTGGAAGCAGGCAGAAACCAGTTTTCCCTGCCTGTGAACAAAATGGTGCATTCTGTGAATGGTATCAGCACCTTTGATATGTGTGAAGGAAACAGGCAGCAGTGAAGATCAATATTAACTTGTGGATTCAGAACCTGAGCGCACCTCTACTTTTGTAAAAGAATCATGTCCACACTTTTTCTTTATATATATAAACAAAAGCTTTCCTATCTATCTATCTATCTATCTATCTATCTATCTATCTATCTATCTATCTATCTATCTATCTATCTATCTATCTATCTATCTATCTATCTATCTAAGAAAATTTTTGTATATTAAAAACACACTTGTGTTAGAAAAGGTGATAGAAGTTGTACTTCTAATTTACTAAGTTGTCAGGAGTCATAGCTGCCCCTTTCATCTCTAGAGAACAAAGTCAAAACACTTTCTCCTTTGAGGAACAAAAGAGAAGTGTGAAAGAAACAGAAATGACATCAGAAACCCTAAGAATAGCAATCTGATATTGAAAGAAGATCAGAGTGTGTAAAAGACTGTCCAGGGAACCTGATGAGGTTTTTTTCTCTCTACTCTTCACCATATATATAGCCATGGATCTTCTTGAATATAACTGGCAGTCACATCCAGTGAGTTCAGTGAGTAGGTGCTGGTAGTAACTCTTGAACAGCACTAAAGAAGGACTTGAGCCCTCTGAAATCCTCTGTGTTCAGGAATATATTGGGGTCGCAAATATATGTAAGTTTTTGTTAGAATTTGTAAATCTTAAAATGAATCTTAATATTAAAATGTACTCAAAAGAAAGCTTTTAAGATATTAATTAATACTTTCCAGGTTAGACATTCTTTTGCAATGTTTAAGGAAATGGGGGGGGGGGCTTAATTTCTAAAGCCTCTTGGTTGGTTCTGATGAACAGTCTTACCATTTTTATTCCCCTACCACTCAAAAAAAAAAAGCAAAACAAAACACTGCCCTTACATTAAAACACATTCTGCAAATATTTTAGCATCTTTATGGAGGAAAAAACCATATAGATACATATCTATTAACTATTTGGACATGTCTTTAATCATTCCTCTGTTTCTAATTCCAGACTCTCACTGGATACGGATTTGATGTTCAAGGATAACCTGTCATTTTAAATATTCATGAATTAGATATTGTGGGAGCTCTGCACCAGCGATAATGGGAAATACATTTTAAAGGAATAAAAAAGACAGGATATTCTCCTGATAAATGTTCTGCTTCTGGTGTGAATAATATGAACCATCTAAACAAATTAGAAAATTAACATCATTAAGAGAGAGACATGCTTTGCAAACTTCAATATTTTGTCAGCAGGCCGTAACAAGATGTTATTTCATATTATTTCTTCATTTCCTAACTGTTTTGTGTTAAAGGTTTTTTATTAATATGACATCCATGAAATCTACATAATAAACCATTTAAACCATGGACAGTTGGATGCATACTTAGTTGTGCTTGCAGAATACCTATTGAAACCAATCGTGCTTAAGTTAAATATGACTAATATGTTCCTCTGGTTTCAGCAGGTCTGTACTAAGGTGGACAAATTATGGGGCCAACCAACTTCCATAGCAGTGAAAGTATTTATCTGTTAACAGTGGAATGTACTATTTTCTTTAAGGAATATAAGAACTGCCCTGCTAGATCAGACCAAGGACCTGTCTAGGTGAGGAACATGTGAACGAGTCAATTTCTTGACAGTTTCACTTGTGATGTGTCCTTCTGTAAGGCTATTGCATCTTACTCTACATCAATCTGCAGTTTTAGAAAAGGAAATTAAAAATTACATTGGAATATGAATTATTAAATGTACTTTACCTTTACATGTAGAGATGGGCACGAAATGAATTTTTATTTCGTTTCATTATTCGTTATTCGTTTCATTACCTAATGAAACGAATAACAAACTGACCCATCAAAGAACAAAACAAAACCGAAATTTCCACTTCGTTTGTTTTGTTTTTCGTTTTCCCATAGGAATGCATTGAAGCAATGCTTTCTGATGGGAAAGGTTTCCCTTGCAATTGGTGTGGGGAAACCACGGGCTTTTTCCCGTCAGAAGCCAGTGCCGCCGATCAGCTGTAGCGCCGGCTTTGGCAGGAAAAGGATTTAAAAAGCCCGCCCTTTCCTCCACCATTTTCTGAGGGCTCCTGCCTAGCTGTCAATGGCTGGACCCCTTTAAACCTGGCCCAGTCAGTACCAGGGGCTCCCCCTAGTACCAACTGGGCCAGGTTAAAAGCAGTCCAGCGACTGACAGCCCAGCAGGAGCCTTCAGAAAATGGGTCAGGAGGGAAGTTGCAGCAATCCCACTGCCCTTCCCACCTCTTTTCTGAGGGTTCCTGCCGAGCTGTCAATCTCTGGATCTCTTTAAACCCAGCCCATTCAGTACCAAGGGGTCCCCCTGGTACTGACTGGGCCAGGTTTAAGGCAGTCCAGTGACTGACAGCCCAACAGGAGTCCTCAGAAAATACTAGGGAGGGCTGTTCCAGGGATCGAGCTGCCCTCCCTAGCATTTTCAGAGAGCCCCTGCCGAGCTGTCATCAGCTGGGCTCCTTTAAAAATGGCCCAGTCACCACCAGGGTTTCTCCCCAGTGCTGACTGGGCCATTTTAAAGGGTCTGAGCTGATGACAGCTTGGCAGGATCCCTTTGAAAATGGCCCCGTCTGCAACACAGAAGCTCCGTGCTGGCCATGGGGCCATTTTCAAAGAGCTCCTGCTGACCTGTCATCAGCTGGACCCCTTTAAAAATGGCCCAGTTGCCACCAGGGGTTCTCCCCAGTGCTGACTGGGACATTTTTAAAGGGTCCGAGCTGATGACAGCTTGGCAGGATCCCTCTGAAAATGGCCCAGTTGGGAACGCAGGAGCTCCGTGCTGGCCACGGGGCCATTTTCAGAGAGCTCCTGCCGAGCTGTCATCAGCTGGGACCCTTTAAAATGGCCCAGTTGCCACAAGGGGTTCTCCCTCGTGGTGACTGGGCCATTTTTAAAGGAGTCCAGCTGATGACAGCTCAATAGGATCCCTCTGAAAATGGCCCTGTTGGGAACACAGGAGCTCCACGCTAGCCATGGGCCATTTTGTGATTGGCTGGACCCCTTTAAAATGGCCGTCAGCACTGGAGAGAACTCCTGGTGGTGACTGGGCCATTTTTAAAGGGGCCCAGCTGATGACAGGGAAAAAGGTTCTCTTTAAAGGGATCTTTCCTGCAGTGGATGACAGTGACGAGCGTCCACTCAGCGCTGCCATCCACTGCAGAGAAAAATGCCAAAAGAGACCCCACTTTTTGCCTCTGCGTGCAGAGGTGGGAAGCGGGGTCTCTTTAAAGGGATCTTCCCCACATTGGATGACAGTGCCCGCTCAACACTGCCATCCACTGTGGGGAAAAGAGACCCTGCGCCTCACCTCCTCATGCGGAGGCAGAAAGAAGGGTCTCTTTGAGGTGCTGGCCCCAAGCTGAGAGGCGCTGGCTGGGGGAGCTCTTTCCCTCACCCCACAGTGGCTGGGGGGGGGAGATTAAGCCCCTCTTTCCCCCAGGCAAAGTTGCACAAGCACCACACACACACACTACACACAAAATGAATAATGAATCAATGAATCAACACATCAACGAAATGATTTTTTTCAAAAAAATCATTTAAAATTAAACAAAACAAACTGAACCCTAAAACAAACCAAACCAAAATGATTCGCCATTTTTTCAATTCATGCCCAGGTCTATTTACATGTATTTTCCCTCTAAACTCTTCTATACATTGAACTAAACTGTCATGGGAAATACAGGGAATGGGAAATTCAGTGGATCAACATTAGCCCTGGAGGTGAGACTCAGGTTAGTTCATAGGAAATGTATCATTCTGGCTGCAGCAGCAGTTAGCCAAAGATTACCGGAAACTCATGGGCCCATGACATAGACAGGGCTTAAAAGAGTTTTAAAGAGGTCAACAAAAAGAAAACTGGTGATGTTTCATAAACATGTTTCAGGAAGAAATAGAAACAGCATGTATGGCCACACTAAAATGCAGAGTGTGGCATTACCCCTAGTCTGGCTTACTAAAGGGTAAAGTTCTCTGGCACAGACCCACAGGTCATCTCACAGACCATTGTCCTGCATCCTTTTATTCTTGGGCTTTGCTGCCATCATTCAGGGTATCCCAGTTCAATAACTGAATCCCAGACAAAATGTAATGTGGGAAAAATCTGCACTCAAATACTCAACCTCTCTCATATAACTCAGTCCTAGATCTTAATCTTATCTCTCAGGATATAGTTTCCCTATCTGACTTCAAATACCTCAGGTGAAGCTTTTTAAGCACTTGGGCTCTGCCTCTATACTCCTTATTTGGGCTTGAGTGTTAACCCTTTATTCCCCTCCTGTATAACCACTTAATCAAGAAAAGGATGAATGTTACACAGGGCTATCACAGAAATTATCATAGAAATATGTCTGTGAAGATTCTCAGTCATCCAAGTGAGTTTATCAAACAGAATGGCCCCCAGAAATTTTAGCAAATTATCCCTAAGATATCTGAAAGTTGAGTCAAGGCAACTAGACTTCTTTTCTTGAGGAAAGCTAGTTGTGAGTCTTCCATTTCATATTTCATTTTGACCTCATGTCATCCTGGTCTGAAATAGGCTCCTAAGATTAACAATGGCCTGAATAGGCTCGTTAGGAGGATAATAGGCTCATTAGGTGGACAATGGCCTAAGGTGCATGAAAGTCCTACCCTTAACCTTCCCAACACCTTCCTCAGACTGACAAAGCTGCTTGGATGAGCAGTGAAACATTTCAGTCTCTCAAGTAAAGATGTCCAGTTGCCATGATTCAACTTCCAGATATCCTAGGGATAATTTGCTAACATTTCTGGGGGCCCTTCTGAGTTTGTATACTACATCCGATTTCTTAGCCAGTTCTGACCTGATCATAATCTTGAACACTTGCTTATTCTTTCATTTCTAATTTCTCATTGATTTTTTCTAGCAGACTCCATTGAATGTGGTTGTTCAGAGTTATGTGCCTTCACCTGCCTGGAAGGCTTGTAAACCCAGGAAGCCCTTGGTTTCCAAGTCTTCCATTTTAGCCCTCCCTTTTCTTTAATTGTAGCCTCCCTTCCACACAAGGTCCCAGTTTACATCAGCATCTCTGTGTAATAAATGCACACATACACATGCACTCACATTGAGAGAAGTAAAATCTGGCACCAATCTGACTCCAGAGAAAATCAAATCAACTTCTGTGATGCAATAAGTGTACCAAAATCCCTTAATTTTAGGGAATAATTGTTCTACTTCAGGTAGAAGAATGGAATAAACAGATATAATTTGTGGGAAGAAGGCATTTTCCCTAACTATATTTTAGATATGTGTGGTCATAGTTTTGGTTACCAAGGTGTAAAAACTGTTACCAAAACAATATTTCTAAAGCACAATCCTTACTATAAAGATTGTCTTTATTTCTTTCCTCATCTGGAGCTTCTCCAGTAATGCATGAAACTGTATCATTTGTGCATCTTCCTAGGCTGCTTCTATGGGGTAATATTTTTTCCTACCATGCTGGCTACAATGAAAGGAAAATCATAATATTCTCTCTTAGGTATAATTCTTATTAATCAGACTTAATCACTCCAACTCTTCCTGTTACTGTACCATCATAGTATTGATGTGGTGACCACATTTGAGGAAAACACACTGGTGAATTTGAAATGCCTTGCTATAAATATTTCCACAAAGATAATTTTGCTATGAACAAATTCAAATATACTGCTCTTTAAAAACATGTTAATTAGTTATTCTGATTCTATAAAAGTTGGAAGGCTTTCAAGGTCAATGTGCCGTTTGATGAAATTCAAATTTCCCTTGCTTTTTTGTTGCTATCAACTTTAATGTATCTGAAGCTTCAGACTGATTGAAGTTTGTTTATTCAAAAATGTTGCATACAGCACAGTTCTCAAAGCATAATTTAGTTTTGTGGGGTGAAGTAATTAATATCTTATTGTTATGCTTGCTTCCATGAATTTGTAGCTATTCCTATGCATCATACCACAGCAGCTTCCAAAATAAAACAACCCCCAAACTATCAATGATAGCATTGTTATCTGACTCCCTGGACCTCTAGATATTCCTGGATTTGACCTTGTATGAAGTGGCCTGAAATCTTATAATTGCAGCAGTAACATCCTTATGACACAATTGTGTTTATTCCCCCTTTTCTCTTCAGAAGCCTATCTTATGGATAATGGATATAATGCCCAGAACTGCACCCCAATTTAGGTCATTCAGATTTCCCAAAGAACCATGTTCCCTGCAACATAGCATCACCATGTAATGTTTCCCCAGATATGCACAGGCTTCTCCCCAACGTATAAGACTGAAATGCCTTGCCAAAAGTTTACCTAGTGGCAATAAACTCTTCAAAGTGAAATATGCCAGTAATTTATCTCTATCCACAGCTGGTCCTCCTCGCTCTCTCAGCAGCCTTTGATATTATCAACCATGTTATGCACTTGGAGAGACTCTTGAGGTTAGGAATTGTCCTGGCTTCCACTCTTTGGACTCACAATTGTGGGATCCATAAAGTGGTGATCATCTCTCTCTTGCTAATATCTACAGCAAACTGCCAGGGAAGGTCATCTGGAGATTTTGTGGATGCACTTGTGGAATTTCCTGTAACCTTGATAGGTGATTCTGTTGAATCCCTGACTGGTCTCTAGAATTGGGAAACAGTAGAAGCCACCACCATGATTGCTTCTAAATGTCTGACCACCTAGTTAACTGGGGAGCGGGTGGAGATGAAATGGGTAAGCCATGGAGTTAAGAAAGAAAAGTCAAAGTGAAACTGATAAAAAAAGAGCTAGGGCCCATTGGAGGGCCTGTTTAATGGTAGTGGAAGCAGCAAAGAAGACATTCTCCTCTGCCACCATTGCATCTGCATGGAATTGCCCAGTGGAGATTTTTCGAATGGTCAAGGGCCTGCTACTTACTAGCCCCCAGGAAGATAATGCAGACTACATGGCAGTGGCGATCATCTCCCCCTGCCATTTCGTGGTTCATGTACTGCGGTCCTGATATATCGCGGGACCTCAATACGTGCTGGGGCTCCAGCTGAATAGTACTGGGGTGAGGGAGAAAAGCTTTATTTCCCTACCCCAGCACCAATCAGTTGGAGCATGCCCCTTTTTAAATGCCACCACTGCTTCCCAGGCTGCTGGAAGACTTTTTAAAAAGCCTTTAAGCAGTCCATGCAAGGCCCATCCACCGGGCTTGCTGCAGGCATTCCTCCCCCAGCCAGTACCAGTCAGCTGCTTGCCGCTGGCTTGGGGCCAGCACTCCCCTACAATCTCCACTGAAATGCATTGGCTCAATGCATTTCAATGGAAAAAATTATCCCCAATGCATTCCTCAATGCATTCCAATGGGGAAAATTTTATTTTATTTTTATATTTTTTTATTTTATTTTATTTTTAATTTTTTTTTAATTTAAACTATACTAAAGCCCTTCAAGGAGAGAAATAGCAGTACAGGACACTGACTAGGTGGGAAAGACGTTCGGGGGGGGGTATTTTAGTTAGTTAGTTAGTTAGTTAGTTAGTTAGTTAGTCAGTCAGTCAGTCAGTCAGTCAGTCAGTCAATTAGTTAGTTTGGTTTTAAAATGTTCAATGTTTTAAATGGTTCTTCAGTGTTTTAAAATGTTCAATGGTGAAACAGCAGTACACAACACTGACTGGGTGGGAAAAACATTTGGGGGTTATGGGAGATATAAAATATAATTAAAGTAATATAATATTATTGGGGGCAATGGTTTGGTTGGGGGACAACAAGGCAGGGCAGGAATAGGGGAAAAATAAACTCCCCTGATCAAAAAAGGCCTAAACCAAACCCCAATCCCAAATCCCAATCTATAAATCAACTCTTTAAAAAAGAGAGAGAGAAAGAGAAAGGGGGAACAGGAACAAGTTAGCCTAATCCTAAAGTGTATGCAATACATGCATGACACCTTTTCCCCCTGGCACATAAAAAAATTATAAAAATACAATAAAAATACAATCAAGTACACCCAAACCAACTCTAATAAAATAAAAAAGGAAGGGAATATATTTGCCTCCAAAAAATCTTAGAAATAAAGCAATCTGAGAAAACACATAATTAGACATTTTAAGGACTCCTCACCCCCCTGCTAGGTATTATCAGCCAGAAATATTAATTTTAGCTGGGTTTTTAAGTGTTTTAAGAACATTTTAATGCCTTAAAAATGCCATTCTGCATGCATTTGCCACCATTAACAAAAGTATGTGGCAGCCATTTTGTTCCCTTAAAAAAATTCTTTAAAGCACATTTTTGGATGTTTTGATCACTGGTCATCAGGCATAAAAATTCATGTTTGCATATATTGAAGTGTTTCACATCATTTTTAAATGTTTAAAAACAGCTCTTTCCATCAGTCGCCGCCATTAATGAAATGAACTGGAAGCGAACCATTTTTTTGGTTTGTTTCATTTCATTCTGGATCTAATAAAACAAATAATGAATAACAAAACAAACCAAAAGTTCATTTCGTGCCCATCTCTAATATATATACCTCTAACAGATGTTCATTTAGAGAGAATTTACCTGCAGCGAGCCTCCCCCATCTCCTGCTCCAGCCAGGATTCCACAGTTCCAATCAGTTCATTTGCAAAGAGGTGTCCTCCACAGAGCTTCTGCCCTCCCCTTTTGCAGGGTGGATTCCACAGTTCCATTCACCTCCTTAGCAATCCTCCCCTTTTCCAGCTTGGACTCCCCAGTCCCAATCCCCACGTTTGCAAAGAGGCTTCCCCCAGGAAGCCTCTCCCCACCCTCCCTTCTGCAGCCAGGATTCTCTAGTCAAAAATCACCTTATTTTCAAGGAAGTCTCCACGGACCCTCTGTCCTTCCCTTTTGCAGCCAGCATTCCCTCGCCATGAAAACTTAGGCTAAACATTTTTTCTTGTTTTCCTCCTCTAAAAACTAGGTATGTCAGGTGGATCATACAGAAGAACAAATATGGTAAATAAATGAATGGGTAGATGGAATACAGATTACCAGTTTTTCTCCGAATAAAAATTGAACTTTAGTATGAAAAGAATTATCTCTTTTGCCCTCACCTATGCAATCTATAAATTAATTTTTAAAAATGTTCCTCCCAAAAACCAAACTTCCACCATTGTTGCTAGTTAATATGAAAAGTCTATTTGTTCTACTTTGGACATCTCAGTGGTAATGTTGCAATATGTACAAGGTGGGTAGAATAATTCCCCAGAAAAATGTTGTGAAGTACTTTCGGGTGTTCAAAATGCCACTCACAATTTCCCATATATTTTTTCATTGCTAAATGATACCTAGATCACCCAGGATAATCTCTAGTTTTCAAAGTGCCTTACACAGTTTGTCGTCTCACAGGGGAGGCTCCATCAATAAACTCATGCACATACGTATGGTAGTGCAGAATAACTGTGTTCTGAACAGTACTGAGTGCCTAGGATATTGGGGTGCAAATCGTTCTCTATCCTGTTCTCACGTAGAAGAATGAGAAAAAAATCAGCATAGAAATGTATTCCCTTGTGAGAGGGAGACATTTTCTCTTTTGTTCTCAGTGAGAATTCTTGTATTGACTCAATTATTTTTGCCCAAACCAGGGAATTGTATGATGGCACAGCTGAAAAAAAGTGGATAGTAGTTTACAATAGGGCCTCGGTATCTGTCGGGAATTGGTTCCAACCCTAACCCCCCCAACTAGGATGTCAGAAATAGCAGAAAAACAAAGCACTTCCAATTTCTCTCATGTCTCTACATAGTTGAGAGAGGGGACCCTTACCAAAGGACTGGGTTTCCTGCCTTCCTGTTTTCAAGGGAGTCTGCCCTGCACCCAGTAAGTGCCACCCCCTGGAAATTTCCTCTCTCAGAGACATCAGGCCCTTAGTGCATTTCCATTAATATTCATTCTTTCTTTCATTCCTTTATATGCCAGCTTTCTCTCCACAAGAGAACCAAGGCAGTTCAGAACAATAAAACATCAATGCTACATAAATATCATATTAAAGAACAATTAAACATATAACTGTATTAAGAATAAAAACAAAGTTAAACCTTTTAAAAGTGTTAAATAATCTTTCCCGAGACACTTACTGCTTAAAAGTGTGGCTGATAAGGAAGGATTTCAAAAGGGGATTGGACAGATTCCTGGAGGAAAAGTCCAACACAGGTTACAAACCATGATGGAGATGTGTAATTTCCAGGCTTAAAAGCAGGGTCCTTCAAGGGCCAGATGCAGAGGAGTGGTACCAGGAGACAGATATCTAGTCTCATGCGCTCCCAAACGCATCTGGTGGGGCCGCTGTGAGATACAGGAAACTGCACTAGATGGGCCCTTGGCCTGATCCAGAATGGCTCTTCTTATGTTCCTGGAGGAAAAGTCCATCACAGGTTACAAGTAATAACCAGCATTTTGAATTGAACACGAAAGCAGACTGGTAATGACTGGCCATCAATGAAGCTGCTGTAATAAGGGAATTACAGACTCTCTATAGGGAAATATTTATACTGTACATGGTTCCAAAACAAAGAGACTGCTTCTTTTCTGGGCTCAAGTTGTTGATGGTGTGGCATTTCACACCCAGCAGTGATCTTTATGACCCCTGCTGATCTTCAGTTTCCCTCCCAGGAAGCATTGCTTTGCAATCAATGACAAAGATTGGTGTCTAAATTAATCCCAGGCTATAGATAAAGTAGATCTATTGATAGAGAAAGTTGCTTAGATGCCCTAAGCACATCCGATCTCGCTTGATTTCGGAAGCTAAGCAGGGTCAGCCCTGGTTAGTACTTGGATGGGAGACCACCAGGGAATACCAGGTGCTGTAGGCGTCTGGAGAAGGAACTGGCAAGCCACTCCAGTATTCCTGCCAAGAACACTCCATGGACATGGAGTCACGTAGAGTCGGTCACGACTGTAACGACACAACACACACACATAACTAGAACCAGTCAGTAGTTTGACTTCTGCATTTTGTACCAGATGAAGTTTCTGAATACTTCTCAAATGCAACCCAATGTAGAGTGTGTTACAGTAATCAAAATGGGATGTAACTAAGGCATGCATCATTATACTGAGACATCTCAAATAATGAATGCAGATGATGCATGAGGATCAACTGTGCAAATTCAGTCCTGGCCAGCACTGTAACCTGTGCATCCAAATTCAGACTTGAGTTGAGGGACACACTATGGAGTTGTCTTTCCAGGGGGAACATATTCCCAACCCTACAGATTGAATCCCTATCTCCTGATTGACATTTTGATTGGCCAACACCTCTGTCTTTTTTTGGATTAAGTTTCATTTTGCTAGCTCTCATCTGTCCATGGTAGAGAATACTCAGAAGGAGTTTATGATTATCTTCTTCTTGGGGAAATACATTGTGAATGGCTTTGTTTTTTGAATTTACAATGCATGTGCTAATAATACAACTCATTGATCACTGAGCCAAGAATTGAAATTTGGGGATAAGTTTCAGATTGACTGCCTATCTGGTGAACCTTCAACCTTAGAGTTTATGGAGACAGGCCTGGCAACTGCAATATCTTTGATAGCATTATGTGCATGTGGCACTAACTCAATGTTCCTCTTTCTCTCCAAACCTCCTTCCTCTCTCCCCCCTACCATTTTTTTCTGTTCATAGCTACTTTTCATTCTCTTTCCATAAACTGTCTTATTGACAATAAATGTTTCAATGACACTTAATGCAGCAGCGTTTTCCCCACATAAAAAACTCTTATGTGGTGAAAACAAATATTTTCCTCTAAAAATGCAAGGATTTTAATATAGATATCTACATGCCAAATCTTCTAGGTTTTCATAATGCTGCTGCAGACAAAAAAGTGTTGCTGCTGCTGCTGCTGCTGCTGCTGCTCTTGTTCTTGTTCTTGCTGTCCTGGAAGAGCAAACAATCTTGCAGCAGTTGCTTATTATGTCAGTGGATTCTCTTACTGTTTCAAGATCCATTTTTCATCAAGGATGTGAAAATTTGTGAGTATTCATTATATACTTATTACTGTTGCTAGCCCAGGGGGGCAATGTGAGAAGAAACCACGGGAAACTGCTTGCACCCCACTGACCAAAAGGAATGTATCAACTCCAGTGCCAACAATTAATTAAATGAATGAATTATTCTGCTACTGGCGGTAAGAATCTTTACGTAAATGAATATATTAGCATTCAACTGAATGTAATTTTTCTTAACTATCTCAATGTAATTTTTCTTAACTACCTCTTGAAGCAAGCAACAGATGAGATCACTTAAGTGTTGCAGAAAGGATAAAGATCAAATCACATAGAACTATATTGCAACTAGAGATGGGCACAACTAGGAACAATGACGTTTTGATTTTTTGTTTGTCGGAACGGGTCCGTTTCGCTCCATTTCCGTTTGTCGCAAAAATTTTCTGAAAAATTTTTGTTTCTTCATTTCGTTTGTCATTTGTCGTTTCTACCGCGATTTACCACGATTTGACTTCCCAGAGCATGGGGGTGTCCCGCAATGACCCAGAGCAGGCAGAAAATACTTTAAACTGATGAATATCAGTATAACACTGCATCCTATATGCAATAATGCAAACAAAGTGGGCAGAATGCAATATTCTCTTTTTCTCTTGTTCAACTGCTGAGACTAAACCGGCCACACCACTTGGTCTGGCTGCCTGATATACTTTTTTTTTGAAGCCTTTATCCATCCCATTTCCCCTCCACCTCTCAGAGGCAGCAGGAGACACAGTATTCGTTCCTCCCCAAATCTGGATGAGGGTCTCTCCTCTCAATGTCCCCTCCCCATCTCCAATGTCACTCACTCCTTGTAAAGCCAAGCAAATGCAACCCTGGTCAACTAGCAGTCAGAGATTCAGTCTGGTAGACAGATGCTTTCCCCTCCCCACTCATCTTGGATGAGTGCCCCTCCTCTCATTTTCTCCCCCAATTTCCAAACCTAATACACTTCCCCTCCTCTGAGGGAATCATTGCCAGATGGAGTATCCCAAGGAGCTGACAGTGACAGCTGACAGGAGACAATGGAGGCCCTCCAGAAAACCCTGGAGGTCAGTCCACCACTCTTTGTGGGCAGCTGTGTTTGATTTCCAAATTCCAAACAGGGCTAAGTGGCCACATTCTTCCCCAAAGCAGGAGACTGAGCTTCTTCAACCCAGGAGGCAGAGTCCGCCCAGGGAAGCCACAAAGCCAGAGTGCCAGGAAAGGGATTGTTTCAGCTGCCTAGTTTGGAGGCCAGAGTTTAGCCTACTCAGGAGACCGAGTTCCGCCAACCCAGAGGAGACACAGTCCACACAGGGAAGCCAGAGTGCCAGGAAATACTTTTCTAGGGAAGGGATTGTTTCAGCCTTTGGAGGCCAGAATTTAGCCTACCCAGGAGATCGAGTTCCGCCAACCCAGGAGACACAGTCCACGCAGGAAAGCCACGAAGGCAGAGCGCCAGCAGGGAACTTGAGGGAGGGATTGTTTCAGCCACCTACTTTTGAGGCCACACAAGGCCAGAGTTTTGCCAACCCAGTGGAGACACAGTCCACACAGGAAAGCTAGAGTGCCAGGAAGTTTACTAGGGAAGGGATTTCAACTTTTCCAACCCCTTTGGAGGCTAGAGACCAGGCTACCCAGGAGGCCAAGTTGCCTTGCCTGTGAGCGATGGCAGCCAGATGCAACTTTGAAAGAAAAGAAAAAAATATGTGAATCCCTGGTTAGTTCCACGTACTTGATGTGCCTGTTAAAGTTGGCCTCCCCGGCCATTCATTCTGGTGGCCACTTGCCATCTTTTCCTTGATTTCTTCAGAATTAGAAAAGTCCATGAAGCAACTGGTTGTTGTTGTTTTTTGCCTACCCAGTGGAGGAGACACAATCCACACAGGAAAGCCACGAAGCCAGAGCACCAGCAGGGAACTTGAGGGAGGGATTGTTTCAGCCGCCTACTTTGGAGGCCAGTTTTGCCTTCCCAGGAGACAAGAGTTCCGCCAACCCAGGAAGGGATTGTTTCTTTCAGCCTTTTCGAGGCCAGAGTGACTTACCCCACCTTCTTTGGAGGATAGGGTACATGGGCCAGCTGCTTATCTGGCAGGAAAAAACTGCTACAGTGGATGCCATGGGGTGCCAACCTGTGTGACTGCCATGATGCCCCAGAAGGCAGAGTCCGCGCAGGGAAGCCACAACGCCAGAGTGCAAGGAAAGGGATTGTTTCAGCCGCCTGGTTTGGAGGCCAGAGTTTTGCCAACTCAGGAGACCGAGTTCCACCAACCCAGTGGAGACACAGTCCACGCACGCAGCAAAGCCACGAAGCCAGAGTGCCAAGGGAGTTTAGGGAGGGATTGTTTCAGCCACCTACTTTGGAGGCCAGAGTTATGCCAACTCAGGAGACCCAGTTCCACCAACCCAGTGGAGACACAGTCCATGCAGCAAAGCCACGAAGCCAGAGTGCCAAGGAAGTTTAGGGAGGGATTGTTTCAGCCACCTACTTTGGAGGCCACCGTTTTGCCTTCCCAGGAGACCCAGTTCCACCAACCCAGTGGAGACACAGTCCACGCAAGAAAGCCACAAAGCCAGAGTGCCAAGGGCAGGGAAGTTCTCTAGGCCGTGGACTAGAAACCAGCAACATTTATTCCTACACAGTTCCTGTGTGTCTAGATGTACTCAAATTCCTGCTGAACAGCAATGCAAAGGTAGCTCACGCAGGGAAGCAAGAGTGCCAGTGAACTTGAGGGAGGGATTGTTTCAGCCGCCTACTTTGGAGGCCACACAAGGCCAGAGTTTTGCCAACCCAGTGGAGACACAGTCCACACAGGAAAGCCAGAGTGCCAGGAAGTTTACTAGGGAAGGGATTTCAACTTTTCCAATCCTTTTGGAGGCCAGAATTCAGGCTACCCAGGAGACCGAGTGGCCTTGCCTGTGAGCGATGGCAGCCAGACGCAACTTTGAAAGAAAAGAAAAAAATATGTGAATCCCTGGTTAGTTCCACGTACTTTCAGCCACCTTTGGAGGCCAGTTTTGCCTACCCAGGAGACAAGAGTTCCGCCAACCCATGAAGGAATTGTTTCTTTCAGTCTTTTGGAGGCCAGAGTGACTTACCCCACCTTCTTTGGAGGATAGGGTACATGGGCCAGCTGCTTATCTGGCAGGAAAAAGCTGCTGCAGAGGATACCATGGGGTGCCAACCTGTGTGAATGCCATGATGCCCCCTTTTGGAGGCCAGAGTTTAGCCTACCCAGGAGACCGAGTTCCACCCAGGAGGCAGAGTCCGGGGCGCGTAGGGAAGCTACAAAGCCAGAGTGCCAGGAAAGGGATTGTTTCAGTTTTTGGAGGCCAGAGTTTAGCCTACCCAGGAGACCGAGTTCTGCCCAGGAGGAAGAGTCCGCGCAGGGAAGCCACAAAGCCAGAGTGCAAGGAAAGGGATTGCTTCAGCCTTTGGAAGCCAGAGTTTTGCCTACCCAGGAGACCGGGTTCCACCAACCCAGGAGAAAGAGTCCACGCAGAAAAGCCACGAAGCCAGAGTGCAAGGAAAGTTTTCTAGGGAGGGATTGTTTATGCTGCCTTTGGAAGCCGGAGTTCTAGTAGGAAGGAATCTCCCCTCCTTGTTCAAGGGATTTCCAAACCTGCACTGTAACCGGCGGGAGTGACCCCCCCATGTTGGAGAACAGATTCTCCCAATTCTAATCTAAATAGTTGATGTGCCTGTTAAAGTTGGTCTCCTCAAGTGATTTTCCACCTCTTACCGCCCAGAGGCACTGGAAGCTAGGGCAGCTGGGGTTGCTGCCTGGGCAAGTCAAGGGGACTGGACGAAAGGACGCATATCGGCTCAGAGGTTTAACTTGAAGCACTGAGCCACTGATAGGCTGAAGGAGAAGCACCTGGAAGGCCTCCTCCAAGCCGTGGAGTCCCGGGAGCCTGACAGGCAGGCATGTAGGCAGAGGGGCGGGCAGGCAGCCAGGCAGGCAGGGAAGCAGGAAGTCTGGCTTGCAGGTAGGAAGGCAGGCTTGCAGGGAACCAGCCCAGGCTAGGGAAGGCACAAAGCCAAAGTGCCAGAAGGGAGGATTGTTTCAGCCTTTGGAGGCAGAGTTTCTCTACCTGAGGAGACTGAGTTTCGTCAACCCAGGAGACAGAGTGGATGCAGAACAGGGCTATTTCTTTAAGGCTGTAAGGAGGAGAGCTAGGCCCCTGCTAATCAGTCTTTGAGGTAGGTTGTTGTAAAGTGCATCTTGACCACTTTGTAAGCAGAGTGGCTCCAAAACCCCAGGGAAGGGAGGAATGCATCGAGGAAGGCAAGTATTTAGGGTGTACTACACTCAGACCAGCCATGGCCAACGGGGAAATATTGGGCCTACACTGACCCTAGAAAAAAACCTTCCTAGGCTGCAATAAAGAGGACCAAGAAAGCCCTATAAAAATTGGGCTAATTATGTAGTCCTTATTAGATCCATGCATGCAGCGGGATTACAGGCAGTCAGGCAGACAAGGGAGGAAGGCAGGCAGGCAGGTGAAGCATTCAGGCATTCAGTCAGGCAGTCATACAGACAGAGCAGACATCCAGGCATAACTGCGTTGTGCTGGTGGGGAATGTTAGGATGGGAGGCATACAGGCATTGGTTGGATGGGGTTAGGGTTAGGGGAAGTTGCACGGCTACAACCACAACAGTGTTGTCTGGTTCAAAATTATAAACATTGAGTGGTCCTCCCTGGTTTGGAGCCAGGAAAGGGCGAGAAAAATTGTGCCTGCAGAGACCCTTCAAAATTAAACATTGAGTGGTCCTCCCTGGTTTGGAGCCAGGCAAGGGCTAGAAAAATTGGGCCTGCAGAGACCCTTCAAAATTACACAATGAGTGGTCCTCCCTGGTTTTGAGCCAGGCAAGGGCTAGAAAAATTGGGCCTGCAGAGACCCTTCAAAATTAAACATTGAGTGGTCCTCCCTGGTTTGGAGCCAGGGAAGTCCTAGAAAAAATGGGCAATAATCTAACCCTTCAAATTGAGTGGGAATGCAGGCAGGCAGGCAGGCAGGCAGGCAGGCAGGCACAGGGCCAGGCAGGCAGGTAGGCTGGCAAGCAGGCAAGCAGGCTGGCAGGAAGTTGGGCTTGCAGGGAGGAAGGCAAGCTGGGAGGCAGGCATAAGTGTTGCTCTGGTAGTGCATGTTAGAGCAAGGGAGGCCGGATTGGAATGAACCGGTGGAAGAACGACTGTGGACCTAGGTCTTGGAGTGTTGGGGTAAACCCAACGTGGAAAGGTTGAAGCGGATGAAAGTCAACCTTTTCATGGTCTCCGGGTCCAGACGAGAGCGGCGCAGCCTCAGGATATCTCCCATGTGGGAGAAGACATGCTCACTCTGGACACTGGTGGGTGGGATGGACAAGAGGTCCAAGGCCAGAGTCCAGTGGTCCAGTAGTGGAGTCCAAGGTGAGGGGTTGGAAGGGCTTGGCCATGTACTCCCTCACCATGGTCAGAGCGGGGTCCGGTTGTTCTTCCTCCCTTGCCTCCACTGAGGAGGAGACTGCCATGACTAGGGCAGAGGCCAGGTAGTTTGGCTGCTGGTAAGCAACCCGATCTCTGGGTGTACACTCCTGCAGTAGAGGAGGAAGAGGATCCTTGCAAGGATTCCTCTTCTGCATCGCTCTGGCTTCCGTGCACCCTTGGGAATGTCTGGGCCTGATTTGAGGCAGCCCTGCGGACTTGATGGCATAGCTCTGTCTTTCAGGAGTTCAGGTTGGCAGGGCTCCCCACCAGGGAACCCTTGATGCAAGGGTCACACAGACATGCCATCTGGTACACCTTTTCCCTCCTCAGTGGGCTTAGGTGGGTATCCACGCTGGTCAACAGCCTGTCTGTCAAGACCCTGCTGTTTGGGAGAAGATCGGCTTCTTCCCGGATACTGGCCTCTAGGCGTTGGCGAAGGGCATGTACCAAGGGGAGTATGTGGCCCAGGCTGGCATTGTAGTTGCTGAGGACGTGGGTCATCTCCTCAAATGGCTGCAGGATACCCACCATCTGGGAGAGGGCGAGCCACTCAGTAGCACCAATGTCCAACACCATTCCCCCAGGCAGGACGGGAGTGTGGGACAAGACGTATTCCACCACTTGCCTCTGGTCAAGTGCACATGACCATTTCGTAGGTGGAGTTCCACCGGGTGGTCACGTCCTGGATTAGGATGTGCCCTGGTCAGCCCATCTCCACCTGCTTCTCACGCATCATCCTGGATGCCTTGACGCTGTGTGAGAAGTGCCCAACTATCTTCCTGCACTTGTCCAGCAAGGCCTTGTCTCCAGGGTCCCCTCACACCAGGAGTCCTTCGGTGCACCCAGCCCAATGGCATCTCCCACCACTAGGTGCAATTTGTGTGCTGCACACAAGGTGCCCTTGAACCCTGCCCTTTCAAACACGTTGATCATGTTAAGTCCTGCGTCAGTGACCATGAATCCGTGATTGACCTGCCCCCTCGTTTCCCAATCCCCACTCTTGCAGTGCTGTCTTGAGGACCTCAGCAATGTGGATGCCTTTGGCACTGTCTTCCATGCTTTGTGCCTGGAGGAGCACCACCCTGTACCCTCTTGGGGTGCTCCCTTGTGGCTCCCCCTGCAGCTGTTATTGGGATGCCCTAGTGTCAAGGACCTCCTTGGGTTTCCACCAATGAGCCGTCAGAGAGAGGTATCCGTGGTGCCCACCGGTCCAGAGGTCGGAAGTGAAGTGGATCTTCTTTCCTCTGGCCGCCTGCAGCAGGGCCCAGACCATGTCCCTGATGGACTCATAAAAGGAGGGAATCATCTGCCTGCTGAAGGTACGACAGGTTGGAGGCTCGTACCATGGAGCCACGTGCTTCATCAGGCCCCTGAAGCCTGATGACTCCACAAAGGAGAGGGGCAACCCGTTCATGGCCACCATTTCACCAACCACGCGAGTGGTGGTCTCCTGTGCCTTGGCCCTATTAATTTGGCTGACAAAACTCCCACACAGCAGCACCACTTCCTGCACAGTGGCCTGCCTCTTCCCACTCTCAGTGAAGCTGTCTCTGGAGTCCTCCTTCCCCATTCCTGCTTCCCTCATCTTTCTCCCTGAGGAACCAGGGCCTGACACTGTCCCAGGCAGAGTCCCAGGGTGCCTTCGCATGAGGTGGCTACACAAGGCACTTGAGGAGAGGTGTTTGGGGTCATTCCCCCTGCACACGACCACCCCGCATTTCTTGCACACCGCAAGCCTCGAGTCTTCCTGGCTTTTATCAAAATGTTCCCAGAGAGAACCGCGAGGCATATGGAAAGTACTGCCCCCTCGGGTACTGCCTGCCGCTGCTGTGCTGGTGGTGGTGTGGGTTGTGCCCTGCTGGGACAATTGACTGCTGCTGTCACTGGTGGTACTCTGGTCCTGGGTGGAAGGAGGGGTGCTCCTTCCATCACTGCCTGAAGCCTGCCTTTCATCTGTTCCTGCCAACAGGTCCTCATATTCAGATGCACAGAGGTTTCTGTTTCTGATTCCGAGTACTCGTCTTCTTCCTGATAAAGGGGGGGGGAGGTATCCATGTCAAAGCATGGTGGTGATGGGACTCGCATGCAGTCATCCATGCTTTCCTCAGTGACAGAAGATGGTCCGGTGGTGCTGGTGGTGCTGCTGCCACTGGGGGAGGGACTGGTACCAGGAATTTCACTTTCTGCACTGCTTCCTGTGCCTTCCTTCAGAAACGTGCCCCCCCTTTTTAGTGGGGGTCCCCTTGCCCTTCCCTTTGGCTCTGCCAACCCTCCTCATTTTTTTATTTCTCAAATTTATAGAAATATATTTTCTTATTATATTTGTGTTAAGTAAACAAACTATTCTAATAAACTTATCCTTTTGGCCCACAGACTTACTCTCACACTGTGTTCTTTTGTACAAGTTTTCAATGTTGCCCTGCTGGCTCTTGATATAATTTTCTAAATTCTAAATTCAACTTGATCCACTGAAATGGAGTGTGTGTGTTCAGTCAGTGCACACAACACAACAACAAGTGTAAACAAACAATCAGCTGGAGTAATGAGTAAATAATATTGTAAAATATATGTATATTGTCCCCTTAGGATCAGAGCAGGTTCTGTTCTTGCACCCCAAAATTGTGTGTGTGTGCAAGCAAATTGTTGTTAGGCTCTCCCGCTAATTGAACTGGACTCAGTGGTGACTGGAATTTGTACAATGAGACTGAGGTAGGTATCCCCCAAAAAAAAAAATAATAAAGCAGCAGCAAATGAATTTGGTTGCCTTATTAATCAGCCCCCCAGTAAATGAACTTGATTTGGTAGGGGTAGGGTGAATGCCCCCCCACAGATTAGGCTGATATAAATGTAATAGCCTGGCAGCAGCACCTGCAACAACTGGGCTCCTGTTCTGGAAGGGTGGCTTGCCAGCCACACCCCAAAAATAACCCTGAAAAGAGAGTAGGGGTACTTAGATGCCTCAAAAAGAAGATATTGGTGTAAATAAAATATATTAGTTTAGCTGAGTGTATACACAATCACAATAACTAAGAAAAGAATAGGTGTAGTGCAGCTAAAGGACTTATGAAAGTGTCTCTTCTCAGGTTGGAAAACTTTGAAAACAAATGGTATTTGAACTAAATCCAGAAGTCTCCCCAACTCCCTTTTAATCCAATAAGATTCTGAAAAATCAGCAGAGATACTTGTGTTTTAGTTTAAATGAACAAACAAAGGCAGAAGGAGAAGATAAATAACTGCTCTTCCCTTCAGCACTCAGCAAAACTGCACAGTGCAGGCCACATGGAATAAAAGCAAATAGTTTTGTAAATTACTGAAATGGAGTGTGTGTGTTCACTCAGTGCACACAACACAACAACAAGTATAAACAAACAATCAGCTGGAGTAATGAGTAAATAATATTGTAAAATATATGTATATTGTCCCCTTAGGATCAGAGCAGGTTCTGTTCTTGCACCCCAAAATTGTGTGTGTGTGCAAGCAAATTGTTGTTAGGCTCTCCCTCTAATTGAACTGGACTCAGTGGTGACTGGAATTTGTACAATGAGACTGAGGTAGGGTAGTGTTGTATCCCCCCAAAAAAAAATAAAGCAGCAGCAAATGAATTTGGTTGCCTTAATAATCAGCCCCCCAGTAAATGAACTTGATTTGGTAGGGGTAGGGTCAATGCCCCCCCACAGATTAGGCTGATATAAATGTAATAGCCTGGCAGCACCACCTGCAGCAACTGTGCTCCTGTTCTGGAAGGGTGGCTTGCCAGCCACACCCCAAATATAACCCTGAAAAGAGAGTAGGGGTACTTAGATGCCTCAAAAAGAAGATATTGGTGTAAATAAAATATATTAGTTTAGCTGAGTATGCACAATCACATCAACTAAGAAAAGAATAGGTGTAGTGCAGCTAAATGACTTATGAAAGTGTCTCTTCTCAGGTTGGAAAACGTGAAAACCAAATGGTATTTGAACTAAATCCAGAAGTCCCCCCAACTCCCTTTTAATCCAATATAATCTGAAAAATCAGCAGAGAGATACTTGTGTTTGAGTTGAAATGAACAAAGGCCGAAGAAGAAAAGAACTACTCTTCCCTTCAGCATTCAGCAAAACTGCAGTGCAGGCCACAGGGAATAAAAAAAAAATAGTTTTCTAAATTCTAAGTTCAACTTGATCCACTGAAATGGAGAGAGTGTGTGTGTTCAGTCAGTGCACACAGAACACAACAAGTTAAACAAACAATGAACTAGTAATGAGTAAATAATATTGTAAAATATTTATATTAGGTTCTGTTCTTGCACCCCAAATTGTGTGTGTGTGCAAGCAAATTGAAGTTGGAAAAAATAGAAAATAAATGGTATATTTTAAAATAAATCCACACACCTTCCACTCCCAGTCGACCCTCCCCCTTTATCTAATATCAGAAAAATCCTCTCCCCACAAACAGCCAGAGAACAAAGAAAAAAGAATAACTAACCGCTATTCCCTTCGGCAGATAAACCTACAGGGAATCAAAAAAATAATTTTTCAAATTCAATTCCCTCCCTGCCTGCCTAACTTAAAGCCTAAAGCCTCCCACCCAGGCCTCCCTCCTCCAATAATCTCGATTGGATCAGATCAACAGCCACAGCCCTCCTCCCTCAACCACATCCACACACCGACTGCGATTTCTGGAAGGTGCCTCAGGTTTTTATACCCTCTGAGACATGCAGAAGTGTCAGTCAAAACCTGGCCATGCCATTGGTGGAATTGATCAAAAAAATTGCATGGTCCCATCCCATGCCCAGCCCAAATGGGCAGGTCTAATAATATAAAAATAAAATAAAATAAAATAAAATCAATCCGACGTTTTATTGCAATAATAAACCCACTGCTACTCCTATTAAAATTCAGGCATTAGAATAAATAAATTTCAACATGTTTGTGTTGTGCTTTGGTGTGTTTTTGGACCACGATTTAAAAATAAAAATTGCGGTAGCCATTTTGGATCCCCCCCACCGCATGGCATTGGCGAGACAATGAGGATGACCCCCCCCCCAGCCTGGTGCAAGCAGCCCAGGACAGGACAGGAGGGGGGAAAGGCCGGGGACCCCCCAGAAACCACCCCTCTGGTAGGTGGCAAAGCCTCAGGCAGGCATATTTTCGCCTGCTTTTTCGGCCGGGAATCGGGTTTTTAAAAACTTTTTAAAAATTTTTTTCTGTGCTTCGCATTGCATGACGCCACAAGCGGTAACGGAATACCCGACCAAATTTTTCTTTTTTCGGTCCGGGTTCGGGCTGGGCTGGCTCAATTACCGTTACCGTTTCCGTTACATAACGGAAACGGTAAACGGAAACGGAATTTTAGTCGTTCCGTGCCCATGTCTAATTGCAACAATAAACCTCTATTTTTCACCCAAGAATTTAATAGAATCATAGAGTTGGAAGAGACCTCAAAGGGCATCTAGTCCAACCCCCTGCCATGCAGGAACCCCCATCACAATATTTCCGATAGATGGCCATCCAGCCTCTGCTTAAAAACCTCCAAAGAAGGAGACTCAACCACCCTCCGCGGCAGCATATTCCACTGCTGAATAGCTCTAACAGTCATGAAGTTTTTCCTAATGTTCAAATGAAATCTCTTTTCCTGTAGTTTGAAACCATTGCCCCGAGTCCTAGTCTCTGAAGCCATGGAAAACAAACCTGCTCCCTCTTCAATATGACATCCTTTCAAATATTTAAACATAGCTATCATATCCCCCCTCAGTCTTCTTTTAGAGAGGCTAAACATTCCCAGCTCCCTAAGCCGTTCCTCATAAGACGTTTCTCCAGACCTTCAACCATCCTGGTCGCCCTCTTCTGCATCCGCTCGAGGTTGTCATCATCCTTTTAAAACTGAGGTGCACAGAACTGTATATCTCACCATATATCTGAGTAGATTTGTATTAGTCCAAAAACTCTTTTTAATGGAAGTGTACCCACAAGGTAGGGGCAGGGAAGATTTGTTTTCATATATTTGTACGGTAATTTTCCAAATTTACATATCTCACATCAAAATCAATTGTGGATTTAAAATTCTGAATGCAAAAGAAACTTAAAGTAATATTTTTGGTTTCATTGAACGATGATGATAGTCATTTCCACATCAATATCGGTTAGAGACCAGCTTTCACCGGTTTGTTGGGATCACCTAGAATATTATAGGATAAAGTAACCTGTGAAAGGAATGGGAGTTGTAAGAGTTGTAGCCAGCCTCCGTGTCATAGGGGGTTCAACGGCTGTCCTGCAGCTGTAACTGCGCTTGACCTTTTAATTAGGCAGCTGAGTCATGGTTAGCTCACCCTTTTATCCTTCCGAAGCCGGTAAAATGAGTACCCAGCTTACTTGGGGGTGGGCGGGGGGCAATGTGTAGCCTGCATAAATAAATTGTAAACTGCCCAGAGAGTGCATTGCACTCCCAGCCCAGAAATAAAGAGGCACAACACATTTGTGGGGTTGAAATTGGTCCACAATTTATTGATATGAAATTCACTCACTTCAACTGATAAACATCCCTTAAACAAGGGGGCCTGAATGTGGTGCAAGCGGATAGGTTAAAGATTCCTAATATTATTAGAAGGGTGCTGTCCACCTGTTCAGTGCCCTCCCAAAATCTGAGGTCTGGGCAGCCCTCATTCCTAATCATGGAACCTATTTATACCTAACACCTAATGTTCCTAATTCCCTAACTCATTTCCTAATTCATATTGAGGGCTATTGGCTCACTAGATAATATTATTCAATAAATTTCACCTGACTTAAATTTTCTGCTTGCACCACCCTCTAATTGTGATCAGTTATAAATCTCCCTTTAGTCTTAAGGAGAACTGGATGGTCAAAAACACACAATATGAGTAGCAGCCAAAAATTCCCATCCAGCCCTTACACAACCAGATACTCTCATTCACTCAATAGGGAGGGTGGGTGAGAAGTCCTCTGTCCACGAGGAGGACTCATGAAGATTCTGGAACCTACTGGGCAGCCAGGTGCACAAATATGATAGAAGCCAGGAGGGAGGCAAAGTTGCCTCACCCAGCACTACAGCTGATCGGAGCATCCAAAAGCACTATGGACAGTACATAAGCAGAACACTTTGTGTTTTTAAAATCAAAAAGTAAAGTTTTTCCCACTATTTCTGGAATATGTGTTTTGAATTGGAATAAGTATATACCAGGAAAAAAATATTGTGCTTATGGAGAGAAAGCATGTGGAATGAAATGTAAGAAGATTGAAAGCAGAACCTAGTACCGTAGGTGAAGGTAGGGAGTGGGAATGCAATATGTATGAGAAAAACCTTTGGGTAGTGGGTGGCATATAAGTTGTAAAAATAAAATAAAATAAATAAATAACTAAATAAACACACACACACACACACACACACACACACACACACACACACACACACACACACACACACACACACACACACACACACACAAGATTAGTATGGAGTTGATGAGAGATTTGTTCTAAAATTGCATTTCAGAATTTCCTCTGAAATCAAACAGACCATTATTTTATTTTATTTTATTAAAATATTTTACCCCACTTTTTTCCTTAAAAGGATCCAAGGCAATTTAACAGGACAGTAGTGAAACATTTCAATCCCACAAAAAGCAGTCCAATTGCCATGCCTCAACTCCTGGATAACCTCACCTGGATGAGAAATCTTCACAAAGTTATGAGTACCACTTTTAAGATCCAGGATCCAATCTATGAAAGAAATCACAATCTATAAAGATTCAGCTTCTTCCTCTTACACATAATTCTTCCTCTTAATGCTAATTTTGGATTGTAGACACTGGCTTCTAGTCATTCATCAAACAATATATATCTTTTAAAAATCTTGAAGAAATTGATGGAAAGAGCAGAGGACAATCACACAATTATTTTCACCAAGGAGGAAGACAAAGAATTGTGTGATTCTCCTCTGCTCTTTCTATCCATTTATTTTAAAAAAAATTATATTGTTTGATAACTGACTAGAAGCCAGTGTCTACAATCCAATATTAGTGTTATGAAAAAACTATATATTATTTACAGACAAAACTTTTTTATTTAGCTTTTGTCTATTAAATTATTTGTGTTTATCTCTGGTCTTCTTTTTCTTATTTGTTCAGAATTTAAAATATTTATTTTTCCTTGAACTATACTTACAGACATAAAACTCCTTGATAAAAAGTCCTCATTTCCCACAACTGAAACATCTTTGTGGCTTATTCTGTTGCATGTCTCTCTTATAATTATTATAAGTAAGTGTGACAGAACCCTTGCAGGCATGGTCATGAATATGTAAATAGGCGACCGATCAACTGAATTTGGGTGGGGCTACCTGTATAAAGAGTAAAAGGTAAACTGACAAGGGAGAACTAGAGAGAACCAGAGAGAGAAAACCCTGGAGAATCAGGGAGCGAAACAGCAAGGTAGTAGTTGGTAGCAGGGAAACAGGCATAGAAACTGGTTAGAACTTTTTAAAGGCTAATAGGGACTGAATCTATTTGTTGTTGTTGTTCAGTCATTCAGTCGTGTCCGACTCTTCGTGACCCCATGGACCAGAGCTCGCCAGGCCTTCCTATCCTCCACTGCCTCCCGGAGTTTTGTCAAATTCATTTTGGTGGCATCGACGACACCGTCCAACCATCTCATTCTCTGTCGTCCTCTTTTCCTTTTGCCTTCGATTTTTCCCAGCATCAGGGCCTTTTCCAGGGAATTCTCTCTTCTCATGAGGTGGCCAAAGTACTGGAGCCTCAGCTTCAAAATCTGTCCTTCCAGTGAACATTCGGGGTTGATTTCTTTCAGAATGGATAGGTTTGATCTCCTTGCAGTCCAGGGGACTCTCAAGACTCTCCTCCAGCACCACAGCTCCAAAGCATCAATTCTGCAGCGATCAGCCTTCTTTTTTAGTCCAGCTCTCACTTCCATACATCACTACTGGAAAAACCATAGCTTTAACCATCCTGACCTTAGTTGGCAAAGTGATGTCTCTGCTCTTTAGGATGCTATCTAGGTTTGCCATTGCTTTCCTCCCAAGAAGCAGGCGTCTTTTTATTTCATTGCTGCAGTCACCATCTGCAGTGTTCAAGGAGCCCAAGAAAATAAACTCTGTCATTGCCTCCATTTCTTCCCCTTCTATTTGCCAGGAGGTGATGGGACCAGTGGCCATGATCTTAGTTTTTTTGATGTTGAGCTTCAGCCCATTTTTTTCACTCTCCTCTTTCACCCTCATTAAGAGGTTCTTTAATTCTTCCTCACTCTCTGATATTAGAGTAGTATCATCTGCGTATTTGAGGTTGTTGATATTTCTTCCGGCAATCTTAATTCCAGCTTGTGATTCACCCAGACTGGCCTTTCTCATGATGTACTCTGCATATAAGTTAAATAGGCAAGGTGACAGTATACAGCCTTGTCGTACTCCTTTCCCAATTCCAAACCAGTCAGTTGTTCCATATCCAGTTCTGACGGTTGCTGCTTGTCCCACATATAGATTTCTTAGGAGACATATAAGGTGGTCAGGCACTCCCATTCCTTTAAGGACTTGCCATAGTTTGTTGTGGTCTACACAGTCGAAGGCTTTGGCATAGTCAATGAAGCAGAAGTAGATGTTTTTCTGGAACTCTCTGGCTTTCTCCATAATCCAGCGCATGTTGGCGATTTGATCTCTAGTTCCTCTGCCCCTTTGAAATCCAGCTTGTAGTTCTGGAAGTTCTCTTTCCACATACTGCTGAAGCCTGCCTTGTAGAATTTTGAGCATAACCTTGCTAGCGTGTGAAATGAGTGCAATTGTGCGATAGTTGGAGCATTCTTTGGCGTTTCCTTTCTTTGGGATTGGGATGTAGACCGATCTTTTCCAGTCCTCTGGCCACTGCTGGGTTTTCCAAATTTGCTGGCATATCTTATGCAGCACCTTTACAGCATCCTCTTTTAAGATTTTAAAGAGTTCAATTGGAATGTCGCCACCTCCACTGGCCTTGTTGTTTGCAATGCTTTCTAAGGCCCACTTGACTTCACTTTCCAGGATGTCTGGCTCCAGTTCAGCAATTACGCTATCTTGGTTATCAGGGACATCCAGATCTTTCTGATATAATTCTTCTGTATATTCTTGCCATCTCTTCTTGATCTCTTCTGCTTCAGTTAGGTCCCTACCATTTTTGTCCTTTATCATATCCATCTTTGCACAAAATACCCCTTTAATATCTCCAATTTTCTTGAACAGATCTCTGGTTTTTCCTTTTCTGTTGTTTTCCTCTATTTCTTTGCACTGTTCATTCAAGAAGGCCGCCCTGTCTCTCCTTGCTATTCTTTGGAAGTCTGCATTCAATTTTCTGTATCTTTCCCTTTCTCCCTTGCATTTTGCGTCCCTTCTCTCCTCCGCTATTTGTAGGGCCTCGTTGGACAACCACTTTGCTTTCTTGCATTTTCTTTTCTTTGGAATATTTTTCATTGCAGCCTCCTGTACAATGTTACAAGCCTCCATCCATAGTTCTTCAGGTGTTCTGTCCACCAAATCTAGTTCCTTGAATCTATTCTTCACTTCCACTGTGTATTCCTATGGGATTTGACTTAGGTTATACCTGACTGGCCCAGTGATCTTCCTTACTTTCTTCAGTTTAAGTTTGAATTTTGAAATAAGAAGCTGATGATCTGAGCCACAGTCAGCACCAGGTCTTGTTTTTGCTGACTGTATAGAGCTCCTCCATCTTTGGCTGCAGAGAACATAGTCAATCTGATTCCGGTATTGTCCATCTGGTGATGTCCATGTGTAGAGTCACCTTTTGTGTTGTTGGAAAAGAGTGTTTGCAATGACCAGCTCCTTCTCTTGACAAAACTCAATTAGCCTTTGCCCTGCTTCATTTGGACTCCAAGGCCAAACTTGCCAGTTATTCCTTTTATCACCTGACTCCCTACTTTAGCATTCCAATCCCCTGTGATGAGAAGAACATCTTTCTTTGGTGTCAGTTCTAGAAGTTCTTGTAAGTCTTCATAAAATTGGTCAATCTCAGACTCTTCAGCACCGGTAGTTGGTGCATAAACTTGGATTACTGTGATGTTCAAAGGACTGCCTTGGAATCGTACCGAGATCATTTTATCATTTTTTAGGTTGTATCCCAGCACTGCTTTTCTCACTCTATTGTTGACTATGAAGGCTACTCCATTTCTTCTATGGGATTCTTGCCCACAGTAGTAGATGTGATAGTCATCTGAACTGAATTCACCCATTCCTGTCCATTTAAGTTCGCTGATGCCCAGGATGTCAATGTTTATTCTTTCCATCTCACGTTTGACCACATCCAGCTTACCCTGTTTCATAGATCTCACATTCCAGGTTCCTATGCAGTATATTTCTTTGCAACATTGGACTTTCCTTTCTCTTCCAGGCACGTCTGCAGCTGAGCGTCCTTTTGGCTTTGGCCCAGCCACTTCATTAGCTCTGGAGCTACTTGTACTTGTCCTCCGCTCTTCCTCCGTAGCATGTTGGACACCTTCCGACCTGAGGGGCTCATCTTCCAGCGTCATATCTTTTAGCCTTTTGTTTTTGACCATGGGATGTTCTTGGCAGGGATACCGGGGTGGCTTGCCAGTTCCTACCCCAGGAAGTCTTATTACAGGCCTCATTGTCACCAGTGTAATTAGCCTTACAATGATGAAAGCACAGTTCAGCCTGTTTTATTTTGTAGCCTCACTGATCAACTGGGACACAAAAGTAGAAATGTGCCCCCATTTATAAGATATTCCAGACTGAGGCCAGGAATCTATTTATCTGTAACCAATAAGAAAAGCAAGTGATGTTAAAGGTATTACCTTAACTTTAAATAAACTTTAATTGTTATTTGCAACATTACCATCCTTGTCAGTCCTGTTTCATATCTATAACTAATTGGTGACAGCATTACTGAACGAATAAGAGTTTGTGGTTTCTCCACGTGTACATGTGTGCTGGGTAGTCAAATACACAGTAAGTAAAATAACTCCATTATTCTTTGAATTTTCTTGACCTTGACATTGTTGTCTTTATTTCTTAAAAAATTGACTTCAGAGAAATAGTGAAAGACACAAATGCAAGTGACAGAAAAATAATTCTTTGAATACACTTGTCATTTCAAACCTGCTATTTGTAAAGTATTTGTAATGCTTAAATCATTATTTGTGAATTGTTCATTCATAGTTCTTATCATTTAAATGCAAAATGCCTAATAGTGAGACAAACACATTACAGGTGCATGACTTGAAACACCATAAACTCCTTCAAAATTATCAAGCATTTCTCTAGATTTTTGTGAATTCTTCATATACATTATTTTAATATCTATAAGGCTATGGTATATTGCATATTTCACAGTCCTGACTCCTGTCATTTTGTTCCATTGCCTTTCTGGACTCTTCATTATCTGTAGGCTTTTGTTTCTCTGTACAATGCCAAATTTCTAAAGCCTGTAAATCAATTTTCAGTCTGTCAACCCGTTGTTTAAAATTCATTATATTTATTTCTTGAAGCTTACTACAGAATTCATTTTTCTGAGGTAAACACATTTTGCTTTCTTTATATAAGCTGGCTACACATACTTTGGTTTAGAAGGAGAGGGGAAAATATTTTAGCTTTGCTGTTTTAAGTTACACTGCACTTTTCTGTCCTAGTCATTTATTTCTTTGGGGTTTTTATTTCTCTAATGTCCATAAACTGTCAAATGTTATTGGAAATTTACACACAACAGATTAATATGTGAGTGCCACCAGATAAAAGAATCATCATTCAGTCCTAGTAAGCTTTAAGAATGTTAATTGTAGAAACATATTGAAGAAGAAACTAAAGATAATTGAATATTTAACTTGGTATACATTTGGGGTTGTGTTTGACAGACTTCTTATCAGTTTCATAAGAGACAACTTATTAAAAAAAGAGTCAGGTTGCTGGATCTTCCCCTGCTTGGTCCCTTTTTCTGGACTGCAATGAGAACAAGGGGTTATTCTGTAAAATTCTGTAAAATTCTCAAAAAAATTTATATTATATTTAATCTCATTTTTATCATGCCCCTTTTCGAAGTACTTCTCCAGGTCTAAAGATACAAAACAAGCAAATGAAAAGAACAATATATAACAAGAGAAGAGATAATCTTCCAGTTTGTGGTTCCTCCAAATGTTCCAGGCCTGTCTCCCCAGGGGGCCATGTTGCCCCTGGTGAAAATGCCTACTATAAACACATAGGAAGAAGCTTCCAATGTGTCATCTTTCCCTCTCTCTGATGCTGGCCAATCAGGAGCTGTACGGCAACATGCATCATGCATCTCTGATTGGCCAGTGGAAAAGGAAAAGCTTCTTCCTGGTTGGAATTTTGCCCAGCATGAGGTAAAGCAAGATAAGACAGTGGTTGATTTTGTTCCAGAGGGTGGGACTGCATTCCAAGTACCAGCTGTACTAGTGTGTTTCGTTTTGGAACCAGTCCCTTTCCTAAACGAAACACCCATGTCTAGAACCTGCTGTAGTGCAACTTCTGATAAGCAACTGAATTTTAGCCATTGATTGTGTAGTGGGAAACGATCATACTGTATCCTCTTGCCATGAGGTCCAATGCACAGAGATGCACCAACTGATAAAAAAACATCCCAATTGTGCAGGATTCGTGCAGTCTGACACCCTGTCAGTGAGATAAGTAGTTTTCCTTCTGATCTATCAGGGAAAGACACCCTGTTCTCCTGGATTTGCCTATATCAGCACTTAATGTTTGTAATCCTGCACATTCTCAGATGCTTGCTTTGGAACTTTCCATTATAGGCCCTATAAAAGTGTGTCTGTGAAAATCTCCCTCCATATTTCCGGTAGTGCATAGAATCTCCAGCTTTCAGAAAAATTAATTAATTTACTGAATCTTCCTCTGTGTCCATTGTGTGACTCCTCCAGCTGATGAAATATTGGCTGTTGGGCCTCTTCTTCTAATATCTGGAGGAACTAGTTAGTTCAAAGATCTCTGAAAGATCTGAACTTAAGTTTTACAAAACAAGGCACACACTTTCCTCCCTAACACATGGGAAAATGTACAGATACACTTATAAGATACTGTAAGTAAAGCTTTTGGACGATTGGCAGCTATCTTTTGCCTGGAGCCTTGTCTTGGTGCTATAAAGAGTCTGGAGAGCTGAACTCAGCAGCACCAACTAAGGATCAGACAGTGAAGTCAGAAGAATGCACTGTTCTTCTCATTATTGTGTTGTTTGAGTATCACAGTGTGATTTAGAGCTACCTAAGGTGCATTCCATTTCCCTCTCATCAATAATCTCACCTCCATGAAGATGTGAGTATCCAGACAATATATGCTAATCCAAAGATTGAAAGTTGTTATTGCTGAGCTAAATGGAGTATCTCCTCCTATTGCCTATTAATATAATACAGCATAGCCTGAGGTTTATTCCATCTATTTCTAAATCAATTGTGCCTCTCTAAAAGCTAACATAAAATACATTTTATCTATTCTCTTTATCTGCAGCTTTGACCACTGCTGACATGCTGATATCAATTGTCCTCAGACCTCACTACATTGGTTAAAAGACAGAAGACATATTTCATGTTCGTTTAAGTACTTCTTGGTGTCTTTGGGGGGTTAAAATGATGATGAGACAGTGAAGTGGAAAAGGGGAATAATAGATCTCTGTGGGAAGAAGGTGTGATTATGTTATCACAATCTTTTATTCATCAGAGCATACATTTATTGAAAATTAGAATAAAAGTAGGAAACAGATTGGCACAGTGAATTGGTATTCATAGAACAGAAAGGACAGAATGAGCTGCTTTCATAGAAACAGAAGTCAGAACTCGTTGCAATTATATGTTTTCTCATCTTTCCAGGATTTGGCAACCTATGTCCTTGTGTAATGACAATCTGGCTGCAGGAGAAGACTGAACTGGCTGGAACTCAATGCAAAAAGTATGGTTGAAGCAAATGGTTCTTTGTTAATCAGAGGAGCAGGAAAACTAGGCTATATGTACCCCTATTATTGTTTATGCCTGCTGTTGGACACGTGGTGTGAACTGACTCTGGTGTTTACAAGATAAAAGTAGGCACTTGTGGAAGTGCACAGTGCACACCACACTCTGCTTCACGTACATGGTGGCAGAAGGAAGAACAGGTGGGCCTGCAGCCTACAGTGCTGAAATAATCAGCAAATTTGCAGCTGGGGTGAGGAGAGTGATGACAAAGCTTCGGTGATTTGAAAAGAAGGAAGCATCATTACATCAACTAAAGATAAAGTAGCATCAGTAGCAACAACAATTAAGAAGACATTTTTAGGCCATTTGAAGCCTTGCATGTATGCAAATACACTTCTCCCCACAAACCTGTAAGTAATGAAAAAACCGTATTTTATCCCTATATTGTGAATGGAGACAGGCAAGAACTGAGAATACAGTGATTCATCACTGTTAATGAACAACAAGCCACAAAAGCTAATCTTTTTGTGATTCCTATAATTTGGGACTTCCTGGAGTAGCAGAATGGTCCACATTTGAGCTAGAAATACCAAACTCACAAAAGGTCTTCATCTGACTCTCCTCCTTACCAGTCTCAAAGTATGGCCAAGTTTGGATTTGTGATGTCTGTGTTGTAACCCCCCCAAAGCATCCCACCCTCAAAAGTGCTGCTCTTTAGCCAGCTGCTAAAAAGCACTTCCCTGGGGTGTCTTTCTTTGGGGGAGTTTAGCTTGAGCATCACATATCCAAACATGGAGGTGATGGGGAGGAGAATCAACCCAAGCATCATTCTAAGTTTAGTGGAGTTTGGGTTTTGGATGTCTGAGTTATAGCTCACGTAGAAATCACAAATGATGATAATCATTGGGTGTTTTGTTTCCATCAGGTGAGGCATGTTTCCTCAAAGTGTGCCGAAATGAACCAAGAAATGGCCTGATGTACTGGGGGAGGTTGGGGATTTTGTTCCCTGGTTTGTATTATACCCATCTCTAATTATGAATGAGGAATTAAAGGTGAGATACACTGGTTTTGCACAGGCAAGTAACTTTCCCAGCATTGATTGTCCAGTTCATAGTGATACATAAAACTGGTGTGTGCCTCTGTAATCTTTAAAAACATGCCATAGTGAATCACAGAATCATAGAATAATTGAGATTGGGACTGTAAGGCCATGGAATCCAACCCTTTGCTTAATGAAGGAATCCCAGTCAAAGCATATTTGACCGATGGTTGTCCATTTTTTTTTCTTGAATGCCTTGAGCACAGCGGGGAGAGGTTTATCAATTTAAAACCATACTAGTCCAATTTAAAACAACCTCCCTTCAGCTACACAGGATTCTATGCCACTCTACATTCATCTCCTAAAATTTACAAGCATTTTTATTTGTTTAGTTTTTAGTTTTTTGCAAAATAGACACAACTCTAAAAATGTACAAGGTTCAGGATCATGGATCCTTAGGTTAATGGGAATTAAATATTCTTAAGTAAGAATGTGGGGGAATGCTTCTGACCCAGTATCTGCCCTTATAAAGGGCATACATAATGGGAATGTCACTTACCCTTTAAGTGGCATGCCAAACAGATCTCCCCCAGATCTCCCCCAGGAGATCAGTGCTTCCATATCTCTGTTTTTAATTCCACAAACAAAGCAGAAGTCAGAGTTGTGAGCTGGTGTGTGTGTGTGTGTGTGTGTGTGTGTGTGTGTGTGTGTGTGTGTGTGTGAGAGAGAGAGAGAGAGAGAGAGAGAGAGAGAGAGAGAGAGAGAGAGAGAGAGAGAGAGAAGCATGGCTTCTTATTCCACCCTGTAGTCATTCTGGAATCAAAACAAATATTTCTGATTCATTCCACTTTTGCATATTTGTCAGAAAACAGTGTGCATGCCTAAAGTTAAGCCTTAAATTGATTGTTTTTCTCTTTCATAACAATCACCAAGCCCTTCTGAGCTTTTGCTACTCAAGGAGAAAGGGAACTAACTCTCGTGTTTCAAAATTACAAAAACATTAATGGAAAAAAGACCTGTTCATTATCGCACTCTTCACTAAGAATGCAGGAATATTATTGGACTTAAAAGTCCTTGTAGAGGCCTCTTAGCAGGCTGAGACAGTGTAAAATCAACAATTATGGAGAAGTGAGAGAAAATTCATCACCTCCTGGGTGAAAAAGTAGGCCCTTAAGGGGATGCCAGATCTATTAACCATGTGGATGTTTAAGAAGCTTGCTAACCAAAGAGGAGCAGGACACTTAACATGGAGAGACTCTTAGTTTTGTGTGAATAGGTATTGCCAAACAGAATAGACCCATTATTGCTTTCGTGAATTGGCTCATTAATTTCTGCCTTGCTAAGCTGCTCAGGTAGGCTGCAAAGCATGAGCTTAGGCTTTTTACTACTGTGCAATCTTGCCCCCCCCCCAGTTATTCAGGTTCATAACAGTGGAACTTATCTCACTGTACTGTTTTTCATTCCACCACAACACAAGTATGAGTTCCTTGTGGTGACAACCTTTTACAAGGTTTTAACATTTAGTAAAACACCATTGATTATGAATAACCAACAATATACCTACTGATGTGACGGAAGCATGCTTTACAGCTTTTATAAGGGATGTGTAGAACAGTCATCTTGAACTCTCAGTTCTAAATAGTTAATCATGGCAAAAGATAGTTTTCTATTAATTATTTGACTGAAATCAAAAAAGGGGAGAGGAGCCATTCAGGAATATGGTATATTTCTAACTATGATCCCTCCCAGTTACTTTATTTACAATAGGCTAAAGCAACTATTAGTCCCAAATCAAGTAAATCTACTGAAATGGCTGGAATTAATGTGTGAGCCTTTGGGGGGAATCCCATTGATTCCAATTAGAGATGGGCACGACTTAGCGGTATTCCCATTTCCGTTTCCGTTACTCGTATCCGTTACTCTACGGAAACGGTAACGGGAATTACTCCGCCAGACTTCGAGCTCGAACCAACAAACGAACAATTTTGGTCTGATTTGTCGTGCTCGTTCTTTGCATCGCGCGATGCCACGCGGCACAGAAAAAAAGTTTTTTAAAGTTAAAAAACCCGGTTCCCGGCCAAAAAACAGGCGGAAAAATGCCTGCTGTGCCTCAGGGCACCTACTAGAGGGGTTGTTTCTGGAGGTCCCCGGCCTCCCCCCCATCCCCCGTCCTGGGCTGCTCTGGTGGGACTCGCCGCAGGCTCGCAGCCAGCAAAAAGCCCAGTCTCGCCGCCGGCCGCCGCAATTAAAGCGCAAGCAAGCAGCACGGACGGCACAGGAAAAAACTTTTAAACTCTCCCCCCACCCATTCCCGGGCCAAAAAAGCAGGCGGAAAAATGCCTGCTTGACTAAGGGCGCAGGGCACCTACCGGAGGGGTGGTTTCTGGAGGGGGGTCCCGCCGCCCCCCCGTCCTGGGCAGCCGGACTCGCCATGCCATGCGGTGCGGGCAGGGGATCCAAAATGGGGTGGCAAAGGCAATATTGTTTTTGAAATCGTGGTCCAAAAACACACAAGCACAACAGAAACACGCGAAAATTTATAAACTGCAAGATTTTTTACAGTAGCAGTGGGTTTTTTCTTGCAACAAAATGTCTCTCCTCTCCTCCTCTGTCCTCCATTGATTTGATTTGATTTTTATTTTTTTTACACCTGCGCAATGATGGGCTGGCCGAGTGGCCAGCCATGTGGGAGTGGACAACCATGCAAATTTTTGGAGCCATCCCACCAATCGCATGGCCACTTGGCCATGGAGACTTCTGGGATGTGCCAAAAAGCCCCCTAAAACCTGCCCTAGCCCCCTAACCCTAACCCTAATCCTTGACTCCTTACTTACCCATACGTCACAGTCTGTCTTCTTAGTGGGTCAGAGAGGCACCCAGAGGTGCAATCCACTAGCCCACCATAACCTTACCCGTCACTAGCCTAACCCTAGCCCTTGCACTAACCCACCTTAACCCTAAGCCAGATCTACTTGCATTGCACTACACGCAAGTACAATTCCCTTCTTTGTGAGACATGGTGGTGCGAGAGCCTTAGGCATCAACCTATGGCTCTGGGTTCACTGCCATCACTAGTCTCACTGTCTGCAACTGGTATGCATATCCATATGGCTATGAATGCATTTTGCAGCAGCAGGTGAGGAGGGGAGACCCCCATGTTGAGGGGTCTCTTGGAGCCTGCTTCCCCTTCCTAGTGGGTGAGGATAGGAGGCACCCACGGGTGCCTCCAGGAGCCCGCTTTCCCTTTATAGTGGGCCAGAGGAGGCACCCACCCCACAGAGGTGCCTCCAGGAGCCCGCTCCCCCCCAAAAAACCCAGTACTAACAAAAACGAAAAAACAAAAAAACGAACTGACTAATTTTTGCAAATTTTCACGAAAAACGGAAACGACCCGAAACGGAACCGGCCCGACTAACGACAACTCGAAAAAAAATTTTTTTCAAGTCGTGCCCATCTCTAATTCCAATGTATCTATTGTGTTTGGGTTAACACTGGATTTAACACAATGTAATGAATAAAATATTCACTCACCTTTTGGTACATTAATCTGTCCCTCTAGATTGTTTTCAACATTTCAGAAATGCAGAGTACTCATATATACTTTCCCCTATCTTTTAGATAGTACAGAGCAGAATGGTTTATACATAGCAAGTTTAATTACCAAATCTGCACTGCATTTATACCTGCAACCACTATGTGAAGAAGGCTATACCCGTACCTACCAATGTTGAAATTGTGTCAGAAAGATTTTCATTATAGATTATGCAAATTCTGACTAAGATGGAATTTAGTACAGTGCCCTAAGTTGAATTTTGCCTAGGATAGTGAATCATGGTAGACTTGGGTCCTTTTACAAGGAGAAAGGTGGGGTAAAATGAAATAAATAAATATCCATCCAGTTTAGCAGTAAACCGTGTTCTGGGATTAACTCTCCATGAAGAGGCTAAGGAAGAGGCAGCTCCTGTAGTGAACAGGAAGCCACTTCACTTAATCATTTCAGAAAGAGTTGTGCTGGTAATTAATGGTGCACAGTAAATCAAAAGGATCAATTACTGGCCGAGGTCAAAACATAAAAAGATTTCCTTCTCTCTAAGGCAAAACATTTCAGAGGTGTTACCCACTTTTGATTTACCTTGGGTTCTTTTTCAAAACAAATTCTTCATGAGGCCACCTTATTTATTTAAAGAGAGTTTTATTTCTAAACTAAGTTGCAAAAGAAAGTTATACTTACTAAAAGATTCAAAAAGATAAAACACCTGACTCCAGATATAGACTTATTTCCCTAAAAACAATAAAAAGTTAAGTTATTCTCTCTGACTGGTTACACTGAGTCATTCTGACTATTTTAAATTAATCCTAACTCTGCCTAACTGAAGCAAGCATCATTGCTCAAAGCGATCCTCAGCAAAATCATGGCTTCTGTCTCTTCTCCTTGTCTTCTTCCCAGAAGCTTCCAGGTGTCACGTGATGTAATTGGCCAATGGTAGCTGTAACTCTCTGCTCTAAGAAAATTGTTGTGACTATATTCCACATACCTTAGATAAGAGTCTAGTGCAAAGCTGAAATGTGCATTAATATCACAAATTAGCAAATCACTCTGTGTCCCATTGTCCTAATTTCCTTGCAAGTGCCTAGCACAATCCTCAGCAAATTAAAACAGTATCTCCTACCCTGTTCCCAGTGCTGTGTGCCTTGACACCCCTGCTCCCAGTAAACAGCCGAATGGACTGAGTTTACTCAGAGTTGGTGGCATCCCAGACACCAGACCATTCAAGATAACTCGGCACTCGGGGACAGAGGCAGATTACTCCCTCTCTCAGAACTGCCTGTCCAAGATGACCAAGAGCTAGAAGCAGTAGCAGTGGCACCAGTAGCTCTAGTGGGTGGTGCAGGAGGGTCTGATCAGCCACACAGAGAGGAGGAGGAAGAGCAGGGAGTTCCAAAGCCACCCCCCCCAAAAGAAGTCCAATTGAATGACATCTCACAGCTTTAACTGAATTGCAGTTGCAAAGTCTTCAACAACAGAGGCGAGCTGAAGAATTAAAGAAGGAAATGCTAGAATAAGAGAGAAGGTACGATTATGAGGACAGAGTTCTTCAGAGACAACTGAGGTTAGAACAGGAAGTTGCAGAACAGAGAATGCAAGAAGCAGCAAAGTCTGACCCTAGATCATATGACAGAAAATCCCTCCCTTCCAGGGAGCCTCTCTCCTTCTGCAGCCTCATCTTGTTTGCAAAGAGGCTTCCTTCCAGGGAGCCTCTCCCCTCCCCTTCTGCACCTGGCATTCCCCTGCCATGAAACCTTAGGCCAAACTTTTTTTTATAGTTTTCCTCTTCTAAAAACTAGGTGCATCTTATGTTCAGGTGCATCTTATAGAGCAAAAAATATGGTAAGTAGAGGCAAACAATTAATAAAAGGACGATAAAATCCCATGCAATGCAAGAGGGAGAAATAAGTTGATATTCTAAACATTCCATAAAATGGTTGGTCCAGCATGGCCTGTTAAATAATAAACTACAGAAAGAGAATGCAGACCACTCAACAGCTTGCTGTGAAGAAACTGCCCAGCAATTTGAAAGCCAAATCACTTGGAGGCACTCTGACTTCCAATGGTGTGGTTGATGCCTGTCCTGTTGTAAGGAATTTAAATTTATGAGGGTCCCGTGCCAGCGTGCCTGCGCTTCATGGGCTGCAAAAGACCAAGTCTGAGTCTCAGGAGACGAGAATTTATTGATTGATCAATCAAGGGACTTCCACACTTTTTGGTGGTGAGAAGTCCACCCAGAAAACGAAAGGAGATATTTTTATAAGGTTTTTCCAGCACTCTATCCCCTCCGCCCATCCGAATTTACGTCATATACATTTGTTACATGCATCAAACACTAATTGACATCTTTGGTCATTTATTTTGTATTCCTGACACTTGCCTAGAAGTTCTAACTGGTACGTTTGATCTCCTCCCCTCACAGGCAGGGAGGGTAGGATCATCCTTATGTCCTTGGACATTTTGACAGTTACGAACACCAGATGCTGAGATAAGGCCTCCTGGTACGCCTTGGACACACGTTAATTGCTAGTGTGTGATCCTCAAAGCTTTGGAACTTAATTGGATCCTTGAATTCATAATTGCCTTAGCTGACTTTGCGGAAGTTCCTTTCTCTATTCTAGCCGGAAAGGCTTGACCAAAGATTCTAAGTTTACAAGAATACACTGTAGATACATGTGTATGTGATACATATATGTCTATCTATATATATATACGTGGAGTGCTTAAGTGAATATAACTACATTATTCGTGTCACTAGTGTGGCTATATATATATATGTATTGCTTAGAATACATTGTTGTTGAATACATGAGGGCTTGTCCATACCTGTGGTTAGTGAAGCAGCCATATATATTTATAAATATATAATTAGTCAAATGTCCTCCCTTACACTCGGCCCTGAACGGATTTCTGGAAATTTATGCCAGTAAATTTCCCAGAAAACGTCATGGACTTGTAAGGGACGAACAAAACATATCAAAGGTATATGTACAAAAGTGTGAACATTGCGTGAGCCCCCCCCCTATGTCATTCCTGGGGTGAGATGGTCTTCATGGCTCATGGAAGGACTTTCTATTTTCCTGACAAAAATTTAGGCAGGGCAGTCAGAAAAACATTCTCAGTCCTTTTTCCCCAAGGGGCTTATAGGCACAGTTCAAGAAAATGAATTATCATAAAATGATTTGTGGCGTCTCAAGTCAGGGGGACGCATCAAATAGGTGAAGGCCAAGGGAATACCCCTTAATTCATTAGGGCACTTTCTAGAGTAAAATGTTAAGTTAACAGATGAAGTGTTGCCATGCTTGGGATGTAAGAAGACCCCCCCCCCCCCTGGTCGGACCCACAGACTGCAATGGATGGATATGTTCCATGGACCACAGCATTTAAGTTTCCCCTGTTGGAGAAATGCATCGTGGTCACAGCAGTATCAGGTAACCTCCCAGGCCATGTTGTACACTTCTCAAAGATCCCAAATTCTCAACTGTTGAAGGGGGCTGGCATAAGAATTTTTGATAATATTGTGATAGACTTGGATATCACGATCCCCGTCCCAAAGCGATAATTAAACATGCTTTAAACAGCAGATTTGTTCATTACCTTATTTTAGGACCATCATGAAACCCAAATTAATTTGCCTGCCACAGCAGTGCACATGTGAGATATTGTGTTTGTGTGTTTGGTAGTCAGGCTAAGAACCCTGAATTCTAACAAAGCACCACACTGTAGGTTCATTTTGCAAACCAAATACTTATAAGGAAAATATGCCCTTCTTAGCCCACCAAGGAAATATGTGGGCCAGGCTACTTTGCTAGGTTTTTTCCAACCTTATTTAGGTGTGTGTGGTGTGCATTCAAACTCAGATAATAGCAGGCTGTGCAGAATCACCCAGTTGTGTGTGCATTCTCAATTGATAGACATTTGCAATGATACTAAATAAAGGTAATATACATATCATGAAGGCTGAAAAAGGCATAAGACACATCTAGATGGTGCTTAGAAAACCCACCTTGCGCCATACATTCTCATGGTAAAGTCATGAATGAGCCGTTGAAATCCAGTCAGAAATGTCTCTGTGGCTGATAGTTTACACACAAAAATCTGCCTCGTAAACATGGGGCCAAGATTAGTTCATCAGTGTCTTTGGTGAAGAAAATAATGTAGATATAGCTACTTCATAAAGCCACTTTTTTCTTTGGTATAAAGGCTCGTGAACACCCATGGGCACCAAAATGTCTCTCATTCAATACAAATTGCATAGAAAGGCAAGTCATAATCTCTGGCACTCAATGCTTTGTGAGTAAAAAGCATTTTCAGTGGCCAAGCATGATCATTACATAAAAAGGCACATCCAGAGAAGCACTTCAGTAAGAGTTTTCACAGTGACTATCAATAATAAACAATAAACACTATCATAATAGAGCCCAGGGTAATGTAAATATGTGAAGTTGCTCTGAAGCCTACCGTGCGCAGGAGAAAAAAAAATAAGCGCTCACTTGTCGGATGCTGGGAGGCTGGTGTGTGCGTGTGTGGCAACACAAGTTCATGGTGATCCAGGGCACGCGCACAGGCATCAATGAAGGTCTGAAAGCAGTAGTTAAACCCCAAGTCTCTGTCCCGGTGAAAAAGGGGTTAAATTGCAGACGTGAAGTCTGTTGGCCGCAATCCAAAACAAGAGTCAGTGGCTGTTTCAGACCCACTCTCTCCCCCCAGAAACAAACAGAAAAGAAAAGAAAAGAAGGAAATGAGAGACAGGAAGACAGGATTTTAATCTGTCAACCTGAGTTGAAAGTGAATCCGCAGGCTGCTTTGGGACCCTCCGAAGTATCAAACGCACGCTGTCATCTGGGGAAGGATGGGCAAGGATGCGGTGACCACAGGTCAGGTTCATGTTGTCGCCCGCCGTCCAGGGTGAAGTCATCTAAGGCATAGGGGCAATCTACAGCAGAGGGCAGAAGGCGTCACCGGTCAGGCCTCACTCCCTCTCGGTCGCGGGTGCGGGTCAGGCTGGGTGAAAAGGCTGACATCACTGGATCCTGGAGCCCACATCGATCGAACCCGCGGAGCGAAGTCATCACGAAGATGGCATCATCAAAGGCATCAAAGGCGGGGAGGGAGGTCCAGGAGGGATGGCAGAATGGAGGGCAGGAGGGTCCCCATCTGAGCATCTACGACCGGCGGCGTCAGCTTTCCAAACCCGACCGACTCCGTGATCCAAAAATAAAGAACGGGTGGGCGTTTTCCCAGAGCAAAACCCCGACCTCCAGGATGTACCTGGGTAAGGGAAGAACAGACACACGACCACAGACAAACACAGAACACAAACACACACGAAATGCCCCCGCAGCTGTCTTTGTGCTGCAAGGCAGGGTGGCACAGTCTATCTGACAGTCTTAAAAACAGGAAGGAGAGAAAAAAATGTTGCAACAGGTAGGATAAGGCTTCCGTTTTTGTAGAACCAGTCTGTGAATGGGGAAGCCAAAGTTTATGGTGAGGACGCATCTGTAGTCGGCCGTGTATGATGAGTGCTTGCAAGATGATCTCGCAGGATCTCACAAGCGAGGGCTCAGGCGTTCCCAAACAGGCACCTGAGATAGATCTCAGCCCCAAAGTCAAATAGCTCTGCTACATGGGGACAATCAAAAATGGAACAGGCAAAAATGTCCCAGGGTCGCAAAGTGATCTCTGAGCATGAAGCAAAATGCGCCAGGGGAGATGGGCTTGGAATGTGGCGTGGTATAGTCTCGGAAAAAGTACGGCTGATACAGGATTGGGGAAAAATAGGAGCAGGCACCACATTCATATTACTACCAAGTCCCCAAGGGCACGGCGAGAAAAAAAAAAATGGTAAAAGAGAATTAGTGTCTCTCTGCAAGGCTGCAAAGGCGCCAATCTGTCCTAGTGCGTGTCGGGGGCTGGTGTGTGTGTGTGTGCGAGGCAAGACGAGCTCTTCTGGTTCGTCACTCAAGAAAAAATACATGCAAACACCCACGAGTACACAGCCTCACACATGTTGGCATCTGCCATGGGTTTAAAAATAGTGACGATGTCACCAGGTTCAAAAACAGCTAGTTCTCTATGCTGGCGCAAAAGGGTATAAAAAGGGTGAAGTTGCTGGCCTGTCAGCCTCACCTCAAAGTAAAAGTCAGGTGCTTGCAAAAGCCCCCATTCCCCCCACAAAACAATAGAGAGAAAAAGAGGGGGAAAAGGCAGGAAGCCCTCTCCTAGTGTCTCTGCTGGCTGGTTAGGAGTGACACATGCCATGGCACAAACTGCTTGACCACACAGAGATAGAAGGAGAGGAAAAAGGCTGATAGTAGTTTAATAGCTATCAAGTAACTAAGAGTCTATTTCCAGCAGGTGTCCTACTTGGAAAGGAAAGGGTTAAAAAAAAACTCAGACGGAAATAAGGCTAGGTGAGCATTATTAAGTCAAAAAGGAGAACGTCTGCTCGAGATTTTTAGGAATATAGGATGTGAAAGAGGTGTAAAAAAATCAGGCTGGTTGCCAGCATGCTTGAAATTCCTGAGGGAAGAGGGATGAGGTCTACTTTGTGAAGGGGAAGGAGGGGGGGTGAAGGCAGAAAAAGGAAGGCGGGGCAATGGACTTTTGAATTCTCCCCGCAGGCTGCATTACACAGCCTGAGGCAGGAAGGTGAGCCCCTTCAATTACCCTGTAATTAGGTGAAAAAGGGCACTAAACTAATTAAGGCAACCTATTATCCCTGTGGTTTGTGAAGTTATCTACTTAAGCCTAATTTGGGATGCATGGCTCTCGTACAAAGAAACAAGAGCCAGAGTGTGAGACCCCGCGTTATTGATACGCCTTAAAAAAAAAAAATGTCACAGGCGTTTCCAGCCAGAATGTGAGAACAAGAAAAATGATTTTATTTTATGTTATTTTTACCTTTTGGCGGCTTTTAAGAACCCCTTCGTATTCTAAATAAAAAAAAACCTTGTCCTGCTCTCAAAAACCTGTTAGCAGCTGCTTTAAAAAGAGGAAGGGGAGTCCCTGCTTTGGACCACTTCCAGCACAGAAGTCTCAGGCCCTTCGTTTTCCTCATGGAGCTGACGTACTACAAGGGATTTGGATAAAGATTCCATATTCAGAGATTTAGACAAATTTTGTTGGGGAAATAGGAACTGTCTAAAAGCTTGGATTAAATAATGTAATGGGATACAAATAGAGTCTCTGCTTCTCAATTGCTGGAGCGTTCTGTGGGTTGCTGCCTCAGTCTGCCCATCATGAACCCTGCCCATTCTCGTCCCTGACTTACACTTTCCTTCTACCTCGTTTCCTTTAACTATTTCTTTTCTCTCTCTCTCTCTCTCTCTCTCTCTCTCTCTCTCTCTCTCTCTCTCTCTCTCTCTCTCTTCGTCTCTTTCTCTCCTTTCCTCTCCCCGTTCTAATGGCATCTCCAAGGTCCTGATCTAGGTAGGAGATGGGAGGGAATTCTTTTTTCAGTTGCTCCTAAGAATCTCCTTGTTCCAAATTAAATTGTCTTATGGTTCCAGCCAGGGCTTACTTGCAAGGGGAGGGGGAAAGGCTGCCCTAAGCCTTTTAGGTGCAAAATCTTAAGGAATGATGTTATCACTTGGTTTTTAATTGCTAGCTTGCTGGGCTATGAGTACAAAAATGCTAGCTGTCTTTTCAGAGCACATAGTCGGTCTGAAAAGGGGTGGATGTTCATTTCACCCATGGGACCGGCCGCGCAAAAAAAAAAAACGTATTTCTCAAACGCCCTGTGATGATTTCTTCTTAAAATGTCCCTATAGGTGGTGAATTATATTGTGTAACAAGCCAGGCTAAGTTATACAAAACATGCGGCTTGAGTATTCAAAAATATCTTCTTGCAGTGTCTATACTTCCCTGGTTTATAAAATTGGGGTCTTCTCATTTTGGGTGATTTTTACTGCCTCTGGACATATTAACAGGCAATACATGGCTTGCCACCCTCCCCTTTTTGAGGGCTAGAAACTTAATCTTTGGGATGTTAAAGTCCTGCCTTTGTCAGAGGGGACTTTCTTGAAATTTACATTTGTTGCATTCAATATCAAAATCAGGTCTCCTTATGGCAATGTGCCAATCTTGCCACAGGGTTCCTTAACAAAGGGCACAGAAGCTGAATTAAGTTATGCCCATCTACCTTTTTGTTAAAGGTTTAGTAGTATGCTCATAAATTCTCCCGCATACCAAACGGACTCACACTCAATTAATTACACATCAAGCACACACAACAGTTGATACTAAGATTTGATTTCCCTGCTTTTGACTATTAATAGTTCAGAAATAACGTCCCTACCTATCTCCTCATGTGGTGCATAGCAACCCTTAGTTCTGTTTAAAGCTTCCATATCCAAAGAGTTGGGCATTGGCGTAGCGGGATGGAAGTACCTCCTGAATGCTTGAATAAGGCAATTTAGGGGTACGCATCCCCCATCTAGCACTTCCTGTCCCCTCAATGCTCCGTGCTCTCCTCCCGTTCCCTCAACATCATACCTATCCATCCCACTTCTGTCTTGCTGCCTTCCTTTTACTCCACTTTTATTCATCTTCCTTTTCAAATATCCTGCCTTTCCTTCCATCATCTTTTCAGGTTTCCTAAGTTTTGTTGCATTACCAGATACCCTATGATTTTTCCTTGTAAAATATCCCTTCAGCTGGTAAATTTTGTTGTTTATCCCCTGAGTATTCAAAAGTATTTTTCTCACTGCCCATATTCCCCCTGGTATTATCAAAATTGCTGGAGGGGTCTCCTAGTTGGCAGAGTTTTTAGTCTCTTATATTAATTAACTAAGCACGTCCTTGTACATTCACACACCTCTTGCTAGCAGGTCATAATTGGTCTGTCCTCCCTGAGGGCTAGAATCTTAATTTGAGATGGTAAAGTCCTGCCTCATCCTAGTTAGAGGGGTTCTTCTTAAAGCTTACTCATGTTCCATTTAATACCAAAATCATTACTTCTGGTGGCAGAATTCCAATGTTACCACATCGCACATCAAAAGGGGGTGCATAAACTGCACTAATTTATCCCCATAGGTTTACTTTAAAGGTCTAACTGTGTTCCTATGATTTCTCCCACACAAGCATCAAACGGACTCACACCTCAACAATCAAATGCCCATCATACACGCCAACATGTGATTCAGCAACCATACACCACTCTCCCACATTTCTGTTTCCCCAGTTAACTGCGATCCCTTGCCTAAGAATAGATCTTTCTAACTTCTCTAAAATCAAACGAAGATGGTGGAACTTCGTTGGTATTGTGGGGCAAAGATTGCCAGTCTTTGCCCCTGCTTAAGACACAGGGAATGGCCACTTCCCTATGGTTACCAAAAAGAATTCAACTTAACACCCACATATATATTTAAACATCAGTAAATCCTCTGAGGAAGCCAGAGCAGTGCTCTGCTTCTAATTCTTCAAACACTTGGGGAGGGGGACACTAGGGTTATTCGAGAGGAGCTCTCCTCCACCCTCGGGGCCCTCAGAGTCTCTCAACTCTGAGTCCACCCTGGTCCGCGGGATGCTAGAGACACACACAAGTGTCTCTTCTCGTCTTCCTCCCTCCCGGGGCCGACTCATAAGAATCCGCAATCTTCTCCACTCCACAGAGCTGTTAGATTCGAACTCACGCCACCCCACAACTAGTTTTCTCTTCTTACCAGATTTCTTTTGCGCAGTCCTCTTACAGTTCCTCCGTTGTTCTGCCGGCTTTGTTTTCTCCTTAAATAACAGTATTGTGTCCAATGCTGATAGAACAAGTCTCCTCTCAAAATCAGAGGGTCCGGACTAGATTTGTTCCAGGGTCAGCATGAATCCTCACTGTGATTTAAGTCAGACTCCCAAGAGCGCTGGGGCAGTGGCACTTTTCCCGGCATCTCCACCAGAAATGTAAGGAATTTAAATTTATGAGGGTCCCGTGCCAGCGTGCCTGCGCTTCATGGGCTGCAAAAGACCAAGTCTGAGTCTCAGGAGACGAGAATTTATTGATTGATCAATCAAGGGACTTCCACACTTTTTGGTGGTGAGAAGTCCACCCAGAAAACGAAAGGAGATATTTTTATAAGGTTTTTCCAGCACTCTATCCCCTCCGCCCATCCGAATTTACGTCATATACATTTGTTACATGCATCAAACACTAATTGACATCTTTGGTCATTTATTTTGTATTCCTGACACTTGCCTAGAAGTTCTAACTGGTACGTTTGATCTCCTCCCCTCACAGGCAGGGAGGGTAGGATCATCCTTATGTCCTTGGACATTTTGACAGTTACGAACACCAGACGCTGAGATAAGGCCTCCTGGTACGCCTTGGACACACGTTAATTGCTAGTGTGTGATCCTCAAAGCTTAGGAACTTAATTGGATCCTTGAATTCATAATTGCCTTAGCTGACTTTGCGGAAGTTCCTTTCTCTATTCTAGCCGGAAAGGCTTGACCAAAGATTCTAAGTTTACAAGAATACACTGTAGATACATGTGTATGTGATACATATATGTCTATCTATATATATATACGTGGAGTGCTTAAGTGAATATAACTACATTATTCGTGTCACTAGTGTGGCTATATATATATATGTATTGCTTAGAATACATTGTTGTTGAATACATGAGGGCTTGTCCATACCTGTGGTTAGTGAAGCAGCCATATATATTTATAAATATATAATTAGTCAAATGTCCTCCCTTACACTGTGAATGTAAATTTGCCCTCTGCTTGTCCTTGGTTAATGGGTGAGTTTAATTCATTGCAACCATTTCAATCTGGATTCAGTTATTTATCACATTTATAAATAACTCATTGAAAATGGAAAAAGAGAGAGTGCCTTTGTAAGTTTTGCTGGATCTCTCAGTAGCTTTTGATAGAAAGACTGCACCTGGAGTATTGTGTGTACAATTCTGGTCACCGCATCTCAAAAAAAGACATAGTTGAATTGGAAAAGGTGCAGAAGAGAGCGACTAAAATGATTACTGGGCTGGGGGACCTCCCTTATGAAGAAAGGCTAAAACATTTGGGCCTCTTTAGTCTGGGAAGGATTGAGGGGAGTGATATCAGAAGACAGATATCTAGTCTTGTGCGCTCCCAGATGCATCTGGTGGGGCCATTCTGAGATATAGGAAACTGGACTAGATGGGCCTTTGGCCTGATCCATGATGGCTCTTCTTATTTTCTTATGTTTTTATAATGCCACCAACCATAATGTCCTTATGAGCCATTTTTTCTGGAATGAGATATTGAAGCATCTTTCTATGGTGTCTCTGGTCCTTCAAGGAAGGCATAATTCAAAATATTGTGCTGATTCAGGGTTCTGTTATATCTCCCTTGCTATTTAATTTACACGCACATGGTTTGGAGCCATCAATATGCAAATGCCATGTAACTCTGTCTGTTCTTTCCATCTAATTTCAAGGGAGCTGTTTTGGTTCTAAATCAGTGTATAGTGTTTGTACCGAACAGAGTGAGGTTGAATAAACTGATATTTAATTCAGATGAAACAGAAATGTTGAAGGACAGTTGAAGGACAGATTAGGGAGTAATGTTTCATTCTCTGCTGAATGAAGTTACTATATATTCCTCCTAAAATCACAGGTTCTCAGTCTTACAGTTTTTGCTGTTGGCCAGAAATATATATGCAGTTAAAATAGTACACTCATACTCATTCATAGAATCATAGAATCATAGAGTTGGAAGTAATATCAAGAGCCATTCAGTCTAACCCCCTGCCATGCAGGAACCTCCATCAAAGTACTCCCTACAGATGGCCATCCAGCCTCTCCTTAAAAACCTCAAAAGAAGGGGACTTCAGTACCCTCCATGGCAGCACATTCCACTGACAAACAGCTCTAACCATCAGGAAGTTCTTCCTAATGTTCAAATGGAATCTCTTTTCCTGTAGTTTGAAACCATTGCCCCGAGTCCTAGTCTCTGAAGCCATGGAAAACAAACCTGTCCCTTCTTCAATATGACATCCTTTCAAGTATTTAAACATGGCTATCCTACCCCCCACTCAGCCTTCTTTTCATTACCTAGTGAAATGAATAACAAACTCCAGAGTGAATTTAGAATGAAATGAACAGAACAAAATAATAATAATAATAATAATTGGTTCGATTTGGTTCCTTTTGTTAATGGCAGTGATGTCTCCTACTGTAGCCTTCACTGAAGGCTAGCCTCGGGCCCCCCCATGCCGCACTGAGAAACGCAGAGATCAAACAGGATGCCAGATTTCAGGAGGAAAGAAGAAAGACGTTTATTGTTTACACCAAAGCCTCATGGCGGGCCTTCAGCGGAATTATTTCCAAAGGCTGAAGCATTTTTCATAGAAAGGCTGAAGCATTTCCAAAGGCTGAAGCATTTTTCATTTTTGTAGTTTTCTAATTACTCCACCCCTAGTCACATGTATTATGATCATGAGTCTAAACTAGCCATTCATAACACACACAGACATGCGCAGTAACAGCTTCTGAGCATAGACAGGCTATTGTACCCTTATCTATCAAGAATAGCAACAACCTGCGGCTAGCTAAACAATGGTATGCTGTACTTGCTAGCAGGGAAATAGCAACTTAGACCGAGGAATAAACAGAATATTACTAGATACATTTTGAGGCCTCTAGGCTACATTCTTCTCATGAGAATTTACTTTGCTTAGGCTGCAGTTTTATTCTACATACACAGACCTTTTATAAAAGCCACCTAGATGAGCATAAGCGAAGCCATTTTGTGTACCAGTCCCTTCACTACCTGGTGCTGGTCTTCGGTCTTCATCTGTAGCACAGGCCACATGGTCAGAAGTAAAAACAATGAAAATAAAATAAAATAAAATAAAGCAGTGCCAACCAGGCCACAGGTATGGCTGTTTCGGCACCCTAAAATGAAGAAAAAACTTAAAAATAAAACCAGCACTGACCGGGCCCAGGGGCCATGTGGTGGGCATGTGAAAAAAAGAAATAAAAAATAATTTATAAAACAGCGCCAACCAGGCGCTTGAATATATATATAAAAATAAAACCAGTGCCAACATGGCCCAAGGGGCCACGCAGTCGGCGCTTGAATCAATCAAACAAACAAACAAAAAAGCCCCACGCTACAGCTGTAGTGTGGGCCAGAAACCCAGAAGTAAAATAAATAACTAAATAAAATAAAATAAAATAAAATAAAATAAAATAAAATAAAATAAAGGAGCGCTGAGCCCGTCCCAGGGGTGGCTGCATCAGCACCCTAAAATAAAGAAAAAAATATTAAACATAAAACCAGCACAGACCGGGTCCCAGGGGCCGTGTGGTCAGTGCTTGAAATATATATATATATAAATAAAAAATAAAAAGGAGCACTAACCTGGCCCCAGGGGTGGCCAGGTCAGCACCCTAAAATAAAGAAAAAATATTACAAATAAAACCAGCACCGCCTGGGCTCCAGGGGCTGTGCGGTCAGCGCTTAAAGAAGAAAAAACCCTGCGCTACAGCTGTAGCGCAGGCTAGGAACGTGGAAGTAAAAAAATAAATAAATAAAATTAAAATAAAATAAAGGAGGGCCGACCTGGCCCCAGGGGTAGCTGTAGCGCCTGGAACCCAGAAGTAAAAGATAAAAATAAAAATAAATAAAAATAAAGGAGCGCCAACCTGGCCCCAGGGGTAGCTGTAGGGCGGGCCAGGAACCCAGAAGTAAAAAAATAATAAAACAAAACAAAATAAAATAAAATAACATAACATAAAATAACATAAAGGAGCACCATCCCAGCCCGAGGGGTAGCTGGGTCGGCACCCTAAAATGAAGAAAAATAAAATAAAACCAGTGCTGACCGGGCCCCAGGGGCTGTGCAGTCAGCTCTTGAAGGGGAAAAAAGTCCCGTGCTACAGCTGTAGCGCGGGCCAGGAACCCGGACGTAAAAAATAATAAAAACAATAAAAATGAAAATGAAATAAAAGGATTGCCCTGCTGCCACTGCTGCCGCTGCAGCCTGGTAAGATGATGATGATGATGTGGATGATGAGGATGAGGATGCTGCCAGTCCAATTTGTGCAGTTGCAATGTCTTTTCTTTATTTTTTAAATGTTTTTCCTGCCTCTGTACTGTCAAATTGATTAAGGCCGTCACTTCACGAAGCACTTCTCTTCGCAGCGTGTTTGCCTTCGCTTTGAATCCGAAGGCGGTCACGTGGCGGTCACGTGGTGTCCATTCGCCCCCACCCCTCTTTTCGTGTCCTCACCGGGCGATGTTTTACGGTCGAATCCAGTACTACTTCACGTGCTCCGTTCGCATTGAGAAGCCTATTTTAAATAGCCGGTTTCTTCTTAATTTTTTTTTTTAAAAAAATATAAACCAGTGCGTATCGATGCATCGATACCCGCCTGTCATTCTCTGCAGAGCAGAATAATTTTATCAACATTTGTTTTCTAGTTACGATTTGTATTGCTCCGTCCATTGGCGGCGTGAAAAAAATGCTGTTCTCCGTCATGGGCACTAGGTGGACCAGCACACAACATATCTTTTGTATGTCCCATGGCTCCTCCAAGGACATTCGAGTTCTCCCTTCCAAAATCCCTAGAGCAGTGTCGGAGGAACTTCCGCCTCCGTTATCAATTTCATGCTACAATGGCTCCCTCGCGTTCTGAGTGCCGGCTAAAGAAATTCAAACGGAGGATCCCATATTTTGTTGCACTGCTGCGCAGTTATTGTAAGTTGATAGACGGTATAGCTACGTTATGCTTCTTTAGCAGAAAACGGTTACTTCGACGCAGGCATTTGTTGAGGGAAACTATGGTTGGTTGCAACATTTTGATAAGGGTCATTTCCCAGTGGATACTAACGTCGCCTAGGCAGAAACTATTCTGGTGCTACCCTGGGCGTTCTCAGTGGTTTAACGACAAGGTTCTTCAGCTGTGGGACGACAGACAATGGTTGGAGAACTTCAGAATGACAAGGCGGACACTTTTGGGGTCGCCGACAAGCTGCGACCATATCTGATGCGGAGGGACACAGTAATGCGGTCAGCGGTTCCAGTCGAAGAACGAGTAGCCATTGGTGTGTACTACTTGGCCAGCCGTTCTTGCTACAGAACCATCGCCCTGGTATTCCAGAAAGGAAGTTCTACTGTAGCTAGTATAGTCATCGAGGTGTGTCTTGCAATGGAACACGTCCTTCTCAAGGAAGAGGTTCGCCTATCAGAATTCACTAAGGTGGGTGTTTTCATGCGGGTTCGTATGTAACAGCTGGCATTACGTTTCTAGGATTAGTACAAGTGTTCTGCCGTAGAGTATTAGAACAACCTCATTGATGACAATGGTGCATACTGGGTACCCCTTCTCCATCCCACAAAATCACTTAACAACGTTGGAATGCAGTCACCTTGAGGTGGGAAAACGGCCTCCAAGTAGTACTGTAATTTTCCCACTCATCACAATGTTGTTCAACGTTTCTCCCTGCCACATACACGGGTGGTGTGGTCAGACCAGGATGCCGTCTATGGGCATGTTTACTATCGGGAAGGAACGATTGAGGGGGATGTATGATGCATACAATATTAAGGTAATGGGTAAAGTAGGTACTGGAAAGCGCATCTTGCACCCACAAAAATCAAGACCTAGGTTGAAAGCGCTCTCATAGAGGGGATATTGCAAAGCAAAGCAACTGATTATTTAACTGATGGGGTCAGTCCAGGAAGCCTTCTGATGGGCGTTGGGCAGGTACCTGGAGCAATCTGTCCAATTGCTGTTCATGCAATGCGACATCACGCACTGCTGTTCCAGGTATGCTACATTAATGTTGTAAAGCTTCTATTCATTTGTGGGGCAATGACTATTTCTTGTGCTTTCTTTTCCAACAGATGACGTCATCAATGAAAATATTCGGATTTCCACATACAATTGGATGTATTGATGGAACACACATTCCGATATGCCCGCCTAAATTGCAGGGTCCTGCTTACTTTAATAGGAAGTCTTTCCATTCCGTTCTACTGCAGGCTGCTTGCGATGGTGACGGAATTTTTTTTTCGATGTTGACCAGGCATTCTGGTGTGAACCATGATGCTCATGTTTTTAGGTCATCGTCTCTCTTCAGTAAGATGGAGGAAGGGACACTAATTCCCGGCAGCCCAATGTTCACCTATGCAGGGGTGTCGATTCCACCCATAATATTAGGGGATGGTGCGTATCCATTGTGTAAGTGGCTGATGAAGCCTTTCGCTATACCAAGAACTGACAGGGAGCGTCACTACAATAGGATTTTTAATCGATCAAGATGCGTCGTTGAAAGAGCTTTTGGGCGCTTGAAGGCAAGATTCAGGCGCTTATCTGTCAGAATAGAAGCACACATTGAAAACATCAACTCAATAGTTGCTGCTTCCGTGATTCTACATAACATTTGTGAACGGGAAAAGCATGAAATTCCTAATGAGGATCAGCAGCAAAGTTCCCTGGCTGATTCCCAGGAAATTTCGAAACATATGACAACAGATCGGGAACTGCCCGTGCAGAGGCAGAAGCAGTGCGCAATGCCATTGCAGAGTATTTACAAACCCATGTGAAGTGACTTGTATGAAAACTACTTTCAACAAGTCTTTTAACCGTAAAGTAAAAACATATTCTAACTTACTCAGTGTGGAATTTGTCAATACCGAGATTCCACTTATGCTGCCAGTTGCGTCCTGATACAAGGAGCATACTGATTACAATTCTTACAACCCCTTTTAGGGTAATAACATACACAGTAACTTGCAATGAGACTCTCAGTTATCACAGCCTTCTATTGGGCCGAATGATATATGGTGTTGGGGTGCGGTTATGGGGTCTTCTTCATTTGCCTGTGCCGTGCTGTTACCAAAAAACATTTCTAGTAACAATAAATAACTGAATACAGCAATGGTTCATTTGTCATTGATTATTTCATCTTCATGACAGGACATTTTCTTGTATTAACCACATGATCTTTGTCTTCTGAGCTTCATTAAGCAGGATGGTTGCTTAGCAGGGAAATGATGCTTCAACTGAGACAAATAGCACTCTCTTTGAAACTGCAATGTGGGCATGCTGAGTTGTTTACTTTAAGTAAAAAAAAAGCCCCTTTGAGTAATGAGTCAGTGCTGTATATATAACACATGGCCTACAGCACTTTATTTGATATCCCATCTGAAACCTCTGTAAAACCGACAAGAGCATCAGGCATTCAATCAAATAACTCCTGATTTTATGGTTGTGCCCTGCAGAGGTCCCACACCAGGAAGTAAGTAATCAGACTAGAATGATAACATCTATTGTTAAAGAAAACAGCAGATGACTAGTATAGCAAATCTCTTTTCAGCAAGGGGACTGCTCTCATGGCTTGCTTTCCTTTGGAAGCAGATCCTTGCAACCTTCACAGGGCACTCAAACGCCATTTCTGCGGCAACAAGTATTTCCGTTCATTTTCCATGCTGTTAAAGCTCGGCATAGGATCGAGATCATAAATTACAATACTCACTATAAACTGCTTATCCACTTCAAGCTATACCTAACAGAACTGTTAAACACCCATTGTTTTACGTCCAACAGATTGTCCCTTGCGAACCTCATTTTTATATGGTAAAGCTCATGGGGACCAAAATCTTTCTTTTAAATTAGGAAAAGTATTTGTGGTTATATTGGACTTGGAGTAAGGAAAGCTGTTATTCAAAACTGCCTCACAGCAGAGTGAAAAAACAGGGCTGAGAAAGGGCTACTTGCGATTTACAAGCCAACAATTAAACTCCTGGGTAGTCTACACCTTCCTCTTGATATGCAGATAAGTCAGTAGTGTTTGGGGGGGGAAAGGAAAAAACATTACAGACAACACAACTCGTAACTAGCAAACTTTCCTCTGAGCCAGAACTTCTTGGATATTGTAGATCTGGAATACAGAGCAAAGTAATATATTAAAGACAGCTGCTATCAGGAGTGACACATGGGTCCAATGATATCATAAACGTGTTTTTGATAAAACAATACAATCACTCATGTTCTTTACAGCTCTAGGTGAAGGGGTATCACCATTACCAGCCAACATTCCTTTGCATGGGTTGCCAGCACCTTTCCCTTGACATGCAGATTGATGCTCCGGGGAGGGGGACAGGAAGTCTATGTACTGGGTTGTCTTCAGGGAACATCATTTACTGGTCAGTATTGCTAGAGAATTTCTAGCGCTGAGATTTGAAAATGGATACTGAAGACACATCGGAAAGCAGTCAGGGAACTCCAGTTCAAACCAAAATTAAGAGAGGCATTATCTGGGGAATGAGGAGACCTCAGCATTAATTAAGGTATGGGGAGAGGCAGAGATAAAATATGCATTATCTTCTCTAAAAAGAAATATTGAGATTTTTGAGGTGATTTCTTGAACTTGGAAAACTTGGTTTCAATCGTTCTGCATCCGAATGCAGAACAAAAACAAAATCACTAAGGAAGCTTTACAAGCAGGCAGTGATTCATAACAACACATCAGGCTCAGGACGTTCGAGATTTGTTTGGTATGACGAGATGGCAAACATTTTCCGCACCGACACATCAATCCATCCTCTACGGACCACCGAAAGTGATTCTGCTGCTGGCACGGGTGAGTTACCAAAATAATGTTTTAACCTCAGCCAGTTATTTCGCATAAGCCATTAGGTTCTTCAAAGAAGAATGCATGCTTCGATGTACCGTCGTGTCGGTTTTCCGCCGCGAGGGAAACGATTAATCTTATACCGAAATAATAAATTCCAAAGAAATACATCTTTTTCATTTAAGAACACATTGTTTGAAAATAGCAATTAATAACTGTTTTTAGCCATCGATATGTCGAAGGATAGCCTACAGTTAAAACAAAGGTTTATCAAATAAACAGTAGGACGTCATTAATCAGGACCAAAAGGTTGGGGTTATAAGCATAGCCCCTTTAAATAAATTATTTATTTTAACCTCCAGGAGAACATCGAACTTCCGATGGATATAAAATTCTTAAAAATAACAATCATGTTAATGAACACTGGGAAATAATTTATATATAATATCTTTGAAAAATCTGAAAAATAAATTTAAAGTATATTACTTGAAATATATATTGTAAGTATATATTTCCAGTAAATATTTATTAAAAATACTCGGGATAAAACGATACGTCGATAGCTGCTCCGTAATTATGTTGAAGCAATTATATTCCATTGCGGTTCCATATGATTCCCATTAATTCTCATGGTTTCAAAATTAAAAAAAAATAGCTCTAGGTAACGATCTATTCCCTTTAAAAAAAATCTCGTTTAACATACGGGAACGTATTATAACTTTTGTTATGAAAAAACTTTCATTTAATATATATATAATTTTTTTAATGCTACATGTGGGCTTTTCAGCGAGTCAATACATGTGTGTAGTCTGTGGACACATATAGTTTCACAGTTATGTGTCCAAAAAATTACGGGAAACCATCGAAACGTAGACGACTACTCCTTACTAATTAAAGCATTCCTATTGTCCCGTTTACATTCGATGACATATTTATTTTTAATATAATGGTGTTAATTAAGAGGTATTATTGTTGTTGCTTGCCAGATATGTAAAAAAACTGAAAAAAAAATTGGGTTTTTCAATGATGAAATCAACACCTTCGCGGTTTGGTGAGGTGTGTTTACTGGTTGTGTTACTTTGGCAGCATTACGTTAGCTGAAATGTGTTGGAATCGCAAACAACAGGCAGTACAACTTTAAATAAAACTTTTAAGTTAACCCAGCGTTCAACTGCGCTCTACAAACATCCCACATTTCAACACGGGAAGGAAGTAATGGGAAGAGGGGCATGCCTATAAGTAAGAAAACCAATCAGATTCAAGATTTAAGAATAAAACGGAAAATCGTAATCACTCCTCGACAAGCGCCAAAGCATGGCGCTTGCAGTATGTGAACCAGCCATGTGGAGAACATTTACCAATTTTTTCATTTCCATTTGCTCCTCTTTCCACTTTTAGCAATGGAGGCTATGCGGGGCGTTACAGAAAATGCCGCCACGTTGATTCTATTCGAGGACGCAGACTACGATAACCACAGCTTCGGGCCCTCCGAAACTTCATTTGCTGGTATGTAACTTTCCAGAGAAAAAGAAATCCGCACCATTGTCATGTAAAATGCTATTGTCTGGGGCACTACTAGAGTACCAGCACCACCCTTGACCGGGTTCCTAGGTGGGAAACCGAAAGAGGCAATAGTAATTTATTCAAAATGAATCTAATGCTTTTTCCTAGGTACTCAATCTACTGATGGGTGCGAGCCCTCCACGTCTGGGTGTTCGTCTTCACAGAGCACACCTCCCACTGTTGCAGAAAGGGGCCTCAACAAAAGTGAGTAATCTTCTGTTGGTGCTTTATGATTTTACTGTGGGTGAAACAGGGTTCGATTGGGTATGGTCCTTAGTATAATTTTTGGATCTGTAAAATGGAATTGTGGGTACTTATTATTAATATAACCTATATATCACTTTTTAGGACTACGTTTAAGTCTAAGTGATTATTAAAAGTGTGTAATGAGGTCAAAGTATTAATACCTGTTTAAAGTAGTACGTTCCTTAAATTATTACTTGGTGTAATAATTTTGACCAAATTATCGACATGAAATTTCCCTATCATGTAATTGACAGCATAATATTCCTTTTATTGTTCACTAATTCAGGATTGTATGAAACAACAAACCATGAGGCAACACTTGATCCTGCAACAAGACTGGCCTTAATCCGAAAAGGAAACAAAGAACCACTTCTGCTGCGAGGCTGGATAACACCTTATCTGGATTTGTGGAGTGGGTAAAGGACTCAGACGAACGAAAGGAGTTAAAACTAGATAAGAGGGACGAGGTGGACATACTGTTTCAAAAGGAGATAATTAACAGCCTTAGGGTTGCTAACACATGCCTACAGAGACTCACAGATTATCTCACTGAAACACCATCAGGGGGTTCCACACAAAAAACGGCTAGCAAGACCAATAACGTGCGGACAAGTACTCAAACCTCTAGTTTGTCTAGTTCTAGGGACTACAATCTCGGTCCCAATGATGGCGTAAGCGACTCAGAGGGTGACATTAGTAACCGTGCTGATACAGGTGACAGTTGTGATGAAGACAGTGATGATGAGGGGTCGGTTTCGCTACTTAGTGGACAGAGCACTGCAAAGAGTAGTGTGCACGATGCCACTGGGAGTGTGCTTGCTAGGAATGCCATCAGGAATGCCAAAGAGCCAGTTAGGATCCCAGGGAAGCAGAAACCAAAACACAAGGGGCTGGCCTCTTTGGGTCAAGGAGAGAATGAACGTTCCCCTTACCTTATTGTGAAAAATGAAGATTCAGTTGATGATTCTCAGTCCTTTTTGAAAACACCACAGAAAAGGAGAAGAATCAAAAAAAAAATTTATTCCCCATAGTTAACAGACCAGGGTATCCGTTTGTGATAATTGGCCCACCAGCGGCATTACAAACATTATCTATCCTTTTGTGCAATGAATTATTTTAATTTGTATTAAGTTCTTGCACATTTATCAGAAACACAATTAGAAAACACCATATGAACTCAATTTTAAGGTTTGTTTCACTGGAATGTTTTACTTTCTTTGGTATTCAAGCACAACTTGCTCCACTAAAACTTACTTTTAAAGAATCCCGACCAAAAAAAAAGAGTCGTTGGGGGCAATACTAGATTGGTTTTAATCTTATTTTATTTTTCTTAACAACTCATAAAAAAGTTTTTTAACATAAATAATGATACCGTGCAAAAGATAGATTTACATTGCTTGTAGTTGCTCTATTGGCATAACATTACATGAAAGGAATAGTGGTATCAGTGAGACAAATTTTTTTAGTGCAGCTTGGTATTCTGCAATACATAATTTACATTTGTCTTGCTGTACATAACTAACATTTTAATTATAGACATTTTTAAATAATAGATAACTTATTTGAAATACAGAAATTACTGTTTATTTTAATGTTCTTACCCAAACCTTAAAGAACCTCCATTTTCAATTACTATAAGGTCGATCCTAACCTCAAAATAATAATTTCTTTTAATGTTTTAAACAACACTTTTAAATGGATGCATTGATTTTTACTGTGGGATTTTAGTGCAGAGAGAAAAAATGAGGCCTCAGATCCAGTTTTTAAAGCATTCCTTGCAAATGCCAGAAACAATAACGTTTAGCTATATCAGAAAATTACAACCTTCTGGCTATGGTGGTAACAGCAATTGTTGTCAACAGGAAAGTTCTATTTTTTTAATTGTTCCATGGAACCCCAATTTAAATAACATGTCAATGTTTTTTAGTACAAAAAAAAATTGCTCATTGAGCATTACATAGAAAACATTGTTCAACACAGAAGGCAACAGCTCTCTGCTGTAGCAGTTTAATATGCTGCATCTCAACAATAGTTATCTAATAACCAGTAGTTCCTAAAAGGAATAATAAGGTTTCAGAAGAACCCAACTTACTACATCTAAACACATTTACATTGAAATAAATGACTTAGTGTAAACATACCTATGCTGCTCTTTGAGCAGAATCAGTACATATTTAATAAAATAAGTGATATTTTAAATCAGTGCTAAAAAAATTTTTTTAAGAATAACTGGGAGAACTTTTCCCAGTTGAAATGCAGTTGGAGAAACCCTGCAGAAGTACATGTTAATCAAAATCATACAATGATTTTTTATCTCCTCCTCCTCCTCCTTCTCTGTGGTGGACGTGCCCCTCCCGCAGGCAGCACATGTTGTTCCAGTACCCCAACTGCAAGAAATCAAATGGAAAAGCAAATCAGTTTTTAAATCCTCAGTTGTTCTTTTCCTTGAGTTTGCTCATCAGATCAATCCCAGTAACAGCAGGCAGTTCTGCTGTAGTTACAGAGCGATTAAATATGTACATTGCAGTGTCATTACTGCAAAGGTTAAATCAAAACAAAGGGCATTTCTTTCTCCAAATAGGGGCAAGGGGTTTGCTGTTGATATTTTTAATTGCCTAAAAATATACCTCTGGCAACAACCTCTTGCAAAACAGCAATCCATTGTTCCATTTCCCCTCGGGCACCGCTTGCCTCATAATGTCCACAGGTTGTTCTGGAACAATTTCTATTGGGATGGAGAGGAAATATAAATGTGGAATTGTTCCACCGATGGGTTTTTTTTAAATAATAGAACGCGTAGATGGTCACTCTTAGAGCACTCCCTGCTTCTCACCTTCACCTCCCTCATTGTCCTGGAGGTCATGTAAGGCTTGCCCCCTTTCATTATCTTGCTGCTGGTCCTCCCTAGGCTGCAGCTCCAAGTCCAAACGTTGTTCTGGCTCCTGCTGCTGACGTGGTTGACCCCTCCTGTGGCCTACACGCCTAGCAGGTCCTGCCCCTGTAGGAATAAATAACACCAATGTCGATTTGCTTGACATTAACCCATAGTTTGAAATCCTGACAGACCCTCATATCTGTGTGAATCACTCTCTTTAGGCCGCATGCTTAAATCAGACCAAAGAGAGTCATGGCCAGAACCCTACCTAGCTACCAATCTGCAGAACTAATTGCAGCCCTTTTAATAATGTTTTATTTTAATAACAATCCCGATTTTACTCACCCGCAGGGAAAAGATGAGCTGGGTCGGGGCGGTCTGCCATAATCCATAACTGGAGCAACTGGTTCCAGTAGGCAGCTTGTTGCCTTTCTTCTGCGTGCTCCCCAAAATAGTACAAGCACCTATTAAAGTTCTGGCGAAGAGTTTTAAATTTTGATCGAATTTGCTTTGAGGTCCTATGGTAGTTCAGCCTGGCTAGCTCTCGAGAGGCAAGCCTAAAGGCCGCCTCATTCCTTCTAGGAAGCATATGAAACAACACAGGACCAAGTCTGTGTTGAATCAATATGTCCAATAAAGCCGTGACCTCTGCCTCCGTCCAGTATCGGCCCCTACCACCACGTTCCATCTTCCTCCAAAGATATTTTAATTCTAATTTAAATAACTAGCAAGAAAACAGTCCTTCACACAACCCTACTCTGTACCACCTCTCCACACCTTTCCAGAAGGTGCTACTGGGTTTTTATAACTACTGGAGCCCTGTCTCCGAGCAGCCCTGTGGAAAATGAAACTAACTTCGACCAATTGGGGGAGGGGTTAAAACGCAGGTCAGGGCCCAGGAGCCTTGGATACAGTTTGCCACGGTATCATACTCAATGTAGATGGTTATTTCTGGTGAACCACTTATGAAAAAGTCTGTATGTAAGGTGCATATCATGGTTTGCAATGAATAAATACCTTCTTTTCAATGCATTTCTTTGTCTCGTTTATTTTAAGAACAACACAGATAATAAGTAGCAAATGATATCTTCATTTTGAGGCGTCCTGCAGTAGCTGCAGGCTTACAATGGAAACATTTGCCTTGCCCTGCAGTTCTAATTGGTCCATTGTGTTTGAAAGGTCAGTGGGTGGAGCTGAAGATGGACTGGCTCCACGAAGCCCAGCACCTGCCATCTCCAGCAGACCCGAGGGCTAACCAGGGGTCAGAAGTTCTGTCAGCGCTGCTGACCCTTATGTACAGAATGGGTTCCACATTAATAAAGTGTTTGCAATATTGACCTTTCGTGAAATAAAATTTTAACCTGTTATCCCGTTACTGTGTGTAGCTTAATTGGTGCGTCCTGTAATTGAGACTGCTTTTGAGAATGCAGAGTTTAAGACGCCACTTGTTTATTCCTTTCAGTACCCATGCAGAATCGGAAGGGGTGGCTAATTATGGACAATCTGATGAATAATGCAAACGTGCACCTGTACTTTTGGTTGTGTGGCAGGGGCACATAGGAAGCACTTACATATAAACCCAAGACGGTACGTCTTGTACTGTAATAACATTTCAAAACTTTCATACTTCTTTTCAAGGGAGGGAGGACCATTCTGAGTTGTGTGGGGGGTTAAGGGGGGGGGAGTCACAGCAGCTAGTCTGTCTGGAGCCGAGAAGACGGTCTCGCATGTGGATTTCTCGGATTGCTGAAGGGGGGTTTTGGTCGGAGGAAGATTCTGGCCATGCACCGAGGATGTGAAACTTTAGAGTAGAGAAAGTGTATAAGGGCGATATTAACGCGAAGGTGGGGAGTTACGTGTCCCACCATTACGTCCATAAACACACATCACCCCTACCTTGATTTCTTAAATAATGTCGGGGCTTCGATGCAACGGGGCACTACTGTCAGAGCAATGGATGGTTTTTTTTTTTTTGCGCGGTTTGGGGGGGGGAATTAACGCGGGGAGGTTAAACTGCAGTCATTAAAAATGGAGCTGGGTGCAATGAAGTTGAAATTCTATTCTGGGTATGCTCAGAGACACAGTAGAGTGCATCGGAGAACGATCTAAATGTTGACAGAATTCCAAGTGAGAGGGCACCCCATGGTCTAACCTCACGCCCTACGGTTCTTTTTCCTACCTGCCGCTAAAAGGAATCACCCCAGGGTGTAATGCGGTCCCTGAAAAAAAATTAACCCGCAATGGGTTCAAATAAAGGAGAATCGTTTTAAAATCAGGGCACGCTCAGAGGCACAGTCTTTAGCGGGGAAGAAGGTTTCGCTGGAGGATTGCTATATGTGTGCTGACGGGGGTTTTTGCGGGGGGAAAAATCACCGCGTTCTCTCATGCTTTTTGCTTCACACTCTGCCCATGCCCAGAGGCAGTAAATCTTTTCTGCGGAGACAGTGTATAAGGACGAATGAAACCCAAAGGAGGGGTGCTATTTGTTCCAATGAAACCCAAAGGAGGGGTGGTACGTGTTCACCCATTACGCCCGCATACACATCACCCCTAAATTGGGTTATTAAATGATGTGTTGGCTGCGATGCATCGACGCACAACTGCCAGAACAAGGGATGTTTTTTTCTGTTTGTTTTGGGGGGAGAATTAAAGGGGGGGAAATGCAGTCAATAAAAATGGAGCGGGGTACAATGCACTTTATTTTGCAGTCTGGGTATGCTCAGAGACACAGTAGCGTACTTCGGTGAAATATTTATATGGTGACTTAGAATTTCCAAGTGAGAGGGAACCCCATGGTCTACCATCACGCCCCACGTAACTTTCCTGTTGTCCGCTAGAAGGAATTACTCCAGGGCATGGCATGAAACATGTGAAATGCGCTCCCTGAACAACATTCACGAGGCACAGTCTGTAGCCGGGAAGAAGGTTTCGCCGGAGGATTGCTCTGTGTGTTGACGGGGTTATTGGGGAGTGTTGACTCACCGCGTTCTCTCGAAATGGATTACTGAAAAATGCTATTTGCTTTACACTGTGGCCATGACCAGAGGCTTTTGAAACTTTTTACGTCGCTCGCAATGGGTACTAAAGAAGGAGATCCGTTTTAAACTCTGTGCACGCTCAGAGGCACAGTCTGGAGCCGGGAGGACGGATTTGCAGGAGGATTGCTCTGTGTGCAGATTTGGGGTGGGTGGGGAGTAATCACCTTTTTCTCTCGAAATGGTGTATGGAAGAATGCTTTCTGATTTACACTCAGGACATTGCCAGAGGCAGTGCAACTTTTAAGTCACTGTGCAACTTCACAGTTCCAAAAAAGGAAAATCGTTTAAAACTCTCGGCACGCTCAGAGGCACAGTAGTCTGAGCCCGCATGAGCCTCAGCCGTGGCTGAAGAGAATAGTATTCGAAGCGCCAATGGTTATAGTTTACAAAACCGGTTTATGGAAGGGTGAAATGCACATGTTGAGATACGGAAATCACCCCGCATTATTAGGTGATGATATCCGGTAAAAAATGGAAAAAAAGGAAAACCATCGAGTAGCCACCAGAAAGTAAAGTTTCATCGCTGGTTCAACACAAACGCCACCACTTGGCTGTCGAAGTAAATAAGGAAAAGAAGTGGGGGGGAGGAAGGGGTAAACAGTGACACCTGGCGTTTGTTGATTTGTGTAAAAAGAACAGACATGACACAGCGGGATTCATGTTAACCCCTATAAACACCCGCAAATACATGTTATATTGAAAGCGCAGAAATCAGGATCGAAAGAACGGGTAACCCGAAATATCGATGCATCGATATTTCGGAGGAATAGTAAATGGAAAAAAAAATATTTCAAAATAATCAGTGGCCACACGCGAATTTGGATGCGAAGCGGGATGCGAGCGAGGGAGATTCGGCCTCCGCCAGGGGAATCTCTCGCCCCGCTTGGAGCACGCTTTAGGGGCGTGGTCGGGGCGTGGTCGGGGTGGCGCCGCATCCAAAATGGAGGATCGTGAGGACAAAGCCGACCGATTCGCGCGGAAATCACGGCTCGCCGCGCAGCGAGAGGTTCGTGAAGTAACGGCCTAAATCGCACGAAGTGTGAGAAAACGAATAACTAATCAACAAACAAATGAAACATTTTTCTAAAAAATTGTTAAAAATAAAATGAACCAAACAAAACCCTAAAACAAACCGAACCAAAACGAATAGCCATTTTTTGTTTCGTGCCCATCTCTATTTGTAAGACTAAAACTTCCCAGCTCCCTAAGCCACTCCTCGTAAGACATATGTTCCAGACCTTTAACCTTCCTGGTCACCCTCCTCTGCACCCATTTGAGGTTGTCAGCATTTTTTAAAAAATGTGGTCTGACCAGAGCAGAATAGAGTGGTACTATCACTTCATTTGATCTAGACACTGCTTCTGTTGATGCAACCAAGAATCACATGGGCTTTCTTGGCTGTTGCATCACACTGCTATTTTAGCAGTACTCATCCACATTTCCTTTTTTGAATCAGAGGATCATAAAGTCCTATAATGCTCAAATTCAGTTGACGTTATGGTAGCTGGGTGGGGCTTCTTTGTCACCCCATTGAAAGAGGCACGAAAATGTTAACACAAAGAACGAGCCATTAGTACATGGGAGGGCAGTCTATTTAAGGGAAGCCCTCCCAGGACTCTTGCTCTTTTGTTTTCGGCTTTCCCCCCCCCTCCCACCCTATAGACAAGGAAGAATGAGAGTAGCTGGTCAAGGAAGGGCTGGATGGGAATTTTTGACTGTCATACAAATTGGCCTGGAATGGCAGTGTTTTTTCACCCATCCCATTCTTTCTCAGGGGTGGGGAGGTACAATATTATGTATGTCATTCATTACTTCCCAGTCACAATTTGGTGGGTTGTACAAGAGACATTTAAATTAAGCATGCCCCATAGGAATTTGCCCTTGAGGTGATGAGTAGCCCTCTGTTAAACTTTAACAGAATTAGGAGGTAGTTGGCTAGAAATAATAAGATATGTGCTGAAACAACATTTAAAATGATGGAAAGAAGGGCTACTGGGGGGCTATTATGGAAGTAAGCTAGGTAATGTGCTAATCTGGTAATAGTACCTTAATGAAGTAGGGAATTTAAGCATTCAACCGCTGGGTTGTGAGATGCTGGGGTTCCAACTGATAATCCACTTGAACCACAGGATGCCCCCTTGGTTGAGAGATGGCTAAAAAGATCATCAGGATTTATTTTAAGTAAAATTGTGGCCCAATTTAAAACCCAACAATTTGGTCTCGGCTCATTATTTTAATCTGGGGGTGACAAATTTCTTTTTAATAGGTCTACTACAACTGAAAGGAAGCTGACTCACCAAAATCTGAAATGTTATTTCCATGTCATCTCCAGTTTAAAACTGTGACACACCTACAGATAGGAAGACTAGTACAATACTTGTTCTGCTGTTTTTGCTTTTGTTCTAATGCTGTATAATACTCCTGTTCCATCACTAGCTGCTATTATAGTGTTTTTTTTCTTCAGTTTTATTTGCAACACACATCAATAACAGAACCTAGATATCTGAAGGACCGCCTCCTTCCATATGAACCTACCTGGCAGTTAAGATCTAGCTAGGGAGCCCTCCTGAAAGAGCCATTCCTCAAGGAGGTAAAAGAAACATAAGAACATAAGAAGATTCATGCTGGATCAGGCCAAAGGCCCATCTATTCCAACTTCCTGTATCTCACAGTGGCCCCACCAGATGCGTTTGGGAGCGCATGAGACTAGATATCTGTCTCCTGATACCACTCCCCTGCATCTGGCCCTTGAACTACCCCGGTTTTAAGCCTGGGGATTACACATCTCCATCATGGTTTGTAACCTGTGATGGACTTTTCCTCCAGGAATCTGTCCAATCCCATTTTGAAGGCATCCAAGCCAGATGCCATCACCACATCGTGTGGCAGGGAGTTCCATAGACTAACAACACGCTGGGTGAAAAAATATTTTCTTTTGTCTGTTCTTAATCTCCCAGCCCTCAATTTGAGTGCATGTCCCCTAGTTCTGGTATTTTGTGAGAGGGAAAAGAGCTTCCCTCTATCCACTTTACTCATGCCCTGCATTATTTTGTACGTCTCAATCATATCCCCCCTCAGAGCCCCAAATGTTTTAGCCTTTCCTCATAAGGGAGGTGCCCCAGCCCAGTAATCATTTTGGTCGCTCTCTTCTGCACCTTTTCCAGTTCCACTATGTCTTTTTTGAGATGTGGTGACCAGAATTGTACACATTACTCCAGGTGCGGCCTTACTATTGTTTTGTATAATGGCATTATAATGTTGGCTGTTTTATTTTCAATCCCCTTTTTGATAATCCCTAGCATGGAATTGGCCTCCTTCACCGCTGCCACACATTGGGGAGACACCTTCATGGAGCTGTCCACCAACACACCAAGATCTCTTTCCTGATCCGTCACAGATAAATCAGAGCCCATGAGTTGATAAAGTTTTGATTTTTTGCCCCAATATGCATTACTTTACATTTGGCTACATTAAAACGCATTTGCCATTTTGCAGTCCATTCCCCCACTTTGGAGAGATCCTTCTGGAGCTCTTCACAATCTTCTCTGGTTTTTACCACATGGAAAAGTTTTATGTCATCTGCAAACTTGGCCACCTCACTGTTTATCTCTGTCTCCAGGTCATTTATGAACAGATTGAAAAGCACCGGTCCCAGGACAGATCCTTGGGGCACACCGCTTTTCACCTCTCTCCATTGTGAAAATTTCCCATTGACACCTACTCTTTGTTTCCAGGATCTCAACCAGTTCTCAATCCATAAGAGGACCTGCCCTCTTATTCCCTGACTGTGCAATTTTTTCAGCAGCCTTTGGTGAGGGGCTGTGTCAAAAGCCTTTTAAAAATCCAGATAGACTATATCCACTGGTTCACCCAAATCCACAGATGCCATGCTGATTTTCTCACAGCAAGGTTTGTTCTTCTATGTGTTTTAAGATTTTCTCTTGGATGAGGCTTTCCACCATCTTCCCTGGGACAGATGTAAGGCTAACTGGCCTGTAGTTTTCCGGATCCCCCCTCCTTCCTTTTTAAAAAATTGGTGTGACATCCGCTATCCTCCAGTCCCCGGCACTGTGGCCGTTTTAAGAGGCAAGTAGCATATTACCGTTAAGAGATCTTCAATTTCATTTCTCAGTTCCCTAATAATCCTTGGGTGGATGCCATCTGGGCCCGGTGACTTGTTAATCTTCAATTTATCAATTAGTCCTAAAACATCCTCTCTTTTAACCTGTATTTGATTTAATTCTTTAGTCAAGAGGGGCCGTTCAGGCAGCAGAATCTGCTCAAGGTCTTCTGTCATGAAGACAGATGCAAAGAACTCATTTAATTTCTCTGCAATTTCCAAGTCCTCCTTAATCTCCCCTTTTCCTCCCTCACCATCCAGAGGGCCAACTGGTTCTCTGGCAGGTGTTCTACTTCTAACATATTTAAAGAAGCTTTTATTATTGCCCTTTATATTGCTAGCCATGCGTTCCTCAAAATCTTTCTTTGCCTCTCTTATCATCTTCTTACATTTCTTTTGCCAGAGTTTGTGTTCCTTTTTATTTTCCTCATTTGGGGAAGATTTTCATTTACAGAAAGACCACTCCTTGTGCTTTAGAGCCTCTCTAACTCCACTGTTTAGTTAACCATGCCGGTGCCCTCTTGGACTTAAATGAGCTCTTCTTTCTTTGTGGTATGCACTTGTGCTGGGCCTCTATTACCGTTGTTTTAAACAGGCTCCATGCACTCTGAAGAGATTGAATTCTTCTAACCTTCCCCTTCAATTTCTTTCTAACTAGTTTCCTCATCTGAGGCAAGTTTGCCCTTCGAAAATCAAGGTTTTTTTGTCTGATTTGCTTGACACTCTTCCTCCAACATGCATGGCAAAGGAGATTGCAGCATGGTCACTGTTCCCCAGAGGCTCAGTGACATTCACATCCCTGACCAGGTCCTGAGTATCACACAGTATTAGATCCAGAGTTGCCTGTTCTCGGGTGGGCTCCATGACAAATTGCTGTAAGGCACAGTCATTCAGCAAGTCGAGAAACCTGGTTTCTCTTTCTTGCCCAGAGCTCGCATTTGCCCAATCAATGTGGGGATAATTGAAGTCCCCCATGATTACTATCCTATCCCTCTTAGCCACCTCCATGATTTCTCTCCTCATTTCAAGGTCCCCCTCAAGTTTTTGATCTGGTGGACAATAGAATACCCCAACTATCACATCACTCCTTGGACCTGGTAGTTTAACCCACAGTGATTCTATCTATAGTGGAGTCAGACCCTCTGGCAATCTCCATTCTGCTGGATTTTACCCCTTCTTTGACATAGATGGCCACTCCCCCTCCAACCCATCCCTCTCTATCCCTTCTATTGAGTTTATAGCCTGGGATTGCTGTATCCCATTGGTTCTCCACATTCCACCAGGTTTCTGTTATGGCTATTATATCTATGTTATCCGTAGCTGCCAAATGTTCAAGTTCTCCCATTTTTGGTTGGAGGCTTCGAGCATTGGCGTAGAAGCACCTGTACAGTGGGTCCTGCAACAACAGCTGCTGCTTTGTTCTTTCCCCCCACAGCTTTTATTTTCAGTAGACAAACTATCAGATTCCATTATTCTCCCAGTGCTAATACCTGCTATGTCATCTCTATGTGATTCTCTACCCTCTCCCACCTCATTCCCCGGGGATGAGGTGTTCCGAACCGGATGCCACTCAGCTCCTGTCAGCTTTCCCCCAGTTATCAGTTTAAAAGCTGCTCTGCAGCCTTTTTGAGGTTGAGTGCCAGCAATCTGGTCCCATCATGATGGAAGTGCAACCCATCCCTCCTGAACAGGTTTGGCTTGTGCCAAAATGTTCTTCAGTTCCTGACAAATCTAAAGCCCTCCTCTCGACACCATCGCCTCATCCAGGCATTGAGGCTTCTGACCTCTGCCTGCCTGGCGGGTCCTGCACGAGGAACAGGTAGCACTTCTGAAAATGCTACCTTGGAAGTCCGGGACTTCAATCTTCTTCCTAACTACCTGAACTTGGCTTCCAAGACTGACCGCTTGGCCTTCCCGACATCATTGGTACCAACGTGTACCATGACCACTGGCTCCTTCCCGGTTCTCTGTAACAAGCTATCTAGATTTCTCATGATGTCTGCAACCTTTGCACCTGGCAGTCAAGTGACCATACGGTTATCATGCTCATCACAAATCCATCCCTCTGAATTTCTAATTATAGAATCCCCTAGTACAAGGAGCTTCTCTCCTGCAGCCTGTTCATCTACATGTACCTGATCCTGTATCTCATCAATTGTGATGAGGGAGAGATCCTCAGGTGGAACCAGTTGTTCCTCTGTGCATGCCTCATGAGATGTGATGAGAGAAAGAGCCTCAAATTGAATCTTTGAGTGATCCCTTGGCCTTCTACTCCTTTGAGTCACATTCCTTCACACATCTCCCTCCTGAGTTAGGGAAGTGACTTCATCCTCAGAAGTGTGCCCTGTCTCTTCTTGGACCTGGATAGTCTCTTCCGCTCTGTCCAAGAACTGCTGAAGCTCCTTAATATGTTGCTGGTTCGCTATGCAGGCCTCTATCTGCTGGACCTTCTCTTCTAATAGTGCAACCAGCTTGCACTTGCAGCAAGCGTAGTTCTCCGTGCGCTTTGTCAAGATGACAAACATGGCATATGTGTTACAGGTAACTACAGCTGTTCCCTCAGACTCCATTTTAATGAGTGCAGTATTCTGGGCCTTGAAAATTTTACAGTTTTACTAGCTACTAATCTAGAAATAATAATCTAGTACAATTTTCTTCCTTTTATGTTAAAACAGCCCTAGTTGAACTGCTCCAACCCAGAAACTTACCCGTGCTCACTTCTTTCTCTTTTGCCCTCTCAGCAGTAGGTCTGCTTGGTTTCACACACCAGGCTCAAATGCTGAGGCTAACCTTCTTCTTCAGGGGAATACACTTAGTGTAACTCCACCCCCAAGCTCAGAGGAAGGCTTAGTCTGGCACCACCCCCTGCTTCCTAGCTACTTCCTTTGTTTGGCTGACTAATGGCTCTTTGTATTTAAATGAGCAGTTAAAGTTAGCAGAGGAAGAGGTAAAACAGCCCTAGTTGAACTGCTCCAACCGCTCACTTCTTTCTCTTTTGCTCTCTCAGCAGTAGGTCTGCTTGGTCTCACACACCAGGCTCAAAAGGGATGGCTTGTAGGAAGAGGGCCTTTTCAGCAACTGCCCCCAGATTATGGAATGCCGTCCCAAGTGAGATCCGCTTGGCACCAACATTGTTTACATTCCGGCACCAGGTAAAAACATACCTGTTCCAGAAGTTTTTTTAACTGATTATTGTGGGTCCTGAAGGCAATTTTAGTGTAGTATTTTATTGTATTGTATTTATTGTATTTAAATGTTTTTATTGTTTTAATTTTATTGCAATTTTGATGTTTTAATTGTCTGAATTATTTATTTTGATTGTGTGTCACGCAGAGACCTTTGGGTAGTGGGCATCATACAAGCTATATAAATAAAATAAATAAAATAAATAATATAGTGCCACCTTCTTTTGGAATACAGTAAACTACAAAGAACAGAGGTTCAATCTTTGCACGTAGCATAACTCTGCAGGGTAGGAAGCAGTTTTGAATTATTTTCAACCACATATCCACACATCTGTGTTTTCATCTGGCAGTTTATAATAATCTGGAATAGGTATCTGCATGCAAATATGGATTTAGTCTCACTTGGAGGAATTCTGTAAAAGGCAACATTTCTGCTGACTCAAGAGCAGAAGATAAAATATATGAGAGTTGTAGAAATTGGGTCTAGCAACAGATGGGTGGTCAATGGCAAAACTGGAATCAATATATAAAAAATACAAATGCATGGGGAGGTTGAGGGGAGAGTACAGGTGGATGAACTGTTGATTTACACAAATGAGGAAATTACTTAAAATTGTACACATATTTACTAGAATATGAATTAGATGATGAAAGGGTGAAGGAAGGAATGATCAGTTGGGCTCAGAACTTCAGATATAACATTGATATTGATTATTGGACCAAAATATGGAAAGATAGTTATAAGCTAATCAAACCAGTCAGTTTTAGAGAAAATATGCTTAAAATGTTTCACAGGTAAAATTAGCCAAAATGTCAAAAGGGTCAAATAACAATTGTAGGAAATGCAGTAGGAACCCATGGACTTCTTACTACATATGTTGGTCATGTGATGAAGCTCAAAAATTGTGGTGGCAGACTTGGGAAGTGGCACAAGAAATTGTGCAAAGAAAACTGAACTGTAAACCAGAAATGCTCTTTACTAAATATAATGCCAGAGATCATTGATTAGAAAATAAAATATATTCTACTGTATATATACATGGCAGCCAGGCTGCTTTGGGCCCAGAAACGGAAGAAGGATGACTGTTGAAAAAGCTACTGAACATTGCAGAACTAGATATGCTCTTGGAGGCAGTGCAGGATCAACCGAGACACTTTGTAAATGAGAGTTAGATGATGCTATATAATTGGGCCCAGAAGCAGACAAAAGAGTAAGGGAAGAAATAGATATAAGGATGCATGTACAGTGCTTGCTAGAACCAATGGAATACTTGCAGATGGCCGGACAATTGGGAAATCTTTAGTCTTTTGTATAGTATGTGGACAAGTGGACAGGGTGTGTCCATTACAGATTTTGTTTTTGTCTTCACATGTAAGTTTTTTTCTTTTTTTTTTTTATGAGTCTTGTCAGATTGATATGTTTGTTTTGTTTGCCTCTGTTGTATGTAAACATTTTTTAAAAATTTCAAATAAATACATAAATACATAAGGTAACATTTCCGAATGCAAACATTGGCTGCTGTGAACAGCCTTTTAGTGCTGGGAGTGGCTTCTTTGCTTCCTTGCACTGGACATGACATGCAATGTGTGGGCCATGAGGTCTACCAGAATAGGAGCCTATATAAGGCTCTGATAAAGGTTTCCTTGCCTCTTTTGTCTCACGCTGTTCTGTGAGACACTGTAGAGGCAGAGAATGGCTGGGAGTCATTTTGTTGGTGTAGTGACCATTTTGAGACTGCAGGAGCAACAGAGCTAGATCAGACAGGTTAATTGCTAATCTGGTCAGGGAAAGGCCTGAGTGATCTCAGCTGGGCTTCTCTTTGAACTGAGGATTTTGGGCCCCTGCATCAGCAGGGCCACCAGGTATCATTAGCCTCTGCAGCTTGTTTAAGAAAAAAAGTTCATTTTACTGCCACTTTTGAGGATATCATTGCTGGGGAACAGACAGGGGAGGGAAAGGGGGAGGCCTCCTATCCTCTTGGGAGCATAGTTGCCTGGGAGAGTTTGCAATAGAAGGAGTCAGTGGCCATTATGTGTATTGATTTGTTACAAGGCTACAGAATACTCAGTGCTCAGATGTTTTGGGCTGCCTTTTTAGTTGGGTCCAAGGGAAGACATTTTGGGGGTGGTTTTTGTTGTTGTTGTTGTTGTTTTGTTTTTACTTCAGAGACCTGGGTTAAATTTTTCTTCACATATTGGGCAACTTATTCATTTACTTTGGAAATAGCTCCTAGGAAGCCTAAGGGCACCTCTAAAAGGCAACCATCCTGCATAATGCAGAAACCCGGTGGCTTCGCATTCCAGGATCTCATCTTTGGAATAGAGTAAAGATTCTATTCTATTCCATTCTATTCTACAAGGCTTTTCCTGACTATCAGGACTTTTGAGTTAAACTGAATAAATTGGAAAGAAACAGGGCTGTGAGGAGGGGCATAACGAATGCATTTTCTCCTCGTAGGTCTGAAAGGGTGACAAAATCAAAGAAAATGAATGGGGGAACAGATGCTTTCCCTTATTGCTGTTTTAGGAAATGAAAACTGCCATCCATGCCAATCAGTACTAGAGAGAGAGCTGCAGGACAACCAGGGTGTCAGCACACCAAACCAGGGTGGTGCATATCTCTTTACACAACCAATCCACTTGTCTTTTCCAACATTGTCCCAAAGTGGGCCCAGTTTGGAGGAAGATCAGGCTTTGAACCTGTCTATGGGCCAGCGGGGAGCAGGGAGCTTGTCACTGCTTCAGGTACACATGCCCCCTGCTAGGTGAGAGCACACATATACACAAGGCTGCTGCCTTGACGATCACTTGGCCATGGATTAGAGGGAGCCTGCCGGTACCTCCTTCTATGATCTCATCATCGTTTAATATTTCCGATAGCACTTTGACAACCCAGGTGGCAGTGGACACCCTAACTCCTGTGGTTTCACTGTCTACAAGGGCTTCAACAGTCGATATAGGAATCCAGGCTGGGCAGGCACAGGAATCCATTTCAGGGCAGGTTCAAGGTACTTGGGGGGGGGGGCTGATAGGCTGGAGCCATGCTTTCCTTTGCAAGTAAACCACAGAGGCAATGTTCCTGTATGTGCTGAGTCTTTTAGAATCATAGAATCATAGAATCATAGAGTTGGAAGAGACCTCAAGGACCATCCAGTCCAACCCCCTGCCATGCAAGAACCCCATCACAGTATTTCCGACAGATGGCCATCCAGCCTCTGCTTAAAAACCTCCACGGAAGGAGACTCCACCACCCTTTGAGGCAGCATATTCCACTGCCGAACAGCTCTAACTGTCATGAAGTTCTTCCTAATGTTCAAATGGAATCTCTTTTCTTGTAGTTTGAAACCATTGCCCCGAGTCCTAGTCTCTGAAGCCATGGAAAACAAACCTGCTTCCTCTTCAATATGACATCATTTCAAATATTTAAACATAGCTATCATATCCCCCCTCAGCCTTCTTTTTGAAAGGCTAAACATTCCCAGTTCCCTAAACTGTTCCTCATAAGACATTTCTTCCAGACCCTCAACCATCCTGGTCTCCCTCCTCTGCACCCGCTCGAGGTTGTCAACATCGCTTCAGAAGATGGCGGGCGGCAGCAGCAGCCACGCGGCGCGTCAGCTCCGGTGCGTTTTATTTTTCTTTTATTTTCTGCTAGCTGCCATGTTTTAATTTTTTTATGGGGCTTGCTAGGCTGTGGAGGGGCTTTTAGGGGGGCTTGTTCTAATGCCGAAGACTTAACAACCAGAACAACTACATTGAGCTGGAACGAGCGTTCCCCCCCACCGCCTCCACCCCACCTCTCTTCGGACTCAGACTTGCCTGCGGGTTCTTGATCGGCCCGTCTGCCCCCCGGGAGCCATCACCGCTGCTTGTGTCCCCCCCGCCAAATGTTGCTATCTTCTCGGTGCACGGGGGTCTGCCCCGGGAGTCGCCGCCACCGCCGCCGCTGTTTGTGGCCCACGCTGGATGCCGCCATCTTCTCCGGTGTGGGGAGCCTGCCCGGGAGTCGCCGCCGCTGCAGCTGCTTTGCGGCCCTGCCGGACGTTTCCATCTTCCCCGGCGTGGGGTTCTCACCCCAAGGGCCGCCGCCACCGCCGCCGCCTGCGGCGCCCCCGCCGAGCGCTGCCACCTCTCCCGGCGCGGGGGTCTGCCCCGGGAGTCGCCGCCGCCGCCATCTTCTCCGGCGTGGGGAGCCCGCTCCGGGAGCCGCCGCCGTCGCAGCTGCTCTGCGGCCCCGCCGGACGTTTCCATCTTTCCGGTGTGGGGTCTCACCCCGGGAGCCATCGCCATTGTCCGCGGCCCCTCACCAAGCGCTGCCACCTTTCTTGGCGCAGGAGGTCTGCCCCGGGAGTCATCACTGCTGTCTGTGGCCCCACACCGGATGCCACCAACTTCTCCAGCGGGGGGAGCCCGCTTCGGGAGCTGCCGCCATCACAGCTGCTCTGCGGCCCCCACTGGACGTTTCCATCTTCCCCGGCATGGGTTCTCACCCCGGGAGCCACCGCCGCCGCCGTTGTCTGTGGCCCCCCCGCCGAGCGCTGCCATTTTTTTCAGCGCGGGGGGTTTGCCCCGGGAGTCGCCGCCGCCGGTGTCTGCGGCCCCACACTGGATGCTGCCATCTTCTCCGGCGTGGGGAGTCCATTCCGGGAGCTGCCGCCGTCGCAGCTGCTCTGCGGCCCTCCGCCAGACACTGCCATTCTCCCTGGCATGGGGCTTCCCTCCCGGGAGTTGTTGCTGCCGCCGCCGCTGCTTGCGGCCTCCCGACGGACGCTGTCATCACCCCTGGCATGGGGTTTCCCTGCCGGAGGATGTTGCCGCTGCCGTTGCCTGTGGCCCCTACTAGACACTGCCATCCTCCTGGCGGGTGGAGTCTGCCCCGGGGGTTGCCGCCGCCGCCGCCGCTGTCTGCGGCCCCACACCAGATGCCACCTTCCTCTCCGGTGCGGGGGACTCGCCCTGGGAGCTGCCGCTGCCTCAGCCACCTTGCGGACCTCCGACGGACATTGCCATCTCCCCCAGGCGTGGGGTTTCCCCGCCTGGAGTCGCTACCGCCGCCGCTGTCTGTGGCCCCCCGCCGGATGCCGCCATCTTCTCCGGCGCGGGGAACTTGCCCTGGGAGCCGTTGCCGCTGCAGCCACTTTTCGGACCCCAACGGACATTGCCTTTTCCATGGCTTGGAGGTTGCCTTTCTTGCTGTCACCTCCCTGCGGCCCCCCGCAGATTATTACCATCAAGCGGGCTTCTACTTTAGAGACTGCACCTGTCGCTGTTGCCGATCAACATCACCTGGCCTTGGCAGGCCTCTTCTGAGATTCTGACTGGTGGGGGGAAGCCATCCTGTCCTGGGTTCATTTGCTCTCACCAAGCTCTGTTAACATCCATGGTACTAGTCTGTACCCGTCCTTGGCATGTTCCCTCCCATGGAGAGAGAATCGAGCAGGTGCCGCTATCTTTGGCTGTTGGGAAGCTCCGACAGCCTTTGTAGGCTGCGGACTAGCCTCCGCTAATGGCCACTGCTGTCGGCTTGACCCCCTCTCCCTCTCCCTCCCCCCTCCCGCTTCCCATCAGCAGCCATATGTGAGCCCAGTAATTTTTAGTTTATTTTTGCCTGGTTTACTTTGTACTTTTTTATTTCTCAGCTGCATTTTGCATTTTGCTGTTGTATATCCTGTTTGTATTTTGAAATTGATTGTTGTACTGCCATGTATTTTTTTACCCTTATTGTATAGTTGTATTTTGTTTATTGTTGTTGTGGTTGTGTTGATTATTGCTCGGTAGGTGTTTTTTTCCCTGACACCATGCAGGCAGGGACCACCATAGCTGTCGTGTCGGGCCGTGGTCGGTACACTAGGGCTGGGGGGTTAGTCGGTTAAGAAGAACCCGGGCCAGGCATCTTGCGCCTGTCCCCCGTTCTGACCCCTCAGCTCACTGTCACGTGCCTCGGAGCCACTCCGCCAGTGCCTCTGATCTTTCTTGCCTCCTGTTGAATGCCAGGTCAGTCCATAATAAGATACCCATATGATCTGGGTGGGTGCAGAGGGGGCATCCCTCGCTCAGCTGTGCCCCCCTGGGTTTCTGGTGCAGAGGGCGGGAAGATCGGAGGGTTGTAAGGGGGGTGGGGTGGCCATTGTTGACAGGGATACTATTCAAATCAGTAGGGCCTCGACGCTGGTGATTCCAGGGTTGGAATGTGTCCATTTGTTGGTTGGGCAGCGGGACAGGTTTGGCATTGTGCTTGGTTACCATGCTCCCTGAAACCCAGCACAATCCCTACCAGAGCTCACCGAGTTCATTGCCGCTGCTCTGTTGAGAACCACCCGCCTTTTGGTGGTGGGTGATCTCAACGTGCATGCTGGCGGTGACCTGTCTGGTGCTGCTCTGGAATTCATGCAGTCCATGACCTCCATGAACCTGTCCCAGCATGTTTTATGCCCAACCCACAGATCTGGACACACCCTGGATCTGGTATTTTCCTCCACGTCTGAGGATTCGTGTCTGAGGGTGTGGGACATTGTTCCCACCCCCGTGTCATGGTCAGACCATCACCTGCTGTCTTTCTCTGTATCAATCGCCGCCCCACCCCGCGGGGACCTTCGGCCAACTGTTTGGGCCCGCCCCCGCAGACTCCTTAACCCTGACTGGTTTCGGGAAGTCCTCGGAGGGCCTCCTGGCGGACTGGCTGATGATCTGGTAGACTCCATGGTAGATCAATGGTTTGATGAAACATCCCGGGCTGTCGACCAGATCGCCCCTAGGCACCTCATCCGCTGCAGAGCTCGTTCCTCACCGTGGTTCACGGAAGAGTTTCGAGCAATGAAGCAAGAACGGAAGAGGCTGGAATGCAGCTGGAGGAAGAACCGGTCGGCGACTAAGAAGGCTGCAGTCATCGCACAGTCCAGGCGCTATGTTCATGTGATCAGGGTGGCTAGAAGATCTTATAACACCCTGAGAATTAGTGAGGCCTCGAACTGCCAAGCGGAATTGTTCTGTGTGGTTCGTGACCTCACTAATCCTGGGCTGTCTAGGCCTCCTCCTACTGATTTTAGTAGTGAGCATTTTGCAGCCTTTTTTCGATCAAAAACTGAGGCCATCCGCACCGGTTTTGAACCCTGTTGCCATAGCCCACTCTCGGCATCCCCGGCGGCTGCGCCCCCCCGGTCTCCTCGCATGGTTGAGTTTGGGCCTGTCACCTCACTTGAGGCCTCCAGGGCTATTGCCCACTGCCGGCCCGCGTCTACCCCCTTCGACCCTTGCCCATCATGGCTTATGAAAGCCGTTGGTGGGAACATGTCCGAATGGGCGTCTATCATCGCCACAGCCTCCTTCGGGGAAGGGATCTTTCCCTCTCGCCTGAAGGAGACTGTGGTAAAGCCCATTCTGAAGAAACCCAACCTAGCATCGGGCGATTTAACCAACTATCGCCCGATTGCTAATGTTCCCTTTATGGGCAAGGTGATCGAGAGGGTGGCCGCGATCCGGCTTCAATCATATCTGGAGGGCGAGCATATCCTGGGTCCATTCCAGTCTGGGTTCAGGCCCGGTCGGGGGACCGAGACATTCTTGGTCTCTCTGCAAGATGACCTCCTCCGGTGGGCCGACAGGGGGTGTTCCTCCCTGTTGGTCCTCCTGGATCTGTCAGCGGCCTTTGATACCGTCGACCACGGTATCCTGCTGGATCGGCTCTCCGGGGTTGGGATCGGAGGCACTGTTCACAGTTGGTTCCGGTCCTTCCTCGGGGACCGTCCCCAGCAGGTTCAGCATGGGGGCGAGCTGTCGGCCCCTTGGACACTCCATTGTGGGGTTCCACAGGGGTCGTCTCTCTCTCCCATGCTGTTCAACATCTACATCAGGCCGCTGGCTGAGGTCATTAGGGGACATGGAGTCTGCTGTCATCAGTACGCTGATGACACGCAGCTCTATGTCTCCTTTTCTACCGCTGCAGATGAAGCTGTCCGGACCCTCGATCGGTGCCTGGACGCAGTCATGGAGTGGACCAGGGCTAACAGGCTCAGACTCAACCCCGATAAGACCGAGGTCATGTTCTTTGGGGCTTCCCCATCCAGCTACGGTGGCCCGTTTCCCACCTTGGAGGGCGTTTCCCTCAGGCCATTGGACTTTGTCCGGAATCTGGGAGTAGTCCTGGACCCGGCGCTCACCATGGAGGCCCAGGTGTCCGCTGTGTCCAGGGCTGCCTTTTTCCACCTTCGCCGAATCGCCCAGATTCGCCCGTACCTGGATGGGGACTCCCTCAGAACAGTGGTCCAGGCGCTGGTGATCTCGAGACTGGACTATTGCAACGCGCTCTACATGGGGTAGCCCTTGACTCTCATTCGGCGACTGCAGCGGGTCCAAAATGCAGCGGCCAGACTGGTGGCGGGTGTGCGCCAATTTGAGCACATCACCCCAGTTCTGGCCCACCTGCATTGGCTACCCGTTGCAGCCCGAATTAGATTCAAGGTCCTGGTTTTGGTTTACAAAACCCTCCATGGTCTAGGACCTGGCTACCTGACAGAGCGGATCGACCAGCGGTCAACTTCGGCCCGTCCGACTAGGTTGTCGCGGGCGCACATGCTGCACGTGGCCACGCCCAGAGAGGCTCGGAGAACTTCCACCCGTACCCGAGCCTTCTCTGTGGCTGGCCCGACGTTGTGGAATCATCTCCCAGCAGAAGTGCGCCTAGCAGAGTCCCTGCCTGCCTTCCGGAAGGCATTGAAAACCTTTCTTTTCCGGGAGGCATTTGGGTGACTCTCCCCCCCACCACCATCTGCATCTCCTGGTATTGCTGTTTTGTCTGCTTATTTTATTAATTTAATCTATTGGCTGTTATTGTAATTTGCTGCCTTCTTAATTTGTTGTAAACCGCCCGGAGTTCCCCTCCAGGAAGACGGGCGGTATATAAGCTCCATAATAAATAAATAAATAAATAAATAAATAAATTGAGGTGCACAGAACTGGACACAGTACTCCAGGTGGGGTCTGACCAGAGCAGAATAGAGTGGTACTATCACTTCCCTTGATCTAGACACTATGGTTCTATTGATGCAACCATGAATTGCATTGGCTTTCCTGGCTGCCACATCACACTGCTGACTTATGTTCAATTTGTGGTCCACTAACACTCCCAAATCCCTTTCACAGGTACTATTCTCAAGCCATGTATCTATCCCCCATCCTATATCTGTGCAATTCATTCTTTTTACCTAGATGTAGCACCTTACATTTCCCTCTGTTGAAATCCATTCTGTTGGCTTTGGCCCAGCGCTCTAATCAGTCTTTTTGAATTTTCATCCTATCCTCTAGGGAATTAGCAACCCCTCCCAATTTGGTATCATCTGCAAATTTAATTAGCATACTGTCTATTCCTTCCTCCAAGTCATTAATAAAGATATTGAACAGCACTGGACCCAGAACAGAACCCTGGGGCACCCCACTGGTCACGTCTCTCCAAGCTGAAGAGAGGCCATTTATGGTCACCCTTTGGGTGCAATCAGTCAACCAATTACAAATCCACCTAACAGTAGCACTATCTATCCCACTTTCTACTAACTTCTTAGCAAGAATATCATGGGGAACCTTATCAAAGGCCTTACTAAAGTCCAGAAAAGCAATATCCACAGCATTCCCGTCATCCACCAGGCCTGTAATTCTATCAAAGAAAGAGATCAAATTAGTCTGGCATGACTTTTTTTAAAGAAACCCGTGTTGGGCTACAGTTCAGAAGATTCTTATGGGACATTATGTGGATGGTTTTGAGCTTTTAATTAGGAAGAGGATAAAACATTGAGGAAATGGAGGAAAGGGAGAATGAGAAAATATGCTGCTGCAAATTAAACTGATGCTGGTTTAATTGGTTGGTGGGGCTTTTTTTTCATTTATATAGGTGTGATTTGCAAAGCTAAACCTGAGAAGGCTCTCTCCCTAATCCAGTATATCAATTTAATTTTCAGACCATATACAGACTTCCCAGGGACGGCCAGGTTACAATATGATGAGGGATTTAGATTTCACATGGCCAAGCAGCCTGGGGTGTGTTGGGATGTTTTGTACAATTTGCTGTAGTTGAGACTTATAATGCCCTCTTGCTCTTTGCTGAGTGACCATTTTGACAGTGGGCATCTTATCCTCCGGGCCACTAACTCCATTGCTACCCACTCCTTGGCAGGCCAGGAGGTTCAACCCCATCTGGCCTGTTGAGAATTTAACAGTAAAGGCTGCAGTGCAGAAAGAGCATGCCATTTTAGACATGTATGTTGTGGATGCAGAAGGTCTCATGCTATGAATGTCTGCTCAAAAGGGAAGAACGCGGGAACAGAATCTAAGGATGATGGAGGCAAGAAGAACCCCCAGGCCCCAACACAGTTGGAAAAGGGAAGTAGTCCAATTAAGATCCCAGCTTTAGCCAAATGGATGAGTAATTATCTTGATGGTGCTGCTGCTCAGTACTTGTTAGATGGTTTTTCGGTTTGGTTTTAGGATTCCTGCATTTGGTGTTAGGGTTGCAAGGTTACCAAAGAATTTGAAGATGGTTAAATTTATTTATTTATTTATTTATTTATTATTTCTATACCACCCGTCTTCCCGAAAGAACTCCGGGCAGTTAACAACGAGGGCAAAACAACCCCATGAAGAGATAGTCAGGGACAAGATTGGTAAGGGGGTTAAGGAAGGTAGGGTTTGGGGTCCTTCTGATGGCCCCCTGACTCCATATTTTTGGGTTTCCCACTTTAGGCATCGTTCCCAAGAAGGTGCCAGGTGAGTTTTGGCTCATTCATTACTTATCTTACCCAGAGGACCAGTCGGTTAATGATATGATTCCGCAGGAGCTTTGCTCAATGTGGTATACTTCTTTTGATGCTGCAGTACATATAGTTGGGTCCTGTGGAGTGGGGGGGGGGTCCTTTTGGTAGCTATATATATTGTGCAGCTTTTGGGAACTTTAGTACATTTTTAGAGTGGTCATATTTTGTCCTGGGCAGGCTAAGTGGGAATATTTGGGCCAGAGGGGTGATTCAGCTACCCCCTTATTTAGACATTGTGATGGATGCTCCTTAACTAAATTTCAATTTTGGACAGTAACAGCCTGAGCTGTTAATAGGGTTGACACACAGGATCACAGCATTGAGACCCACTCATTTCAGATTGGTTCAGCCTCAATGGCTGTGGCCATGGGCTATAATGCCACCAACATTCAGAGGGTGGGCCACTGGAGATCACAAAAGTTTCACTGCTGGACAGCTAGGTTGTGAACCCTTGTCTCCATTTTCTCTTTGCAGGTGTAATGCCAGGGTGCCATGTCAGAGTGGTGCTGTTGGGAAGTTTCATTTATTGGGCAGCAGTGTACACAAGGAGTACTGGTTGGGGCCAGAACCTGGGCCTGGGCACTTGTGCCACCTTGGAATGGAGGGACAAGAGAGGTATGCACTGGGATGAGTTCCTGGTAACAAGGCAGCAAGTGCAGTATCCCCCTGCCATTAGGTTGCTCCACCTCAGTGGAAATCACTTGACCCAGCTGTCGGGCAAGTCGTTGCTTCTGCAGGTCAAAGCAGACCTGTAGAATTTTAGAAGTAGGTTCCCAACAATGAGGATCCTTTGGTCTGAGATTGGGACCCACTCATTCCAGACTGTTTCTTTGGGATGGGTGTGTGCTAGTGGACAGGACCCACCTAAATTTAATTAAGCCCTGTAATTCATGCCACTTGTAGTATTCTGAGGCCCCCTTTGGGTTTTAGCCTTTAAAATTTATATAATAAAGCTAATCAAATTGTGGCCCAATTTGAATTCCACAATTCTTGTCTCATCTCTTTATTTCAGACCTGGGATGGCAAAGAACCTTGGAACATAGTTACACATAGGCTGTTGTAACACTTGTTTCAAACTCCTCATGTCCTACCAGAGGTGTTCCATAGGCCATTTCATCCTCCTACCACTCATTTCTTGTGTGAAGGCATATGTAAATAACATATTCAAAAATTTGAATCCCCTTATTAATTCTCTATAGTATGAAAGGCATTTTTCTGATTCCTTGGACCACACTAAACATATACACAGTGTAACAACAAACAAACTGAGGACATGGAACAGGAAAATACAATTGAATATAATTTAACTGGATGTTTCAAAATGTGTTACAGTTTCCAAATCCATGTGGATTTTGCGACAACATTGTGATCAAAACTCTATATGCAACTCAAATAAAATAAAATATACAAACATAGATCCTTTGATCATATAATTATCTTACCTCGACTTCCCTCTGTTGTTGCTTCCCTTAATTTAAATATTAGTCTTGACAATATTCATGAAAGCAGGTATGTAAAAGTTTGAAAAAAATTGCACCCTTGCATATTTATGTAGTAATTATATCATGAAATTATTCATTGTATAGTTTCTTTGATAAGAAAAAGGAAGTGGAGGAGTGAAATAAAATCCAAATAACACAGGTAAATTGCAATTTAATCTGGATAACTACATTTAGAACAGCTGTTACGGACAGACCACTCACAAAGATTATGAAGTATTGCCATGACAACTCCAGGCATGAATAGGCATGGTTGGGAAGACATTTGTCAAATTTTACTTCACCATGACTCAAAGCTAATGCTTTACTCCATAGAAGTCCTTTTTCAAAAACGACAATTGAACTGTGAGATCTCTATGTTTTACTAAGAATACAACATTTGATTCCTGTTGGTTCTGATTCACAGAGGTTTCCTGAATCACCTCTGTGATATCATTTTCCTTTTTTGAACTAGATATATAGAAAACCTGCAAATGTCTGACAAATATTGCTTGTCATAGCAAAACTGAATGGTTTGGGGCCTCATTACCTTTCAGAGTACGTTTCCCTAAGAACTACCACTCACACCACCCATACTTGCCAAGCTTTTGTGCTAAGAGGTGATCACCCAACGGGAGGCCAGGAAGTCTAGGAATAGCTACTGTGCCTTCTCTGTGTTGGTCAACTCCTTTGGAATGAATTATTACGAGTGACAGGCGCCTTCCTTCCTATATTCCGGAAGCATATTAAAACATTTTCCCCTTAAAAGTATTTCACTGTCTCCTCTCCTCATAATTATGGTTATTTGTCTTATATACTGATAATGTTTTGAGGTCTATAATCACCATTGTGGGTTCTTTGTGCGGTTATTCTGGGTTGGGAGGGTGGGTTCTTGGGGTTCTTATGTATGATGTTAGAAATTGATCCGGACTATTGGTGTGCCACTAAATGGGTGGTATAAAAATTTAATACTGTAAATAAATCTTCATCTAACCATTCAGTTATATTTAACTCTCAGTTGCTTTGTAGATCAATTCTCTGACTTTTGATGGTGTCAAGCCAGTGAGTCTTTGGGTGGCTTATTCTTCTTTTGCCACTGACCAATCCCTGTATTACTGTCTTTTCCATAACATAGTGCACATAACATAACTCAATTATATGACCCAAGTATGATAGGTTTTGTTTGTCGATCTTAGCTTCCAGCGATATTTTGGGCTTGACACTGTCTAGGACTTCCTTGTTGGTAATCCTCGCTGTCCATGAGATGCAAAGTAGTCATCTCCAGCACCACAATTCAGATACATCTGTCTTTTTCCTATCTGTCTTCCTCAAAAGTCCAAGTTTCACAACTAAACAGAGCTATTGGAAATATGATTGAATTATCTTTTTATTCTTCCAGATATTATTTATTCTTTTCTATCTTCTATATATCTTTTAATTTCTGGGCTGCAGTGACCATTTTGTTCAATCTTAAAGCCAAGGCAGTTAAACATCTTTAGTGCTTCATCACCTTGTTGTTGATCTTAACACTCACTTGTAAATGCTCTGCCATTGTCATTACTTTTGCTTTCTAAGTGTTGTGAAGCAATCCACATGTTTTGCTTTCATATTTGACTATTAGGATTAGCTGTTCTAGATCTTTCTTATTTTCCACCAGCAATGTTGCATCATCTGCTGCATACTGAAGGTTGTTGATGGTCCTACCACCAGTTTTTATTCCAAAGGCTGATTCTTCCAGATGTGCCTTTCTCATAATCACTTCTGTTTTCATGTTAAACAATAAAGGCAATAGAATAAAACTCTGATGAATGCCTTTTCCAATTTTGAACCATTCTGTGTCTCCAAAAGCTGTCCATATTGTTGGTCAGAGGTGTGGTGAAATTCCCATTTCTTTTATGCAGTTCCGGAGCTTGGCATGATAACACAGTCAAAAGCTTTTATAATGGAGCACATGTAGATGTCTGTTTTTGTATTTGCTCACTCACCCCAGAATAAAGAGGTGAGATAAGTATATATGGGTTAAAATAGGGCCACAATTTATTGACAGCAAATTCTTTCTTCTTTTAAAGCTAGCCCTTACCCCTGGCAAGGGGACTTGACTTTAGTGCAACCAGGAAGGTGCTGGAACCTGCTTGACTTCCAGCCCCAACACAGATTCATCATTTACTTACATATGTTCCAAAGGGTGCTGCCCACCTGATCAGCACCCTCCTGAACTCACTGACTCTACAGGTAAATAATCAAAGGTGGCTCTCAGGTCTGCCATATTTTAACTGTACTTTCAGACCACACCTTATTATTTCTACTTTTCTATTCCTTTCTAATATTGTATGAGGGCTGCCAATTAGCTTAGTGTGACTTACCAATTGACTTTGCCACCCCAGCCCCGAAATAAAGAAATGAGACAAGAACTGTGGAGTTCAAATTGGGCCACAATGTATTGATTAGCTGTGTTAACTAAACTGTAAAGGATGAAAATCCAAGGGGGCCCTCAAAATAGTGCAAGTGGCATGAATTACAGGGTCTAATTAAATTTAGGAGAGTGCTGTCCACTAGCACAGCACCCATCCCAAAGGAACTGCTGCAGGTGCAGAAGCATCAGAGGCTGGGGCCACAAGACAGTCCGGCCACAAGTTGTGCCAGGCAGAATTCAAGTTCTGCTGGCTTATCCCCATCGCAAGCAGCCTTGACGAGCTTCAGGCAGTTCACGACATTGATGCCTGTCCTGTTGGTCATCTCAAAGCTTTGGCAGAAGAGCTTTCTGGTATAGATTTTATTAAAGTTTGAGATGACCGCCAGGTCCATGAGTTGGATGAGTGGGGTGGTGTTGCCGGGGGAGAGGGGGCATTACCCTGATGAATTTGAACTCCTCCAGCAAGTCATCCTCAAGGCCTGGAGGATGAGCAGCGGGATTGTCTATCACCAGCAAGGCCTTCAGCAGCTGCTCCCTCAGATACCACTGCCTTTTTACCCTAGGTACATGGAATCAGAGCTTCTGCTTCTCCTTCCACAAACCAGTACAGTATTCTGTTCTTAAGGCACTGGTTCAACTGATGAGCACACTTTGGTAACATAAAATAAGCATTATTACAACATAAAAAATGTAAGAATTGTAAAAGCAAAAATATAGAAATTAAGATTATTTGGTAGCATATTCCAGGCAAGACGTTCCATAAAACAAGAAAGTCTAGCTAAGTTAAGTAACTCTTCTAAGCTTGACTATAGAATCCATGTTGGATGAAAACTAAAAAGTATCTAAAATCAATGCCATGTGTGAAAACCTCTCTCTAACTCCAACCATCCCTCTCTCACAAAACAGTAATTTCCATTTCCAAAAGCATTCTCCTCCCTTCTTCCAGATGCTTCCAAATATCCCATCCAATCAGTGTCCAAAAAACTGAATATTAAATTAAGTCTCTGTGTTCTCATCCCCACCTTCACTTCCCATGGAAATGATTCTTCTCTTCTCTGCCAGCCTGTTTTGTTTTCAATTGGCCATTTCAACCATCCCCAGACAAATCAAGAAAACTCCACACCTCCGTCAAAAAGGCCATGGCTACCAACTCATACTTTATGGGTGTTGGGAAAGATGTAAAGGTGGGCCATTATCCACCTAATGAGCCTATTCAGGCCATTGTTCATCTTATGAACCTAATTCAGACCAAGGTGATATAAAGTCAAAGTGCACTATAAAATGGAGGATTGGTAACTAGCTTTCCTCAGACTGATGAAGGTGTTTGGATGAGTACGGAAATGTTTAAATAATCAAGAAAATAAGTCCAGTTGTCATGACACAACTTCCAGATAAATTCAGCTGGATGACCGAGAATCTTCCCAGATATCCTGCTTTGTTGTGTCTTCCTTCCTGAGCTCTGTTATTTATTTATTTATTTATTTATTTATTTATTTATTTATTTATTTATTTATTTAATATTTGCATTTATAAACTTCCTGACTTTCCCATTAGGAACTCTGGGTGGTGAACAACATAGAAAAATAAATAGGCAATAGGATATACCAAAAATAACAAATAAAAACAATTTTTTTAAAAAGCAAATGAATCAGCGAGTGCAAGATGGCAGCAAACAAATGAATAGGACAGCAAATAAACTAACAAAAAAACTCAACAATTTCCGAAAAGCAGCTTTAAATAACCAGTTTTTTAGATGTTTCTTGAAAATTGGGAGGGTCTCCACAATCCTTATCTCACTAGGAAGAGGTTCCATAGAGTCAGGCCAGCCACCAAGAAGTCCCGACTCTGTGTCTAAGTTTTATGGGCCTCCTGAGAGGTAGTGACATGAAGCAAGAGAGCTTGTGATGCTCTGGTGGGCCAGGCTGAAGCTGACCTTTAGGTGATACACTCCGCCAGATACTCTGGTCCCAAGCCATGGAGGGTTTTGTAGGTCATAACCAGTACCTTGAACCTTATTCCGTAGGCAACAGGTAGCCAATGCAGGTGAGCCAGAATAGGGGTGATGCAGTCAAATCTGCCTGCACCAACCAGCAATCTGGCTGCCACACCTGCTCCAGTCGCAGAACAAGGGTCAAGGAAAGCCCCATGTAAAGAGTGTTACAATAATCTATCCTCAAGATGGCCAGCACTTGTACTACTATCCTTTGTGTAGATAAGCTGCTTGCACCTGCAAACCACTACTGCAAATCCCTGAGCTGGCTGTTAAGAAATCACTACATAGCCCATTCAATATAGCTAATTCTGACAGTGTCCATCTTAATATATGAGGGATGGTGGTGGTGTGGCTCCAGATTGCAAAAGAGCAGATTCTGGATGCCATCATTTGTGAGTTTCAAAAAACATAACTGCTTGCACAACCATAGTACCTTCAACATGGTACCTGTGAAGGGTCCTGGCTTTCAATGCTTCCTTTGCCCTAATTCACCCTTACATATCAGTTTGGGACAATCTGTCATGAACTGATTGATTGATTGATTGATTGATTGATTGTACTTTTATACCACCCATCTAGCAACAAGCCCACTCTGGGTGGTTTACAACAATACTAAAAACAAACAGCAAGACAATTATAATAAGCAAAAAAGCAAAAACAAAGCAAACCCCCCAACATATATATATATACAAATTAAAATTTCAAAACATTACAATCAAAGATAGCATGTTGGGCAGAGAAGTGGGTCTATTGAGGGACACTGAGGTCACATAGGAAATACCTGCCTAAATAGCCAGATCTTTAAGGCTTGTTTGAAATCACTAAGGGGGCTGGCAGATGTCTGGTGGAAGGCAGTGGCAGAGAAGTTACTTGTCTTGGTAAAAAAAAGCCTAAAGCACAAAATAAACTTAGACTTGTCAGAGAGATTAAAGATAGTAAAAAAGGTTTCTTTAGTTATGTCCACAGCAAAAGATAAAATAAGGAAATGATAGGCTCTCTGTGTGGTGATGATAACCATTTACTAACAGGAGACAAGGAAAAGGCAGAACTGCTAAACAACTTCTTTGCCTCAGTTTTCTTCAAGAAGGAAAAAAAGAGATCCACTGGGACAAAGAGTAGATGATGTAGGAAGGGAATTGCAACATAGAATAGGTAGAGAGTTGATACAGAAACTCCTCAAAACATAAAATAAACTTAAGTCTCCTAGGCCAGATGAATTACACCCAAGGATATTAAGAGAACTGGCGGAAGTTATTTCACCATTGACAATAATATTTGAGAAGTCCTGAAAACAGGTGAAGTCTCCAAAGATTGGAGGAGGGTGAATGTTGTCCTCATCTCCAAAAAGGGGAAAAAAGAGGACCCAAATAATTACCGCCCAGTCACCTTGACTTCAATTCCTGGCAATATCCTAGAACAAATTATTAAGCAGACAGTCTGTAATTAAAAACAATACATGCCAGACCAATTTGATCTCTTTCTTTGATAGAAATACAGACCTGGTGGATGAGGGGAACCCTGTGGATATTGCTTATCTAGATATCTATAAGGCCTTCTATAAGGTTCCCCATGGTATACTTGCAAAGAAGTTAGTAGAATGTGGGATAGATAGTGCTACTGTTAGGTGGATTTGTAATTGGTTGACTGATTGCACCCAAAGGGTGATCATAAATGGCCTCTCTTCAGCTTGGAGAGACGTGACCAGTGGGGTGTCCCAGGGTTCTGTTCTGGGTCTGCTGCTGTTCACTATCTTTATTAATGACTTGGAGAAAGGAATAGAGAGTAGGCCGATCAAATTTGCAGATGATACCAAATTGGGAGGGGTGCTAATTCCCTAGATGAGAATCCAAAATGACCTTTACAGATTCCATTGGGCCAATGCTAATGGAATGAGTTTCAACAGAGGGAAATGCAGGGTCCTGCATCTGGGCAGAAAAAATGAATTGCACAGATATAGGATTGGAGACACCTGGCTGGAAAATTGTACCTGTAAAAGGGATCTGGGAGTCGGGGTGGACCACAAGTTGAACATGAGTCAGCAGTGTGATGTGGTGGCCAAGAAAGGCAGTGCGATTCTGGGTTGCATCAACAGAACCATAGTGTCTAGATCAAGGGAAGTGATAGTGCCACTCTATTCTGCTCTGGTCAGACCCGACAAGGAGTACTGTGTCCAGTTCTGTGCACCTCAATTTAAAAAGGATGTTGACAATCTTGAGCGGGTCCAGAGGAGGGCAACCAGGATGATTGCAGGTCTGGAAGAAATGTCTTACAAGGAGTGGGTTAGGGAGCTGGGAAAATTTAGCCTTACAAAAAGAAGGCTGGGAGGGGATATCATAGCTATGTTTAAATATTTGAAAGGATGTGTGTGTGGGGGGGGGAGAGAACAAAGCAGCAGCTGTTATTGCAGAACCCACTGTACAGGTGCTTCTACGCCAATGCTCGAAGCCTCCAACCAAAAATGGGAGAACTTGAACATTTGGCAGCTAGGGATAACATAGATATAATAGCCATAACAGAAACCTGGTGGAATGTAAAGAACCAGTGGGATATAGCAATCCCAGGCTATAAACTCTATAGAAGGGATAGAGGGGGCGGGTTGGAGGGGGAGTGGCCATTTATGTTAAAGAAGGGGTAAAATCCAGCAGAATGGAGATTGACAGAGGGTCTGATTCGACCATAGAATCACTGTGGGTTAAACTACCAGGTCCAAGGAGTGATGTGATAGTTGGGGTATGCTATCACCCACCAGATGGGTGGGGTATGCTATCACCCACCAGATGGGACCTTGAAATGGGGAGACAAATTATGGAGGTGTCTCAGAAGGATAGGATAGTAATCATGGGGGACCAATTATCCCCACATTTACTGGGCCAATGCGAGCTCCGGGCAAGAAAGAGAAACTGGTTTTCTCGACTTGCTGAATGACTGTGCCTTAGAGCAACTTGTCATGGAGCCCACCCGAGAACAGGCAGCTCTGGATCTAATACTGTGTGATACTCAGGACCTGGTCAGGGATGTGAATGTCACTGAGCCTCTGGGGAACAGTGACCATGCTGCAATCTCTTTTGCCATGCATGTTGGAGGAAGAGTGACAAGCAAATCAGACATAAAGACCCTTGATTTTCGAAGGGCAAACTTGCCTCAGATGAGGAAAGTAGTTAGATAGAAATTGAAGGGGAAGGTTGGAAGATTCCAATCTCTTCAGAGTGCATGGAACCTGTTTAAAACAACGGTAATAGAGGCCCAGCACAAGTGCATACCACAAAGAAGAGCTCATTTAAGTCCAAGAGGGCACCGGCATGGTTAACGAGTGGAGTTAGAGAGGCTCTAAAGCGCAAGGAGAGGTCTTTCTGTAAATGGAAATCCTCCCCAAATGAGGAAAATAAAAAGGAACACAAACTCTGGCAAAAGAAATGTAAGAAGACGATAAGAGAGGCAAAGAAAGATTTTGAGGAACGCATGGCTAGCAATATAAAGGGTAATAATAAAAGCTTCTTTAAATATGTTAGAAGTAGAAAACCTGCCAGAGAACCAGTTGGCCCTCTGGATGGTGAGGGAGGAAAAGGGGAGATTAAGGAGGACTTGGAAATTGCAGAGAAATTAAATGAGTTCTTTGCATCTGTCTTCACGACAGAAGACCTTGGGCAGGTTCCGCTGCCTGAACGGCCCCTCTTGACTAAAGAATTAAACCAAATACAGGTTAAAAGAGAGGATGTTTTAGGGCTAATTGATAAATTGAAGATTAACAAGTCACCGGGCCCAGATGGCATCCACCCAAGGATTATTAGGGAACTGAGAAATGAAATTGAAGATCTCTTAACGGTAATATGCTACTTGTCTCTTAAAACGGCCACAGTGCTGGGGACTGGAGGATAGCGGATGTCACACCAATTTTTAAAAAAGAAAGGAGGGGGGACCCGGGAAACTACAGGCCAGTTAGCCTTACATCTGTCCCAGGGAAGATGGTGGAAAGCCTCATCCAAGAGAAAATCTTAAAACACATAGAATAACAAACATTGCTGAGAGAAAATCAGCATGGCATCTGTAAGGGTAAATCTTGTCTGACAAATCTTTTAGAATTTTTTGAAAAGGTCAACAGGCATGTAGATTTGGGTGAACCGGTAGATATAGTCTATCTGGATTTTCAAAAGGCTTTTGACAGTCCCTCATCAAAGGCTGCTGAGAAAATTGCACAGTCAGGGGATAAGAGGGCAGGTCCTCTTATGGACGGAGAACTGGTTGATATCCAGGAAACAAAGAGTAGGTGTCAATGGTAATTTTTCACAATGGAGAGAGGTGAAAAGCGGTGTGCCCCAAGGATCTGTCCTGGGACCGGTGCTTTTCAATCTGTTCATAAATGACCTGGAGACACGGATAAGCAGTGAGGTGGCCAAGTTTGCAGATGACACAAAACTTTTCCGTGTGGTAAAAACCAGAGAAGATTGTGAAGAGCTCCAGAAGGATCTCTCCAAACTGGGGGAATGGGCTATGAAATGGCAAATGTGTTTTAATGTAGCCAAATGTAAAGTAATGCACATTGGGGCAAAAAAAAATTATCTATCAACTCATGGGCTCTGAGTTATCCGTGACAGATCAGGAAAGAGATCTTGGTGTGTTGGTGGACAGCTCCATGAAGGTGTCTCCCCAATGTGTGGCAGCGGCAAAGAAGGCCAATTCCATGGTAGGGATTATCAAAAAGGGGATTGAAAATAAAACAGCCAACATTATAATACCATTACACAAAACAATAGTAAGGCCGCACCTGGAGTATTGTGTACAATTCTGGTCACCGCATCTCAAGAAAGACATAGTGGAACTGGAAAAGGTGCAGAAGAGAGCAACTAAAATGATTACTGGGCTGGGGCACCTCCCTTATGATGAAAGGCTAAAACATTTGGGCCTCTTTAGTCTGGAGAAAAGGCGCCTGAGGGTGGATATTATTGAGATGTACAAAATAATGCAGGGTATGAGTAAAGTGGATAGAGGGAAGCTCTTCTCCCTCTCACAAAATACCAGAACTAGGGGACATACACTCAAATTGTGGGCTGGGAGAGTAAGAACAGACAAAAGAAAATATTTTTTCACCCAGCGCGTTTTTTGTCTATGGAACTCCCTGCCACAGGATGTGGTGATGGCATCTGGCCTGGATGCCTTCAAAAGTTGATTGGACAGATTCCTGGAGGAAAAGTCCATCACAGGTTACAAACCATGATGGAGATGTGTAATCAGAGGGGCAAGATGGCGGCGATCAGCACAGACGCTAGCTGAAAGCAGCCCTGGCCGGCGCCGATGCATTCCAGGTCTCTAGAGGGTGATTTCCATCCTATGATCACCCACTGGGAGCAGAGGATATCCCAGATTCGCTCCGAGGCATCCCGGGAGTGGTTCCCCTGCCTTGTGAGGATAGATACCCCTGGGGAAATAATCACTCGTGCGTCTGAGACCTTGGGAGAACCAGACGGTGGAGAAGCTGCCTCCTCCCCCCTTCTGCAAGTGAGTGGCTTTTTTCCATCAGATAGCCCTTCCAAAGATATAAAATGAAGCAAAAACTCACCTAAAGAGAATCCACTCTGTATTAAATACTTCTCTGCCTGTTCCTTTCTATCTGCTTACAGGAAGGGCTGCTTTTTTAATTTCTCCCGTCAAAGGCAGATAAAACAACAACTTTTACTTTCATTTTCGCCATCCCTGGCTCTATGGATATGGATATAACACACGATCTGCTGGACTTTCCTATGTATGCAGTTGCTTTTGCATTGCTGCTTTGGAAATGAGCAAGCTGACTACTCTGAATACAGCACGACATTTGATTCTCCTCTGTTAACTGATTTCTGTACTATTTCTGGAAATGAGTAAACTGGCTCTACTGTGAGCACAGCACGCTTTCTGTTGGACTTCCTCTGTTTGCAGTGGCTTTGCACTGCAATTTTTGAAATGAGCAAAAGTCCATCTGTATCAAAAAAGACTGTTTCCACTTCTCTGATCCATCCCTCCCTTCCAGCCATGACTCAACAACCAAGCCAGACCAACCAAGTCCTAGATATGCTTAACCAGTTAACTATGAGTCAGATGAAACTTATCTCAGACCCGAACACAGCCTTTTCTGGGTTAAGAACTGAAATGAAAGAAGGTTTTGCGAGGGTAGATGCCAGGATGGATTCCTTTTGTGGGAGGCTACAGGCGTTGGAGGACAACATGGGGGTTACAGACTTCCGTCTAGAAGAGATAGAAGCAACAATGGAATCTACTAATAGACAGGTTCTCATGCAAGAAATTGAATCTTCATCTAAAATTTTAAGGATTCAAGGTCTCACCTTTGATAAAGATGAGAATCTCTACAGTCTGGTTGGGTGTCAAGCCCCGCACACAGAACACACAGCAAGCCAAGTTCAGTTCTTTGCCAGGAACTTTAGTTGTAATCCAGATAAAGTACAAAGTACAGTCCGAGTCAATCCAGAATAACTTACAGAGCCAAATGCCAAGTTCAAGGGAAACAGAGAAATGTCGTAGTCAGGAAGCCGGTCCAAGGTCAGGAAACATAGAACGCCGTAGTCAGAAAGCCGGTCCAAGGTCAGGAAACAAAGTCAGGATAACACACAGGAACGTGGTGGCAAGGTAAGTGATGCGTTGCTCCCACAGAGGGTTCAGGGTAAACATGCTAGCTTTATCCTAAAACAGGGAGCACACCAATACCTCTGGCAAGGCTCCTGCTAGAACTCAGGGCTTTCAGATCTAATTCTACGCCTATCATTAAAGATCCTTTCCCTAGCTCTCCTGTTAGTTCTCCTTTGCAGGATCCTGCTCCTAGCCCTTATAGGAAGAGGAGATGTGCCCTCAGCTGCGTCCTCAGACTCAGCTGCCTGCTGGGTTGAACTACAAGGCTCCTCCTGCTGCTCTCCAGCATTTAACCCTTCACATTCGGGTTCCATGACAAGCAGGGTCCTGGCATTCGGGAAGGTCTGGCCGCCCTGCTTGAGGCACCCGTAGAAGAATTTCTCTGTGAAGTAGATGTGATCTATCACCAACGTACAGCCTATACTAGAAAAAACAAGCTCCCTTCGGAGGTAATAGTCAAACCTGTCAAAAGATACACCCGAGATTGCATCCTCAAAGTTATTCAAGATAATGAGGTGAAAATTGATGAATCCAAAGTGACAATATTGAAAGATGTTCCATGGGAGGTCCATCAATTGCAGAAAGAATATATGTTTCTTACCAAACTCCTGCTCAAACATGATATAAGATACAAGTGGATCTACCCTCAGGATTTGACCTTTCAATGGGAAGGGAAAATACAGAAAATTGATTCCTACAAGAAAGCTAGAACCTTCTCAGAGAAAAATGCAGAGAAGTTGGGATTCTCCCCCTCCTCCCTTTCCTCATCTAATTCCAAGGGTGAAGACTCAATCGATAACCAAACCACCACCAAAGATGATAGCCGATCCAACCAGGCTTCCAAACAAGGGACATCCAAGCAAGATCAAGATACTGGCGCGGTGGGAGGTGTCAAGCCAAAAAGACAATTTAGGCCTAAACCAGGGAGGAAATACCACTGGAAGTAAAACAAGATGGCTCAGAAAATCCTAACATGGAATATTAACAGATTAAATTCCCCGTAAAAGCGACGCAAGGCATTTAAACTCCTCCAAAAACAACAATGTGCAATTATCTGTTTACAGGAAACCCATGTACTGAGAAAGCACGAACAATACTTAATCCAAAATAGATTGGGCAACCTGTTTTCCACCTAAAATAAAGAAAAGAAGCAAAATGGGGTGGCACTATATATCAAACCAGAACTTTTTCCAACTCTTCTGGGAAAAGATCAGTTAGGTAGATGGATCCTTGTCCAAGCAAATGTTCAATCTAAAAAAAAAAAAAAATTATTGTTGGTATATATGCCCCAAACAATAATCATGGAAGACAAGTCTTTTTTGAAGAATTGGCTCAGAAGCTTCTGCAATATGAAAATCATCAGTTAATTATATTGGGGGACTTTAATGCTGTACACATCTCCTCCGTGGACAGGAAAATATCAAAAGGGAAAAAACACAGGACCTCGACTTCCACACTGCCAAAATCCTTTCTTGACATGTCCGACATTTTAGAACTCCAAGACATCTGGAGAAGGAAAAATCCACTCAAGGGCGGCTTCACTTTTTATTCAAGACAACATGCCTCTTTCTCCCGTATTGATATGTGCTGGGCTTCATCTGATCTTTTATTAAATACAAGGGACATAGAAGTTCTCCCGAGAACAATATCCTATCATAATGCTATCCTGTGAACCTTGAAAACTTCGGGTAAGCCCAGACACTGGAAAATTAATTCAGCTTTGTGGACTGACAAAGAATTTATCTTAGAGGCAGCCAAAGACTTGAATCTATACTTTGAATTGAATCTAAACAAGGGCACCCCACTGAAAACGGTGTGGGATGCCTCAAAACTTCAGAGGGTTTGTCATCCAATATATGGCAAGACGGAACAAAGAGAGAAAGAAGAAATCCGAATCCATTCTTAACATGATGAAAAAGCTAGAAAAGGACTTAATTCTTGATCCGCGAAATGAGGAGCTGAATAAAGACTTAGCCTCCTGCAGGCATGAACTCAATCTGATTCTAACAGCAGACATAGCCCACAAGATTAAATTGGCCAAACTGAACTTCATCGAAAATGTAAACAAACCAGGTAGATGGTTAGCTTATAAATTAAAAAAGGTACAATCCCAAAAACTTATTCTAACACTCAAAGATAAAATTGGGGAAAACCAGACAGACCAATCTCAAATTCAAAAAATCATAGAGGCATATTACCAGAATATGTTTAAGCCAGAGACAATGAATAAAGATGCCATTTTCCAATATTTAGAACAAGCCAATTTTCCAAAACTTACTGAAGAACAGAGAGTTATGACGAATGCTCCTATTACAATGATGGGAATAACAGAGGCCATTAATCATCAAAAAATGAACAAGGCCCCGGGACCTGATTCGATACCGGCACAATTTTATAAATTTTATAAAAAAAATTCTGAGATAGTCTCGGGAAATATGAAAAATCTCTTTACATCTATTTTAGAGGGTTAAGATATACCAGATTCATGGAAATCATCCCATACAACATTGATTCCCAAAGAAGAGAAATCCAGAGACTCGATCCAAAACTACAGGCCAATTGCTCTCCTAAATGTGGATTACTTAATATTTGCAACCATTTTGGCAAACAGATGGCGGATGATCCTACCGTCTCTCATATCCCACGATCAAAATGGCTTTCTTCCAAAAATACCCCTTCAATCCAATGTTAGAACTTTCCTTGACGTGTTGGAGTACTATGAATGTCACCCTGAGAAGCAGGTTGCCTTTGCATTCATCGACGCCGAGAAAGCATTTGACAGTGTATCTTGGTCTTTACTTAAAACTCAGTTAGATTATTTACAGTGTGGCCACAGAATGCTACGAGCTATAGAGCAAATTTACTCCGCACAAAACACTAGAATCGTAGTAAATGGCTACCTTACAGACACAGTTAAGATACATAAAGGTACTAGGCAAGGATGTCCTCTTTCTCATTGGCTGTTTATTCTATCTTTAGAAATATTACTCCATGTAATAAGAAATACCCCAGATATCCAAGGTCTACAAAGCAAAGGAGAAGTCTATAAGTTGCAAGCCTTCGCAGACGATCTGTTGGTTATTATGGAGGATCCACAGACCTCCCTTCCAGAGCTATTAAAGATTTTGGAGGCCTACTCTAAAATTTCAGGACTAAAGGTTAATAGAGAAAAAAACATTGTTGCTCACAAAAAATATGACCCCACTTATGACTGGAAAGTTGGTTAACCAGTCGGGTTTCCAACATGCTAGCAAGGCAAAATACTTGGGCATCATTGTGTCCAACCATTGTAACACTCTACTCAAAGATAACTATGTTAATGGTATAAAAGCAATCAAAGCTGACCTGGAAACTTGGTCAAGACTTCAGTTATCTCTAATGGGCAGAATTGCTGCAATTAAAATGACTGTCTTACCTAAATTGCTCTTTTTATTTCAATGTTTACCTATATTACCTAACTTCAAGATTATTTCAGACCTGGAAAAGAGTATATGTGTGTTTATATGGCAAAAGAAAAAAAGCAAGGATTAGAAATGTTTATTTACAGGACAGAACTAAAGCTGGTGGTTTTGCTCTGCCCAATTTGGTGTTGTACTACAAGGCAGCTGCTATGACTTGGGTTAAAGACTGGATCTTGATGACAAATAATAGAACACTGCAGCTTGAGGGTCATGATTTGGACAGGGGCTGGCATCATTATGTATGGTATAAGGGTAATATACCTACCCTTTTCAAAAAACATTTGATAAGGAATGCCTTAATTAAAATATGGCTATCCATAAAAAAGTTTTATCCTAAAGCACCAATGTGGCTATCTCCATTAGGAGCGATAACTGGTCCCCATACAAGTGCAAGCCTTAAACCTCTAACCTATAGACAACTTTTGAATGCTGATTGCTCCTTGAAGCCACTAGCAAAATTAATATCTGAAGGTCACAAGTTAGACTGGTGGAAGTACCAACAAATATATTCACACTTTAAAAATCTCACCAAAGAGGGGGGATTTATGACTAATGACACTCCACTCGACAAAATACTATCCTCTGGTGACTCAAAGCTTCTTAGTAAATTCTATAGTATTTTGCTAAAGGAAAAAATGATTGATACACCGGTAAAAGATACTATGATAAGATGGGCAGAAAAAAATTTGGTTATCCTATTCATCTAAACAAATGGGACTCCTTGTGGAATACAGTTAAACTCTTTAAATCTATAGCCTTTAAGGAAAATTCTTATAAGATGTTTTATAAATGGCATTCCCCCACACACACCATTTATCTAAGATGTATAATTGCTCACCCAAATGTTGGAAATGTAAACATGGCAGTGGTACCTTCTACCATATGTGGTGGACATGTAAAGAGGCAAAGGCATACCGGATAATGGTAAAATTATTTATAGAAATATATTTGAAGATTAAGTTAGAGCTTAGACCAGAATTTTTCTATTAAATATAGTAGATATTAATATCTCATATGACCAGAAATATGTACTTCATCATGTAATAGTTGCAGAAGGATACTGTATGCGAAATTTTGGAAACAACCAGAAGTGCCAACAGAGAGAAACTTCCACGAAAAGATAAGAGAATGTATTGAAATTGACAGACTCTCCGGTTTTCTAAAGGGAGACTACGAAGAGATTTCCAAAAAAAGATGGCAAGAAGTAACAAACTTATTAGTATTGTGATACTATTTGGTGATTCGTTAATATGCTAAATTGTTATTTTTGACTTGATATATTCAATGTAATCTTTATAGTGTATTCCCCCCTCTTCCCCCACACTCCCCCCTTCTCCCCCCCAAAAAAACCCCCAATAAAATTACTTAAATGAAAAAAAAAAGAAATGTGTAATCTCCAGGCTTAAAACCAGGGTACTTCAAGGGCCAGATGCAGGGGAGTTGTATCAGGAGACAGATACCTAGTCTCATGCTCTCCCAAACGCATCTGGTGGGGCCACTGTGAGATACAGGAAGCTGGACTAGATGGGCCTTTGGACTGATCCAGCAGGGCTCTTCTTATGTTCTTATGATGTCACATTGAAGAAGGGACATGTTTGTTTTCCATGGCTTCAGAGACTAGGACGCGGGCAGGGCTCTCAAACTACAGGAAAACAGATTCATTTTAAACATTAGGAAGAACTTCATGACAGAGCTGTTCAGCAGTGAAATATGCTGCCATGGAGGGTGGTGGAGTCAGCTTCTTTTGAGGTTTTTAAGCAGATGCTGGTGGCTCTGCAGCAATCCAGCAACCCTGTCCACTTCAGAAGGTGTCACAGGTCAAAGATGGGTTAACAGTGTCAGGCAAGATGATGCAGAGGACATCCGAGGTGGGACTCCTGCTGAACAATGGAGTCAATAAATCTCTTGGCAGCATATGATTATTTACACATTGACCTACATGATTGGTGTCTCTAATTCAAATCCCAATGCACTAGTAGTTGCACAGTTAGCAAAAGTTTGGTATTTGGTACAATTTTATATAAGATTTGCTACAAGAGCAGTTGTATCACCCAGTGCAACTTGGCAAATGGGGATTTTCACTCAAAAATTAGGTTGTAATTAGGGTATCCTTTACACTAAGCCTTGCCAAGTTGCCATATCTGCAGGATTGATAACTACAGTTTCACTTACCCATGGTTTGCTGCAGCCCTATATACAGAATACGCTGCACCCTTGCACCCAGCCTTATATTCTGCACCCAGAATATAGGGCTGCACCTTTGTCCTGCCCTCTTGTATAATGTATATGGGATTGCCTTGTAGACATGCTTTCAGGCTTCCATAATATATTGTGGAACTAATTCCCTGCAGATATGGAAATCCCACCATAATAGGAATCATTGTTTTAAACATTCTTTTGTGGGGTATAAATTCACAAAGTGGGAAGCTATTAAATCATTCTAACAAATGAGCTGAATTACTAATAATGTAATCTATGAAGTGGTTTGAAATGTTCTCTTTGTTACTCTATTATGCATAGAACAACAATGCCTATTTTTTCAATTTTTATCTACTTTCAACTGCCCCTGTTTAAGAAAATACAACAAGGGACTAAGATGAAGCTATTTCTATTCCATTTTGCATGGTGATCATGTTTTCATAAAAATACTGAGAATCGCTTTGACTAGGAAATAACTATGCATCATATTTCATTGATGTGTGGTGGGCATGTTTTGAGAACTGTGTAGAATTTGTAACAAACAGGCTTAACCTTAGCAGAGGTCTTGCAAATCCCAAAGCAGTACCAATTAACTGGGTTTAACAAACATGCTTCGAACATAAAAGGCCATGCAGAAGAACTTCCCACCACCTTTCTTTTCTACATTTCATGCACAAAGAATTCATCCCACCAGAGAATTTCTATTAGGGCATACATGCTAATTTAAGATTCCAGACTAACTCAACGATATTGATTTAAGCAAAGCAGTTGCATCTTCCTCTACATTGTCTGACTTTTTATGAGGTCTGGTATCCAAGTTAACCATTTAGTGTGTTTGGTGTGTAATCCTATGCACATTTATTCATGTGCACCACATAAACCAATGGAGTGTCCTGAGTAAAGAGAATTATAGGATTAATATCACAGAGCCCAGAGCCCAAAGAGAACTCCTAGTTCCCTGAGCTCCTTGCCCTCTGAATATGCCAGCCACAGAGTCTGGCGAAATGTCAGGAAGAAAAAACGTCCAGAACACAGCTAAATAGCCCAAAAAACTCACAACTATCAGATCCCAGCCATGAAAGCATTTAAGAATACAATAGTACAGTCTACCCAATTTATAGAGCTACTGTAATTGTTCAGAAAATATAAAGAACATGCATAACATGTTTTTATTACACAACCTAGCATGTTTGCAACAAAATACGGACCCTTGTATAACAAACAACTTGTATAACATAAAATTTGTACAACATAAAAAATTCCGGAGATAGGGGAAATTTGCTTAACATAATCGCCTATGGGGAGAATCCATACAACATAAAAATGGGATCACTCCGTTTTCAATGGATTCCTATGGGTATTTGTATAAAGGAAAATTTGCTTAACATAATTTCATTTGGGATGAATTAATTCCTTTATACAAGGTACCACTGTAGCACCATAAATATTTGCTGCCTGCCTTGTTTTAACATTAGCTAGTTATTTTATGGCTATCTATCATATAGATTATATTATTAGTTAAATAGCCATATTTTTCTGTTTTGATTCTGATACCCAATATATCATGTGATCTTTATGTCAAGCAAACCGGCCTGATTCCCGTATTCTGGAATAATACAGGAACTGAAATATAGCCGTTGTTCAGGTTTTAAATTTCTTTCTTTGGGGGCGTGACTTTTAAGAACATAAGAAGAGCCATGCTGGATCAGGCCAAAGGCCCATCTAGTCCAGCTTCCTGTATCTCACAGTGCCCCCACCAGATGCATTTGGGAGTGCATGAGACTAGATAGCTGTCTCCTGATACCACTCCCCTGCATCTGGCCCTTGAAGTACCCCGGTTTTAAGCCTGGAGATGATACATCTCTCTATCATGGTTTGTAACCTGTGATGGACTTTTCCTCCAGGAATCTGTCCAATACCCTTTTGAAGGCATCCAGGCCAGATGCCATCACCACATCCTGTGGCAGGGAGTTCCACAGACTAACAACGTGCTGGGCACTTGTTTTTTCCTGAGCAAAATAAACAAACAAACAAAAACCATATACAGTGGTTTGCAAAAGTATTCGGCCCCCTTGAACTTTTCCACATTTTGTCACATTACAGCCACAAACATGAATCAATTTTATTGGAATTGCATGTGAAAGACCAATACAAAGTGGTGTACACGTGAGAAGTGGAACAAAAATCATACATGATTCCAAACATTTTTTTACAAATAAATAACTGCAAAGTGGGGTGTGCGTAATTATTCAGCCCCCTTTGGTTTGAGTGCAGTCAGTTGCCCATAGTCATTGCCTGATGAGTGCTAATGTCTAGAGTGCACCTGTGTGTAATCTAATCTCAGTACAAATGCAGCTGCTCTGTGACAGCCTCATAGGTTGTCTAAGAGAATACTGTATTGGGAGCAACACCACCATGAAGTGCAAAGAACACACCAGACAAGTCAGGGATAAAGTTATTGAGAAATTTAAAACAGGCTTAGGCTACAAAAAGATTTCCAAAGCCTTGAACATCCCACGGAGCACTGTTCAAGCAATCCTTCAGAAATGGAAGGAGTATGGCACAACTGCAAACCTACCCAGACAAGGCCGTCCACCTAAACTCACAGGCCGAACAAGGAGAGCGCTGATCAGAAATGCAGCCAAGAGGCCCACGGTGACTCTGGACGAGCTGCAGAGATCTGCAGCTCAGGTGGGGGGATCTGTCCATAGGACAACTATTAGTCATGTACTGCACAAAGTTGGCCTTCATGGAAGAGTGGCAAGAAGAAAGCCTTTGTTAACAGACAAGCATAAGAAGTCCCATTTGCAGTTTGCCACAAGTCATGCGGGGGACACAGCAAACATGTGGAAGAAGATGCTCTGGTCAGATGAGCCCAAAATTGAACTTTTTGGCCAAAATGCAAAACACTATGTGTGGTGGAAAACTAACACTGCACATCACTCTGAAGACACCATCCCTACTGTCAAATATGGTGGTGGCAGCATCATGCTATGGGGTGCTTCTCTTCAGCAGGGACAGGGAAGCTGGTCAGAATTGATGGGAAGATGGATGGAGCCAAATACAGGACAATCTTGGAAGAAAACCTCTTGGAGTCTGCAAAAGACTTGAGACTGGGGCAGAGGTTCACCTTCCAGCAGGACAACGACCCTAAAGATAAAGCCAGGGCAACAATGGAATGGTTTAAAACAAAACATATCTATGTATTAGAATGGCCCAGTCAAAGTCCAGATCTAAATCCAATCGAGAATCTATGGCAAGATCTGAAAACTGCTATTCACAAATGCTGTCCATCTAATCTGACTGAGCTGGAGCTGTTTTGCAAGGAAGAATGGGCAAGGATTTCAGTCTCTAGATGTGCAAAGCTGGTAGAGACATACCCTAAAAGACTGGCAGCTGTAATTGCTGCAAAAGGTGGTTCTACAAAGTATTGATTCAGGGGGCTGAATAATTATGCACACCCCACTTTGCAGTTATTTATTTGTAAAAAATGTTTGGAATCATGTATGATTTTTGTTCCACTTCTCACGTGTACACCACTTTGTATTGGTCTTTCACGTGCAATTCCAATAAAATTGATTCATGTTTGTGGCTGCAATGTGACAAAATGTGGAAAAGTTCAAGGGGGCCGAATACATTTGCAAACCACTGTATGTATAAAGAGCAAATATGTCTAAAGTTATGTATTTATAAGCTAATATATGGGGAGAAATGCTGAAAACATATTGAGACTGGCTTGGAAAGCAAACTTTCATGCATTCTTTATTCACAGACTACTGTGAGGAAAGGGTAGAAGAGTCTTATGAACAAACACAATATTATGAAGTTAAAATGATCCATCCATCCTGGCTTGTTAGTAACTTTAGATGCAACACAAACACTAAAGTTATTTAAATAAAGTTATTTAAATAAACTGTAAAATTATCTTCATCATACTGCCATAACTATTATTTTCAGTATGATCAACAATAGTAAGAATATGATCATCATTATCATTAATGCTAACATCAGTTCTTCAAAAAACTTCCAGTTTATGAATATGGGATATTGTGCTTCTTGTATTCATTATTTAAAACTCCAAGGAAGAGCCAAATTTTGTGGCATAATGCTGTGCTTGCATGGCTGAAAGAAAAAAGGGTGCCAAATTTTGCATAGCAAAGGGCAGCCAGAATGTTAACAACATCAATGGCAGTAGTCAAAATGGTCTACAGAATGGTCTCCTCTCTTCACTACCATTGCCCTCCCAGACGTGAATAATGAATGACTCAACACAAAATTGTATTGGATTTAAATTGGGCCACAAATGTATTAAGATCTCAATTGACTTTCAAATTGCAAATTTTCTTCCGTCAGAAAAAAGGGGGCTTGCCTGTAGTGCAAGTAAGTGCTGGCCTGGGTCTACTTTCACCTCCATCCCACTCATCCTCAGTGTGTTGCTCCTTCCGAAGAGTGCTGCTGCTGGACTTGTTCAGCCCTCCTCCAAACTCCAGGGGACTGTCTCCCCCCAGGCAGCCTTGCACGTATTGATCTTTAAACTATATTGTCTTATTAATGCTATACTGACTTGATCCTATGATCTTCAAATAAAGGCTGCCTTCTACCCTTAAGGGCACCCATATCATGAACTCACTTTAATTCTATCTCCTTGCACTACCTGCTGTTGTGACTGGATAATATATTGCCTATTCCCAGCAATGAAAATTGAATGGGTAAAAACACACTGTTACCTTATAGCCAATCTGAGTAAAAGTCAAAAATTCCCATCCGACCCTGAAGCAACCAGCTAGTCTCATTCTCATTACTCCTAGGGTGGGTGGGAGGGTTGCTTGCAAAACACCAAGTTGCCAAGCTCCTGCTCGCCTGACCTCGAGGCAGTGCAATTTTGTACGAAAAATCAGGTCAGGTAGGTAAAGAAGCCCCACTGTGGACTATGCCACATGGATCCATCATTCACAGAATGGCATGAAGAAAGGGAAAATTCCTGAAGCTGATTCTTTTTTCCTCCATCAATCTGCTACATTTCACACAAACAGAAAGCAATTGTGAGGGTTGCTTTTCAACATGCATGATTGGTAGTAAGTAGAAATCCCATAGAACATATTCAGGCTGCCCTTTGGTATATAAAGCTTGCCATATTTTCCCCCTTCTATCCATGCATGTACAATATTGTGCAGTAGTGCTGGGCCATTTCCTGGCACTCTGAATTGTGTATATAGGAAGTGAAATAGGCCACATTCAAAACCAGGGGTTTAAAAAAAATTATAAACAATTATTTTAAACAAGTCACTGTTTTACCTTTTGGGAAGGTTTTTTTTAAGCTTCACTGTTTTACCCCCTTCCATGCAGGCTGGATTCCTTCCACGTTAAAAAAAAAAAAAAAGCTGCTGGGACCAGCCATTCCCTTTCAAAATAAGCAAAATTGGTCTTTTCAATTTATTTGATTTGTTTTGAATCTGCAAGCATAGAAAGTTGCTTGTGTCTGCATGGGGGTGTATAAAACAATTTTACATTTAAAAATTAATAACTGAAACACCTTTTGTCCAAATATTGACATGTTTGGCATTGAGCATCAGCAGTCTGTGCGTTACATCTGTGCTAAATTTGGTGCTAATCTGAATTCCCATTTCAAAGTGATAAGCATTTGTTTAGGATGCCCCCATTTTTAGGGCAGAAGGTTGCAAATTGTTGATTTGCCCTGCGGCACAATATGTTTTTCTGCCCACCGGCACTGTTGTTCATGCAGTCAAAACCACACCTTCTATGGACAAGATAGAGGGGTCGGCAAAGGTAACACCAATGTTTGCAGAAAAGTCAGCACCTGCAGAAACCATCTCTCAGAGGGGGCTGTTGCTTTCGCCCCTTTACGACTTGTTTCTATAATAACTTATTGACATAGAATGTAGAGGTAACTGATGAGGAAAACCAGGAGAACCAGGTGAGAGGAGAAAATAAAATGGAATTGCTAGAATTTATAGAAAATCTTTAGAAGGAGCAATCTCATTCTCTGAATAGTTGACTTCTAGAGGAGTAATTTCAACATCCCCAAGAACTGAAGGGACATCTGCCCCTAGACATTAATGGAAAACAAAAAAGAATCCTGAACATCATTGGGATTAAGCACAAGTATATTCAATCCACTTATCCCAGACTCAGAAATTAAAGTGTGCATGTGTGTGTTTGTGACCTGAACCAGAGAAACTGAATAAAGGTGTGCATGTTCATTGAACACAACAAATAGAATTGAGTGGCTAGAACCCTGGAAAAACACTGTGTATCATACAAAAAACCTTCTTGGTTTAATTATGATGTGTTTCTCTGTATTCTACCTGCATCCCCATCTGTCCTCTGTTCGTATCAGATTTGTGAAACTTTGTGTTTTCCTCCCTAATGCCATATTCATTTGTATATTCAATTCCTCCAAAGATATGGATTTTTGTCCACATTTTTCTTTTCTAAATCACATTTTGTGTATTTTCCTATTGCACACATTTTTATTCATTTGGAGATTTAAAATCATTGCAAAATTGAGGATCACTAGCTTTGCAAATGTAAAGATTTATAAGGCCATGTTTCTCAAAGATTCTCAGGAAATATAAATCAGATAATTTTCATGAGAACCTAAAAATCTCTGATATCCATCCATATTCTTGCACGCCAAATAGCAAAATAATGTTTCAGAGTCATATTGGCTCTAGTACTGATATATGTCTGTCCCTCCTGAAATTGGAACGGATGTCAATCCATACATGCACAAGAGTAACATTGGTGCTAATATCATGTGTTTTGTGCCAATTATGTCAGTACACTATTATGCCACTTTGACCACTCACTCCTCAAAAGAAAATGGAGAAAGCCCAAAACACCAGTGAAGGCTGAGCATGATTATGAGACATAGAACACTTACTGCCTGCAAAAGGGAACACAACAAAATGGTTGACAACTAGAACTGAAGTTTTCCATAGTATGAGTCAAAGAAAGAAAAGCAAAAACAAAGGATATGATAAAATATGGCCTTATTAAATAGGCCCTTACCGACCCAATTACTCTATGATTGTATGAAAAAATGTTTTAGAATAACAAAAATACAAAAAAGAGCAGCCAGTACAATATTAAATATGTTCCCATTGCTTAATAAATTACCTCTGATCAAACTATTAATTAAAATAATAAAAATGTGCAATGCTCAATGTTACTCAAATATTTCCCATAATTTCTGTACATCTCAAATTATATATATGTGTAACTCATGAATTTTTACACATAACAAGCTGGAATGCCAAGGCAGGCCAAGCTGGAATCACAAAGGACACAGAATATTCCTCCCAGAAAAAGAATAAAAGAATGACTTTGTTCTGACCTCTTTTCCAGGTGCCCACAGAGTAAACAACAGTGGCTGAAGATGAATTTTCTACCCAGACTGAAGCATCAGATGGGCTGCTCATTCATCATCTAAATGAAATATATTCAAAGACAAAGGACAGCACTCCAGATGCCACCCTTCACTCTTACCCCCGTTCCTTTTCTGCATTAACCATCATGTATAAAGCAGAAACATGATAACTCTCTTTGCTAACCATTTCTGTGGGCTGTGATCAATTTTAATCTGGCTGCAATTCCATGTGAGGGTGAGATCGACCAAGGTACTTTCAGGGACAAAGCACACTTTCTGTGCCATTGCTGTTTTCCCCGATTTTGTTTTCTTCATTTTGTTACTCAAAACATCACATTTGATATCTGCGATTTTGAGTGGAAAAGCCATCAGAGAGAAGAAAATGCTGACCCAGTTTCCCACCAATGATGATCTCACTCCAAAATCTATCCCTCCAATTCCTTGATTTTTTTTCCTTCCCCAACAGAAAGAGACTTCCATAAGTAAGAAATGAAGTAAAACCTATAATTCTTGTATAGTGGAACGTTCCCCAATGCATTCCAATCCCCCCTCCAAATAAATTTCAGTCTTCCTTAAATGTAATGAAACAGCTGTTAACCAGAGGACATTGCTTCCTTTTTAGTGTGTCAAGCTTTGACCAAAAAATTAAGAAGGAAAATGCTTCAGAATTGTTGGAGTTGGAGGGGGCAGGGATAAGATATACTGATTATATTTGCATGTATGAACTTAATTCCAATTTATGGTGACCATGATAGTTTACCGTTCCCTTCTTCTAGGGGCACCCTGGGAGTGTACAGCTTGCTCAAGGATACAGTGGCAGGCTCTTCTCCCTGGTGCCACAGTGAAGAATAAAATTCTCCATCTATGGCTCCACAACCAGGTATCTGTCTCATTGAGCTCTCCAGACAGCCCCAGCACTGTATATTGAATGGGATTAAAACTAAATCCATAGAAAAACATTTTAATATTTTGTCTCAAATATACACTTGCACCTTTTTATTTGGAAAAAAATTGCTCACAGTAAGTGGCTGAAATTTGCAGAACAACAGAATAGGGCTATCGCCAAGCTCTAACAGGAAGACACAGAGAGAGCTTGACAAGTAGCACCTTTCTGTTGTTTTTAAAGCATGTGGTGCTCATACACAATGAGGGGTGCATGCAAAAATATGTTTGTCATACAAAGATAGCAGTCAAAAGAGGAAGAGTCTGTTTATCCATGGAGGCTCCCCACATGACCCAGAAACTCATCTATGCGTGTTCTGCCTCATTTGGGGAGCTTACCCTGGAACTGTTACCTGTCCTATCTTCTGACTGCCAAGTTCGCATGATGAAAGCAAGGATGACAGATGGAGCAAGCAAGCTCCTTCACAAATGGTGAGGCCATCACCATTATGAACATCTCAATAGGGCCAAGGCTGTAAAATTATCTCTGTTGCAGGTTTACACCTATGCATATTTTGCTAAGCAAAAATGCATCTGTGGGATTTTTCATTTGCATTCATTTCACTTAAGATAGCAACTACTGTTGGTTTTTTGTTAAACAAAGAACATTGCAACTTTGTACATGCTTTTATGTTTTTAGAATTTAAACTGGAAATGGGGCAATTAACTGAATTTCTGGAACGGAAAAGAGTGTTATATTCAAATACAGTTTGATTTTAAAATTCTCATACCTAACTTTTTTAGAATGCATTGTCTTTGTGCTTAATTCTGCTTTTTAGATAATGCCTATATCACAGAATCATAGAATCATAGAATCATAGAGTTGGAAGAGACCTCAAGGGCTGTCCAGTCCAACCCCCTGCCATGCAGGAACCCCCATCAAAGTACACCCAGTAGATGGCCATCCAGTCCCTGCTTAAAAACCTCCAAAGAAGGAGACTCCACCACCCTCCATGGCAGCAAATTCCAATGCCGAACAGCTCTAACCATAATGAAATTCTTCCTAATAATCAAATGGAATCTCTTTTCCTATAGTTTGAAACCGTTGCTCCGAGTTCTAGTCTCTGAATCCATGTAAAACAAGCCAGCACCCTCTTTGATATGACATCCTTCCAAATATTTAAACATGGCTATCATATCCCCTCTCAACCTTCTTTTTGTAAGGTTAAACATTCCCAGCTCCTGGTCACCCTGCCCTGAACCCACTCGAGGTTGTCAACATCCTTTTTAAATTGAGGAGCCCAGAACTGGACACATTACTCCAGGTGGGGTCTGACCGGAGCAGAATAGAGGTACTATCACCTTCCTTTCTCTAGAAACTATGCTTGTGTTGATGGAACCAAGAATCACATTGGCTTTCTTGGCTGTTAACTCATGTTCAATTGGTGGTCCACCAAGACTCCCAGATCCCTTTCACAGATACTATTCTCCAGCCAGGTGTCTCCCATCCTATATCTGTGCAATTAATGCTTTCTGCCTAGATGCATGACCCTACATTTGTCTCTGTTGAAACTCATTCTATTAGCTGCCATTTGCCAAGCGGCCTGCTGCTTATCACCACCAGGATCGATCTGCCTCGAGGCCGTCGCCCGTGCCGCCGCTTGTTCTTCCTGCGGCCTGCTGCCTTCATCGCACCATAGAGGATCGGGGGTGCGGAGCTTCCGCCTCCCCCCCCATTCACCTTGGAGGCTATGGAAGCCTGTGGCGAGTTCCCAGAGTGCCTGCCCTATTTGTGGAGGACTGCGGGGGTTGTGGGCTGGAGCAGTTCATCTTGCTCCCCCCTCCACTTTGTCCCTCTCCGCTATGTGGGAGCATAGGTGGAGGCAAATGGACGCGGCAGCCCCTGTGCATTGAACTGTCTGGGGGCCCTGCTCGGCTCCGAGAGCAGCAGTTTGGTTCCCCCCGTGGTGGTTCCTGCTGTGGGACTAGCCAATTTCCATCTTGGCGTGCCGCCCTATCCTCCTGTCCTGGGATTTAGACTCGAGGGTTGGACACTCTTACAAGTTCCTGGAGGAGTACTGGAGGCAGACTTTACCACCTAGGCTGTGATTAGAACACCTGGCTGTGGCCCAGGACTGTGCTCCATTTATCCGCCGCTGCATTCTTCCATCCTGGCCTCTGTTCTCCCCCCCCTTCGCTTGGGACCCCCACTTCATTTATCCCCCTATCCCCTTCCTTGCCCTGGTGATGCCTAATTTCATGTTTTGTTATCTTTTTATTGGTTACTTTAGGGAGGGTTTATTTTTATTTTGTACTGTTTATTATATTTAGTTATTGTTTTGTATTCTGTTTGGTTGTATTTCTTTTATCAGTATTGTATACTATTTTGCCTTATTGTTAGCTGTCTGTCCTCTTTTTTTTTCTCTCCCCTCCTCGGTCGCCATGTTGGTAGGGACCCATATCTCAGTGGTGTCTGGCCGAGGGAGATATGCTTCTGGCGGAGGGACCGGTTGGGTAAGAAGAACTAGGGCCAGGCATCTTCTGCCTTTCCCCCGTTCTGATCCCCTCGCTCACCGCCTTGTTCCTGGGTGCCATTCCGCCAGCGCCTCCGACCTGTCCTGCCTCCTGATTAATGCCAGGTCAGTTCATAATAAGACCCCTCTCATCCTCGACTTGATCGTGGATGAGCGAGCCGACCTGGCATTTATTACTGAGACCTGGGTGGGCGCTGAGGGTGGAGCTTCCCTCTCCCTCTTGTGCCCCCCTGGGTTTCAGGTTCAGTGGGCGGGCAGATCGGAGGGTAGGGGGGCGGGGGCATCGTTTACAGGGAATCCCTTTACGTCAGCAGTTCTGCGACAATGGTGTGTTCTGGGGTTGAATGCCTCCATCTATCAGTGGGTCAGCGAGATAAGTTTGGCATTGTGCTGGTGTACCGTGCTCCCCGCAACCCAGCACAATCCCTCCCAGAGATCGCCGAGTTCGTTTTGGCTGCTTTGTTGAGATCCCCCCGCCTTTTGGTGATCGGGGACTTCAACTTGCATGCTGAGGAGGAACTCTTTGGTGCGGCTCTGGAATTCATGGAATCCATGACTTCCATGAACTTATCTCAGCATGTTCTATGCCCCACCCATAGAGCTGGCCACACCCTGGACCTGGTGTTTTCCTCCATGTCGTCAGACTCGTGTCTGGGGGTTAGGGGTATTCTGTCCCTGCCTGTGTCATGGTCGGACCATTACCTGCTAAAATTTTCCCTGTCGATCGCCCCCCCGCCCCGCAGGGAGCGCCCGTCATACATCTTGGCCTGTCCCCGTAGGCTCCTGGACCCTGCCAGGTTCATGGAGGCCTTCGGGGAGATCTCTGGCGGTCTGGCAGATGATCCAGTCGATGCCCTGGTGGAGAGGTGGTATGTGGGTACCACTGGGGCAGTGGACCGGATCGCCCCCAAGCGCCTCCTGCGATGTGGAGACCGCTCCTCTCCGTGGTATACGGCTGAGTTGCGGTCGATGAAACAAGAACGTAGGAGACTGGAGGTCATTTGGAGGGCAAGCCGGACGGAAGAGAATAGGGCTGCTCTTAAGCAGCTGACTGGCCGCTATCGTCGCGTGATCAGGGACGCTAGAAGATCTTATGTCTCCCTGAGAATTGGCGAGGCCTCGAACCACCAGGCGGAGTTATTCCGGGTGGTTCGGGACCTCTCCAATCCCAGTCAGCTGAGGCCTCCTCCTAGTGATTTCACTAGCTAGCAATTTGCAGCCCACTTTAGATCAAAAATTGAGGCCATCTGCTCCGACTTGCCCCCCAGTTACTCTAGCCCACCCTCTGAGATCTCTGGTGCCTCACCCCTCCGTTCTCCCCTCCTGGACGAGTTTGGGCCGGTTTCCTCAGCGGAGGCCTCCAGAGCCATGGCTTGTTGCCGGCCGGTGGCCACTCCCTTTGACCCTTGCCCAGCCTGGCTCATTAAATCTGCCGAAGGGAACATGCCTGAGTGGGTTTCCGCCATTGCCACAGCCTCTTTTAGGGAGGGATGCTTCCCTTCCCGATTAAAGGAGACCGTGGTGAAACCCACTCTTAAAAAACCTGGCAAGGCATCGGACAATTTATCCAGCTATCGTCCGATTGCCATTGTTCCCTTCCTGGGCAAGGTTGTCGAGAGGGTGGCTGCTGTCAGGCTTCAGTCATATCTGGAGGTAAATCATATCCTGGACCCCTTCCAGTCTGGATTCAGACCTCTTCGCGGAACCGAGACTGCCCTGGTCGCTCTGCAGGATGACCTCCTCAGGGTGGCTGACAGGGGGAGTTCCTCCCTGTTGGTTCTCCTTGACCTCTCAGCTGCCTTTGATACCGTCAACCACGGGAACCTACTGGTCTGGCTTGGGGAGGCAGGAATTGGTGGTCAGGCTTTGGCCTGGCTCCGTTCCTTCCTTGGCGCCCGGACTCAGCGGGTTCAGCTGGGTGATGTCTTGTCGGCTCCTTGGACTCTCCCTTGTGGGGTGCCCCAGGGGTTGGCAATCTCACCCATGCTGTTCAATGTTTACATGAGGCCGCTGGGGGAGGTCATCAGGAGATTTGGAGTTCGCTGTCATCAGTACGCTGATGACACGCAGCTCTATCTCTCCTTTTCGTCGTCTGCAGTGGAGGCAGTTCGCTCCCTCGATCTGTGTCTGGAGGCCGTTCTGGAATGGAGGGTACAATATGAGGGTACAATGGCCCCCTCCCTATGCTGGGGGGTGTCTCCCTCCAGTCTACAGACAGGGCCAGGAATCTGGGCGTGGTCCTGGACTCAGCCCTCTCCCTGGAAGCCCAGGTGATGGCTGTCTCCAGGGCCGCTTTTTTCCATCTCCGCAGGATCGCCCAGATCCGCCAGTATCTTGATGAGTCCTCCCTGAGACAGTCGTGCAGGCCCTGGTGATCTCGAGGATCGACTATTGCAATGCCCTCTACATGGGGTTGCCCTTGACCCTGGTCCGGAGGTTACAGCGGGTGCAAAATGTGGTAGCTAGGCTGGTGGTGGGTGCCCGTAGATATGAGCACATCACCCCAGTCCTGGCTCGCCTGCATTGGTTCCCAGTTGTCCTCCGGATCAGGTTCAAGGTCCTGGTTTTGATTTTCAAAGCCCTCCACGACCTGGGACCAGAGTTCCTGGCGGAGCGTATCTCCCAAAGGACAACTGGGTCCAGACCCACAAGACTGGCGCAGGCGCGCTCACTGAGGGTGGCCACACCCAGAGAGGCACGGAAATTGCGCACGCGAGACCGCGCCTTCTCCGTGGTGGGCCCCTCGCTCTGGAATCATCTTCCCAGTGAGGTGCGCCTGTTGGAGTCCCTGCCCGCCTTTAAGAAGGCCTTGAAGACCCACTTCTTTAGAAAGGCCTTTGGCGACCTTTTCAGTTAGTCTGGTTTTTATTTTATTTTTATTTTTATTTTTTTATTTTTTTATGCCTGGGCCCTGCCTCCATCTTGCCTCATTTTTGTTCTGTGCCTTATTACTTGTTTTTATTGTTGTAAGTCGCCCAGAGTTCCCTTTGGGAAGATGGGCGGGATACATGTCAAATAAATAAATAAATAAAGAAGCAAAGGTGTTACATGTGCCGATCTTGGGGCCATAGGAATAACCTACGCTGCTGCGTTCTGGGACAGCTATAGCCTCTGAATATTCTTCAACATTTATATTAAACATTTAAGTTTGTGTTTAGCATAGCCAGTCATCAAGATTATGGGTGTGGCCAGAAGATATATATATATCTATATCTATATATATATCTATCTATATATATCTATATATATCTATATATATCTATATATATGCATGTTAGGGTGGATTCGGGTTTCTTCCCATGTAGAAATCTGGTTGTTTTGGCGACGTTTCGACGAGGTCTCACTCGTCATCTTCAGGCTGGTGTTCTGGCTTCTTTCTTCTTGAAGCAAAGCGTGGTCTCAGTTGAAGTCCTTCTATAAATACTGCTGGGGGTGTGTGGTTTGCTTGCTTTGTTGCTGATTGCAGGTTCCTTTGTTCCTTTGTTCTTTTGTGATCTTGTTCTTTTGTTTCCTTTTGGATTAGTTTGGTGATGGTGGTTTTTTTTGGATTAGTTTGGTGATGGTGTCACCCTCACCAACCTGAGGAAAGATAACAACATAATCATTCTCCCAGCAGACAAAGGCAATGCCACAGTGGTGATGAACACATCCGACTACCAAGCCAAACTATCCAACCTACTACAAGACCCTGCTTACATACCTTTGAACACAGACCCCACCACCTACCTGGAAAAAACCACCAAAGCCAAAATAAAAGCCTCTCCCTTAAGTGAAGAAATCAAGCCAAGCATCATCCCCAGAGAGAAATCATCCAGATGCCCCAAGCTCTACGGCCTCCCCAAGATTCACAAAGAAGGAACACCTCTCAGACCCATAGTCAGCTCCATAGGCTCACCTCTACAAAACCTCGCCAAATTTCTTGCCAAACAACTCCAGCCCTATGCAGAATCCATCACTTCATACGTACAAAACTCGTTCCACTTCATAGAAATTATAAAGAAACAAGACCTACAACCCAATGACCTACTCGTGAGCTTCGATGTTGTTTCGCTCTTCACACAAGTGCCCATTCAAGAAGCCTTGACAGCTATCCACAACAAATACAACCCCCCCAAGCACATCCTAGATCTGACCAACCACTGCCTAACCAACACATACTTCATCCACAATGGACAAAGATACAAACAGATAGAAGGAGCACCCATGGGATCACTTCAAGAAGAAAGAAGCCAGAGCACCAGCCTGAAGATGACGAGTGAGACCTCATCGAAACGTCACCAAAACAACCAGATTTCTACACGGGAAGAAACCCGAATCCACCCTAACATGCATACCTATACCCGTGAAAATCTACGAAAACAATTAAAAAGTCAGTTGCTTTAAAGAGAGGTGTTGTAACTGACCAGGGCTTGGTGGAAATAAAACACTGTAGTAACAATAAGTGAATGCATACATATATGCTTTATTAAAGTATATAATTACATCAGCCATAATTATATTGACAATACTGAACATCTGATTGTAAAGCAATAAAGTTACCTTGTTTTTTTTTTCAAACCACAAATGTGGTGTCTGACTCTCTGATTTAAAATATAAGCATCTACTGACCTGTTGGGTTTAATTAAATAATTAGTAGTGGATAGGTCCAAATTGTGGTAGGCTTTGTATATAAGCATCAAAACCTTTAACCTGATCTGGGACACAACAGGCACAATGGAGGCAAGCCAGAACCAGACTGATTTCGTCAAAATTGTTTGCACCTATCACCAGTCTTAGACCTGCTGAAGTCTCCAGATCAGGCTTAAGGGAAGCTCCATGAAAAGATCAAGTAGTTGATCTGGGAGATGATCAAAGCTTGCACCAAAGACCTTAGGGAGTTCTCTCTCAGTACTCTTGAGCATGTTTATTAAGGCTGCTTTCCCTAGAATTGTGGAATACACAGATTAAACAAACAAAGAAATAAAGTCTATCCTTATACTCTAGAAAACATGGCATGTTCAATATTTACCTCTCCTTTCCAAATTTTGTTCACCTCTTCCTTGACTTTCATGTGATAGCTGCAGTTTTCCTGGTAATAAATTCACACATATCTCCCACATCCCTCTCCTCCTTCCAATGAGCCTGATGAGTCCTTTATCTGTTTTCACAGATAGCCATCTTTCTATATCAAATACCAATATGAATGATAACCTCATCATCTCCCAAGACAGATGGCTTTAGGTAAAAAACAAACTTGTGAAGATGGATTATATTTGTATCTTGACTGGTATGTGGGCCTCCAGAACATAACATGCAAATTGTAGCAATTTCCTGAGCAAAAAAAATATTCCTCAAAGGAATCGGAAGTGATAACTGTGAAAAGGATGTCTCTTTTTAAAAAGAATATGGATTTCTTCTGTGACTTACAATTAATGATTACACAGAATTAAAAAGCCATATAAAAATATCTTCCTATAAGGATTTGATTTTCTTATCTCATTGAAGAAATATGCTAGCTCACAAACTAGTGATCTGTATAATCACCAGCTCAGTGTAAATGGCAATCAATTATTATCATAGTTGCAGCTAATTTTACTGCAGTACGTGAGGTACACTCAATGGCATGTAATGGGGAGATGAATAGTTGTGCAAGACATTAATTACTAGTACCATTCACCTATCTTCATAAATTATTGTTGACTTGTTTGCATTTTCCATGCACATATGCATCATGTGATTCCCTTATCAACATATGTCACATTATGTAAATGGTGTGGCAGTTGCCAGTTTGAGGAAGTTACTCTGTAGCCATTGAGGCACACTACCATATTTATCCTTGAAAGAATAAACACAGGAAAGTCAAATGTGGTAAGGGACAGGGGCCCTGTTTGGCCACAGTATGTCCTAACACAACCCTCTACTTATAATTCACAGTTCTTCCAATCCATAAGGCTATTGGTGGCTTAAAATACTCTACTTAAGCACCAGGAAAAGTTCATTAAGTAATGTACATCTTCCTTTGCATATGGGTGGCTTTGAATCTATTCCAACTAAAGTCAAGCACAATCAGGTGAAAACCTTTACTAAATAAAGTTACAAATTATACAGTAGCAATGACTTCTTAATTGCTCACACTGCCATTCCTAATAAACTGCTAGAGCTCTCCTAGCACTCTTCTGATAATGGCTGGTCTCACTATAAAAGCTAGTTAATTATTAATACCTGCTGGGTCTGGGGAGTCACTGGATTTGTGTCATGCCACATTACCCGACTGTCTTTGGAGCAATGATAGAATAGATTTTGTAAAAATGTAAGTAAATAATCATTAACTGCCGGAGAGCTTGGAGTTAATTCAAGCACATCTCAAAGCACATGAGTATGTGATAGAGATAGCAGGCCAATCACAGCTTGTCTGGAACATCTCTTTTGGACCCTCTTTCGAAATACACTGCCTAGTATTCTAGTGAGAATGGCAGAACATGCCAGCAGCACCATTTATTTATTTATTTATATGATTTATATACTGCCCATCTACCCAAAGGCACCTCTGAGTGGTTCACAACATAAAGCAAACTGTTACAATATAAAATAATTCAAGAACATAACAAAACTAAAAGTAATGCAAATAAAAACATAAGTCAACACCATTCATAAAGTCAAAGGTGAATACAATGGGTTAAGGGCAGACAAAATCAGTGGAACAGTGAAACAGTTAGTAACCAGGGAAAGCAGATTTAAACAACCACACCTTCAAAAGTTCAGCAACATGGGGGCATGACAAATCTCTAAGGAAAGTTTGTTCCAAAGTGTAGGGGCCGCCACCTAGAAGGCCCAATTCCCTTTTTGTTATCTTGTGAACCTCCCTCGGTGTTGGTACCCCCAGATGACCCACCTGGGATGAACGAGTGACATGGGCTGAACTTTGGGGTAGGAGCCATTCTAACAGATAGGAAGGTCCTAAACCATTTAGGGGTTTGTATGTCAACAATAAAACCTTGAAGTCAACAGTAATGGATTGGCAGCCAGTGCAGTATGGCCAGCATCAGGGTGATATGGTGGAATCTTTTTGGTACTCAAAACTAATCTGGCTGCAGTATTCTGCACCAGCTGAAGCCTCCACATTAACTTCCAAGGCAGCCCCACATAGAGAGCATTACAGTACTCTAATCTCAAGACTACAAGCACATGGACCAATATAGTGAGGGTCCCAGGGTCCCAGAAGGCGTGCAGCTGTGAAATCCACCAGAGATGGTAATGAGCATTACGGACCACTGACACCACCTGGGCCTCCATATTGAGTGCTGGATCCAAAGTTACGCCAAGACTGCGCACCACATCCCGCAATAGACAATTTGTACAAAGATTGCCATTGCACAGAGAGATCGTAGTTTTGCAATTGCACAGAGAGAACATAGTTTTTCAAAGAGATTGTTGCATGCACAACAGCAACATTTGTAATCTCATATGGCATAATCATCTATTCATACTGCTCATACTGTGCTGACAGCTGGCCCTCCAGATGCTTAGGTCTACCACTCTTAATCATCTATTTTTGGCCATAGTGGCTCTTCTAGAAGAAGTCCAAAATACTTGGAAGACCACATGTAAAGATGTGGAAACTGGGGAAATTGAGATTTGTCATGTTTCAGAATTCATTGTTATTAACAAGCTAGTAACAACAAACTTTCATGAACTTTCTAATGAAATGAACTGTTTCATGATTCACTCTGACTAAAGACCTATTTTGAAGGCTATAACTCAGATGTTCCAAATCCAGTCTTGGAGGGGGAAATCATCTTAAGAGTCAATCCAAGTTTGGCAAAGATTGGCTTTGGGATGTTCAAGTCAAAGCCTACATATGAATTGTCAATGCCAATAATAGTTTGATGCTTCATTCCATTTCAATCTGGGCCAGCATGTTTCCCTGGAGCACCCTGAAATAAACCACAACATTGCCCCATTTGTAGCGTTTTTTGCTTTGTGGTTCATTTTGTGCCTGTTTCTAACAACATGTCCTCTATTCCTGTGTGACAACACCCTGGAAACAGGAGTAATGCATATGCAGTTCACCGGCCAATCCCAGCAGGAGGGCGAGGGATGGTATGATATAAAAAGGGTGGAGCCTAGTCAGTTGAGGCAGTTCAGTTGAGTTGAGTGAAGTTAAGTTGAAGGTTTTGAGAGTGAGTGCTGGGAGAGAGCACTGCTCTGTGAGAGTTCTGTCAGGCAGTGAGGGCTATACTGTTTACTAGTTATTAAAGACAGGGAGGCTTGAAGAGTTGATTAAATCTAGTCTATGTTAAAGGCAACACATACCATCTTCAGTCATTGTTATATTTATTTATTTTCTCAATAAACTTCATTATTATTTTTATGTTTTACATCTGAGTCTGTCCCAGTCCCTAAGGTGATGATTTTAAAAAGGTGGCAGCATTACCAAGTGAATAAAAGGTGGCAGCATTACCATTTCCAACACAATTACATGTGTAAAAGGGAGGTGTCGTCACAATTTGATGGCACAGCAGTGGGATGTCGAAATAAACCCAGTTGTGCCTTTGAAAACCCAGTGTCTGAAAGGGGGTGACGTCACATCCTGCAGTAAAGACATAATGACCACAGTTCAGTAAGGACTGTATAAAATTTACCATCCAAATGTTTTTGGACTAAATTTCTCTACAATGGGACTGAACTTCTCTGCATTGGTCAGCATTCACTGTGCTGACTGGGGTAATAGAAGATGCAATCTAACAGCTTCTAGAGATGAAGACTATATCTCCCTGAAGTATAGGTCAGACAAGCATATGTGCCTTCAATGTGTACAAATGCAGTTTTGACAACCCATAAAGGAGTTATATGCTATTTAGATAAGGTGAATCATGGTTCAGTGGTTAGCTTGGTGGAAACCAAAATTAGGAGTTTGCATAGATGCTATGAATGTCCTGAACAGGAAAAGCACCTCAAAACTACACAGTTAATTGTGTAACCCTATATTGAAGGTGTGTACAACCTACGTATATGTGAAAGAGGAGTGAATTGAATGTGCTAGCTGTGTGTGTGTGTGTGTGTGTGTGTGTGTGTGTGTGTGTGTGTGTGTGTGTGTGTGTGTGTGTGTGTGTGTGTGTGTGTGTGTGTGTGTTGCATCGTTACAGTCGTGAATGACTCTTCGTGACCCCATGTCCATGGAGTTTTCTTGGCCGGAATCCTGGAGTGGCTTGCCAGTTCCTACTCCAGGCGCCCACAGCACCTGGTATTCCCTGGTGGTCTCCCATCCAAGTACTAACCAGGGCCGACCCTGCTTAGCTTCTGAAATCAGGCGATATCAGATGTGCTGCTGTATCTCATATATAATATCCTCATATACCTTCATGTATAACATTGTCCACTAGACATGGCCACAAATTGGCAGTTTGGCAGTTTGTGCCACTTCACGTGATGAAAGGGAAGCTGGGGTGCTGCTTCTGAGTGGGTGCCTGCTGTGCTGAACCACATACATCTGTTTGGTTGTAATTTAAACTGGCATTAACAGCCAAACCATGGTTTGTGCCCATCTCTATCAGCAACTGAGGAGCTCCTCCATTCCAGGCTATTCCCCACAATTTAGTCAACTCAATATCCAGGTTTCTCAATTGTAGGAAGACTCTTCATGAATTCCCTCATTTCCCTCTGCATATAGGAAAGATAAGCTATGATAGTGAGGCACATGGTGGAACAAGAAGATTCATGCCATTTTGAATGCCTGCAGAAGATGGATTTGTCAATGGCAAAGTCCTATTGCTTAGAGTAAATCAAACTAGAGTCATCCCAATGGGAATTTGGTGAGTCAGGTGCCCTGCAGACGAATTCTGAAGATACCTTGCACAGCCAGAGTCACTGATGTAGCCACATTACAGTGTATGAATAAAAAGCTAGTAATAATCAATACCACAAAGAGAAGAAAATTACAATATTTCGGTCACATAATGTGCAATAACAAATACTATCTGCTACAGGTTATGTTTCAAGGAAAAATAGATGGGAAGCATGGCCCGTGGCATAGAAGAACATTCTGACTTAAGAATTTAAACCAATAGTTTGCAGTGATTCTCTATTCTCTATTTAGAATAGCTTTGGATTGCCAACATTCTACAAGGACATGACACTTGAAGAATGTGTTCCATAATGTCTGTTGATTCAACTGGGCCTACTCTAACAGTTAACTTATGCTCATTTGACTCAATGGAACTTATGGAGAAGGTGACTTATCAAAGCCCATTGAGTCAATGGGCCTACTCCAGTGTGATTTATTGCACCAAGCAACAGGACTTTACCCAATGCCTTTCTACTATGATTGCTAAGCAGACTATCCATGCCAGAGGCTGGAATCAAAAACCACTCACTTGAAGGGCAACTACAGATGAGGCAGGCTATTGCTGTTATGTCATGTCCTTCCTGTAGGCAGTTTTCTGGCCGCTCTGGGAAGAGGAATGTTTGATTACATAGGCCTTTGTCCGTTCCAGAAGGTTCTTGCTGTGAATTTATTTCTCTTCACATTGGAAGACAAACAGCAGTGTTGAAAAGGGGAATCTGAGTCTCGGTTATTCTACAGATTTGTTGATCTTCAATGTGCACAATTAACTCAGTTTTGAAACCTCATTAAACATTTTTAGATTCAAGCTCCTCTATCATCTGCATACATGTCTTTCAGTTTGAAGCCAGACAATAAATATATATGTAGTACGCCTAAAACACATTGATTCATTCCCCCTCTATCTAGAAAGTTAAAACATTGTATAGATAAAATGGAGGGGGGATGACCTGTTTTTCTTGTCACAACAAACAATAATAATTGTTAATGATTAAACATAGTGTTAAACAATATCAGGAATCACTTGTTTCTGGTAACATGTATTAATCACAGAATAGGAGGTACAACAAAATGCAATCTGTTACAAATGTTAATTTCCCTCCTCCAAGTTTGCCACTTGATGGAGTTATATTTAGCCTCTTCATCAGAGTAGCCTGCTGCAGACTGGCAAAATGATCTTGTATGCATGAAAAAGAAAAGAAAAGAAAAGTCAGGAAGGCACTGTAATAATTTTGCCATGTAGGGTGTTACTGCTCAGGATTGTGGACAGCTACACCATTTTAAAGGACATTCTACCCCCACCCCCAAGTCAATTGAGCAAGACTAGTACTCACTAATTTGGTCGTTCATAATATTCCCAAAATGATTTTCTAAGAAATTATTTTGTAAACCCTGAAAATCCTCTGAACTTACTGGTTCCTCTCAGTCATTCACAGTGCCATTTTTGGGACATAAAACACTTGGCAGCTGGTAAATTAGTTTGCCATTAGTGTACAGGAAAACGCCTATTTAAGTCTATTGCAAGTCTACCATGGCGTCCTTTCTGTTGATGCATCCCTATGATGTGTTAATAGAGGTCTATTTTACATCTGAGTCTGTCCCAATCCCTAAGGTGACGATTTTAAAAAGGTGGCAGCATTACCAAGTGAATAAAAGGTGGCAGCATTTCATTAGCACTACAGAAATTCTGTATAAGACTATTGCAGGTAATATTTTCCTTCAGTCTTTAACCTTCTAACCTTAAACTGGTAGAAGGAGAGATGAAACTGTGCACAGGCTTGTAATTTGTAACAGCAGCTCAGTATCTGACATCCCTGAACCACCACCACCCGTGTGTGTGTGTGTGTGTGTGTGTGTGTGTGTGTGTGTGTGTGTGTGTGTGTGTGTGTGTGTGTGTGTGTGTGTGTGTGTGTGTGTGTGTGTGTGAGAGAGAGAGAGAGAGAGAGAGAGAGAGAGAGAGAGAGAGAGCTTGATCTTGCTTTATCTTCATCTCTTCTTCAAGTATAGTGATGAACTGGACTGAAGCTATACTGCTTTAATGTACGAATGAAACACCATCACCTCTTCCATTAGGTTCCTTGTGTATTAAGGGTTTTGAGACATTGCTCACATGAACTGCAGTAGTTGTGGTATACACAGTAGTTGTGATAATTCACAAGGGATCCAATGCCATACGTTTTTTCTCTCTTGATAACTGGTTCATGCAAAATAGAAGGTGTTGGAAAGCACAGAGATGTTCAGATCTAACTGTGATTAATCTGAAGCCTGGAAAAGAAGCCCTAGGAAAGAACAACTGAAAACATATTGGTTTATTTTTCTCTAAACAGTATTTGCTGGCACAGCTACCTTCCATGAGATTTTATCCACTGGGTACATTTGGATAGTTGGGTCCTTCACCAAGAACATTTGTGAACTTGATTCTTGGTGCAAGCATTAATTACTTTAAAAAGATCCAGATTATTGGCTGGGCTCAAATAGTTATGTTATTTAGTTATAAAACGCAGTACTGTTAGGCTAGTCAATGAAATAAATGGCCGCAACATATCTGGAAATATGAGTGAACAGATGTTTAGTGCAAGGAAATTAGGAATGCTGGGATATAGAGTGTTTTCTTAAGCTGTAATCTTAACTGCATTATAATTTATCTATGCAATGTAAGAGGTTAGCCATAACAATCCTTTCAACACAGAAAGGTACAGCTACCATTGGACAGTTCACATCATGTGCCATCTCGAAGCTTCTGGGAACAGAGAAGAGAAGCTATTAAGGGATAATGTTCCCCCCTGGTGCCAACCTGGCCAGGTTTAAAGGGCTCCAGCCATTGCAGTGCAGCAGGAGCCCTCAGAAAATGGTGGGGAGGGCAGTGCGATCTGGAACTTGGCACTGCTTTGTAAATGGGACAAATCCTGTGGTTTTCTGATGATGCTGACATACTCTTGATCTTCTACCTGATGTAATTAAGTATGCAATCAGTTTGTAGTCAATGCAGAAGGTATCACAACCCCAAAGGCCAGGGTATTCCAATCACTATCCTTTTGTGCTGAACTACATTCAGAATCATGGACTGATTGTAATTGTGAAGACATATAATCCAGGATCCATCATTCATTTTGCAATCATGGATCCCCCTGGTGGGTAAAAAGATGTGCTTCTTTCCATCTTAAATAGGGATGGGCACAAAATGGAAATATAATGTTTTGTTTTGCTTCATTTCGTGCTCACATCTTGTTTGTTTTATTTTGTTTCTTACAAAAAAATTAAAAAATTTTGTACAAAATAAAATGAAACAAAATGGCTCCCCAGGTCCTAGAGGCATTTTTAAAGGGCTCCTGCTGAGCTGTTATCAGCTAGACCCCTTTAAAGCTGGCCCAGTCGGCACCATGCGGATCCCCTGGTGCCAACTGGGCCAGGTTTAAAGGGGTCCAGACATTGATAGCTCAGTAGATCCTTTAGAAAATAGTCGGGAGGGCAGTTCTGGTGATCACACTGCTGTCCCGATCATTTTCTGAGGGCTCCTGCCAATCTATCAGTGGCTGGAGCCCATTAACCTGGCCCAGTCGTCACCAGGGGTCCCCCTGGTGCCAACTTGGCCAGGTTTAAAGGGCTCCATCCATTGACAGAGCGTCAGGAGCCCTCAGAAAATGGTGCAGAGAGATCGGCTCCTGCCGATCTGTCAATGGCTGGAGCCTGGAGCCCTTTAAACCTGGCCCAGTCAGCACCAGGGGGTCCCCCTGTTACATAATGGGCCAGGTTTAAAGGGCTCCAGACATTGACAGATCAGCAGGAGCCCTCAGAATATGGTCCAGAGGGCAGCGTGAAACTGCCATCTGCACCATTTTCTGAGGGTTCCTGTCTCCTGCCAATCTGTCAATGGCAGGAGCCCAAAAATGATGGAACAAAATGGTTCATTTCAATGGAAAAACAACAATTTTGTTTCATCTATAACAAAATGCTTCTTCCTTGTTTTGTTTCATTTCATTTTCTTTTGTTATTTAAAACAACAAAACAGTATTTCATTTTTCATTTCCTGCCCATCCCTATTCTTAAATCTACTAGCAATCAATTTCATTTGAAGACCAGAGAACAAGGTTATTTGGATAAGAGGTCAAGGGTTTAACTGCCTTGCTTCCAGATCACCCAGAAGTCTCAAATACCAATGTCAAAAGCACAATCTTGATCAGAGCATATTCATTACCCTCTTCTATTTGCTATGACTAAACACAACTCACAGTGAGTCGGCTAATAAAACTGAAGGTGAAGGGAAAATTCAGTCCTAGAGTGAGATCATATCGAAAACAGGGCTCAGTATCCTTTCATTTATTTAGATACACATGGTTCAAAAATATTATTTAAAATTTAAAATTATTGAAATTATTTTTGAAACAATGGTTGGAATTGTTATGGGATGGACATATATGGATATCGAACAAAATAATTTTAGTGAGTTAACAAAATAAGTTATTAATTATTTATCAAAATTTAACAAAAACATTTGGAATGCATATTTGGAATGCAAAAATTATTTTAGCTAATCTATTAAATATTTACACCATCCACTTTGTATATTTTCACAGTCTGCTTCTATCTCTTGCAATTATATTGTGCAATACTCCTGTTAAACAAAAGAGGGTCCTCTGCCAATGTAACTGTTTGTTGTTATGTTCTATCAAATTAAAACCAAATATAATGCCTATAATAGAGATTTCAAGACAAGCGAAATATTTGAGTAGGTGTACAAGTTCCACATCACCAGTGAGCTTCCATGGCTGAGCAAGAATTTGAACCTAGTTCTCCTGAGTTCATCTCTTACTTTATCCACTTTACTGCGTTATCTAGCCTGCTGATATATCGGTGCATATTGTTGATGTATTTTTAAAATATGCATTCCAAATGTTTCACATTTGCACATTCATCTTTAGAGCAACTCTAACACACTTCAAAATTATCACTTCACATATAGTTGGGATGGGCACAAAGTGAAAAAATAGCATTTTGTTTCATTCTGTTTTATCCCTTCCTGTGTTTTACTTTGTATCGTAAGTAATGAACATTTTTTTAAAAAAAAATGTTACTTACAAAATGAAGTGAATGCCCCACAGGCAACAGTGCTGTGCTCTTGATGACCACCAGAGTCTCTTGAAAGTCGGCTGAACAACACCTCACCCCCAGACTGGGAACTATATAATTTCACATCTGCCATGCACGGTGTCCAAAAACCCATGCATATGAAACTCATGCGTCTTGCTCACCTACACAGCACTTGTGTCCCTCCAACTGGCTTTCAAGTCCAATTTTTAGGCTAGTAGACAGAAAGCCCATGAGTAAAACTATCAGGGAAATCACCTAGAAAACCTCACCAATTCCAACAAACCACCTAAATGAATTTTGTGGCCATCATTATATCCCTCAGTAGAAACAGCAACTCAGCACCAATGTTCTGCTCAGTTTAACTGAGTTCCTGTTAAAAAGAAATCTGTGATGGCTTAGAGGGCATCATCCACTGCTATGGAGACATTTCTAATTATACTGCAAAGCCTTGTGGAAGATTGTGGAAGAGAGTTTCAGGAGCCACTACTCTCTCAACAGCCATTTTGGAGCAAAATTCAGCTCTCCCGAGGACCTCCTGAAGCCAGCTAAAATTGTTCTTTGTCTTGTTTTCAATTCTCCCCTACATCACTTCAAATCACTAAAAATCTTTTTAATCTTTCCAATTTAATATATGTGCTGCTGAAGCAAGCACGGAAAACCTTTTTGAGCCCCATGGCACAGTGGCTAAATGCCTGTACTGCAGGTTGTATTTGTATTGTATTGTGCATTCGCTGACTTGATCAGCTTTGTAAGCCGCCCAGAGTTCCCTTGGGAAGATGGGCAGGGTATAAATCTAATAAATAAATAAATAAATAAATAAATAAATAAATAAATAAATAAATAAATAAATAAAACTGTGCTCACAACCTAAGGTTCAATGAATTATTGACTCAGCCTTCCATCCTTCCGAGGTTGGTAAAATGAGTACCCAACTTGCTGGGGGGTGGGTTGCAATGTGTGGCCTGCATACTGTAATTTGTAAATTGCCCAGAAACTACTTGAAGTGGTATGTGGCGGTGCATAAGCAGAACACACTCATTGCCAGAATCCTACTGGTGTTTGTAACTTGTTGTGGCTGATTATAGCTAATTGGTGAGTTTCCAAGGAACATTTCATTGGCACAGTTGGGTGCATGACTAGTAGAGATGGGCACAAAATGAACTTCTGGTTTGTTTCATTATTCGTTATTCATTTTGTTACGTAACGAAACCAATAATGAACCGCCCCCTCTAAGAAAAATGAAACAAAACGAAACAAAATGAAAATTTCTGATTCATTTTGGTTCATTTTTCATTCTGATGGTGTCTCCTACCTGGAGTGGTCCTGGAATGGTCCAGTCCTCCTGGCTGTAGCGCTGGTGGCAGGAGAGAAAAAAACAAACCCGATGGGCCCGCGCCACAGCTGGTAGGCGGGCTACGTAGTTGGCAGTAAAAATAATACACTGGGTCAGCAAAACTTTTTTTAAAAAGATCCAGCGCACGGGCCCCGGTACTGGCCCGTGAGCACTGGACTCGGCCCATGGGCGAGCAATTTTTTTTTAAAAAAAACCCAACAGCTGATAGGTGGGCCATGTGGTTGCCAGTAAAAAAATTAACAATAAAATAAAAATAAAATAAAATCAACAAAACCCGATCCAGCACGTGGGCTTCGGAACCGGCACGTGAGCACCAGATCTCACCCGCGGGCCGCAGAACTGGCCCATTGGCTGGCAAAACTAAAAAAACCCAAACTATCTGGTGCGCGGATCCCAGTACCACCCCGTGAGCACTGGACCCAACCCATGGGCTGCCGAACTGGCCCGTGGGCTGGCAAAAATAAAATAAAATAAAATAAAACAAAATAACAAAAAAAAATGATCTGGCTCGTGGGCTGCGGTACCGGCCTGTGAGCACCGGACCCAACCCATGGGCTGCCGAACCATCCCACGGACCGGCAAACATAATAAAAAAAGCCAACCAGCCTGCACTACAGCCGGTAGCGGGCCATGTAGTTGGCAGTAATAATAATAATAATAATAATAATAATAATAATAATAATAATAATAATAATAATAATAATAATAATAATAATAATAATAATAATAATAATAATAATGAAAGGAGCACTGACCCAGCCCCAGTGGTGGCCGGGTCAGCAATCTAAAATGAAGAAAAAAATAAAAAAATATAATGAGCGCCAACCTGGCTCCAGGAGCCGCACGGTTGGCACTTTAAAAACAAAAACAAAACAAAACAAAACAAAAAAGGAGCGCTGATCCGGCCCCAGGGGTGGCCAGGTCAGCACTCCAAATTCAAGAAAAAATATAAAAAATAAAGCCAGCACTGACCTGGACCCAGGGGCCCTGTGGTTGGCATTTGCAGGGGGGGGGACAAGGTGCTGGCCCCAAGCCAGTGCCTCAAAAAGCCCCTGCCGCAGGGGCCAGGATCACCCACCACCGTCACTGCCCGGTAAGGACCCAAACCAGCTCAGATTGGTTCGGGTTCATACGAATTTTTGTTGTAAAATTCGTACCAACCTAAACCAAACCAAGGGTGAGCCTGGAACAGACGAACCCGAACCATGGGTTTTCTGTTTCGTGCCCACCTCTAGTGACTAGACACATGACCAAGACATTACCCAGCACACTATCAATTAGCTGTAATTAACCATGGAAAGTTAGAAATGCCAGAATTCTGTGATATGAATGCTAAATAGGATACAAAGGATCTGTTGTGATATTTTTGTGCCTCAAATTAAAGAATAGCTCTTTGCTCCACCCCGTAGTCACCATAAAATCACACAAATACCTCTGCTTAGTGATTTTTGTGCAGACAGGACACACTTAGTAGAGCATTCAGTTGTGGAAGTAGGTGCATCCTTTTAGGTGTACTCTATTCCATTCCTGCAAAGCTAGGTGGCCTGTTTTGCCTACTGTGTGAATTAAATAACCTCACATCTATATCATGGATTTATGTGCCAGTATTTAAATATTTTTAATCCTACCTTTTGCCTTCAAAAGGGCCCAAGATGGCTTTCATCCATGAAAAGACAATATTTGAAAGCTAAAAATAATAAGCATATGGATGTTTAAAAGTAATAAAAACAAGTATTATGTTTTTAAAAATCAACACTGAAACAATAATTTGTATATTAAGAACATGAAACAGTATAATTTTTTAGATTGTTTTGAAAAATACTACCAAGTTTTGGCATCCTTTATATAGCAATCACTGAGGAGAACAGACCAGAAAGGCTTTTAGTGTTGGAACAGGGAGAACTAAAATTTAATCCTAGCGTATTCAGAACTCATAAAGACTCCTTGGTGTCCCTAGGACAATTAATTTTTTTTTAGCCAACCTATGTAACAGAGTAGTTTTCAGAATAAAATGGGGAGAAGGGACCCATGTGAAACAACCCTGTATGTTGCTGATTTATCTAAACAAAGATGAATTCCACGTCAAGGGACATCTCATTATTGTTCTCATGAGGTTGCTGTTGGTTTTCTGTTGTTACTTTTTAATGATGACAGAACTCTCCTTACAAATCCATAGAACTGCCATAGGAATGAGTGATTGTGACTAGAGATGGATACAAAACAGAAAAATAATTTTTGTTTCATTTTGTTTCGTTTCTGTAGTAGTTTCATTTTGTTTCATTTGTAACATATCTTTAAAGTAGTTTTGTTACAAAATGCAATGAAACACTATGCTCCCTGGATCATTAAGGGCCAAAATGGCAGAGGAGAGTCTTCAAGCGATTCTAGGTAACCACATGAAATTTGGAAAGGTTTGGGGGTAGACATGGGCACGACTAGGTGAAATTGTCGTTTCCGTTTTTGGTTCTCGTTATCGTTACATAACGGGTAACGGTAACGAGAATTACTCTGCTCCAGCTCGAACCCGAACCGGAAAAAAAATTGGGTCTGATTTTTCGTTGTCGTTCATGGCATCGCGGCGATCGCGCGATGCCAAGCAGCACAGAAAAAAAGTTTTAAAAATAAAAATAAAAACAATTCCCGGCCATAAAAGCAGGCGAAAATATGCCTGCCTCAGTGAGGGCACCTACCAAGGGGTGGTTTCTGGGGGGTCCTGGCCTTCCCCCCCTCCTGTCCTGGGCTACTTGCACCAGGCTGGGGGGGGGGTCATCCTCGTCGTCTCCATTTGCCATGCGGTGGGGGATCCAAAATGGCGACTGCAATTTTTCTTTTGAAATTGTGGTCCAAAAACCCAACCAAAGCACCACAGAAACATGTGAAAATTAGGTATTTTAAATGCCTGAATTTTTATAGTAGCAGCAATGGGTTTTTTATAGCAATAAAACGTCGTATTGATTTTATTTTATTTTTATTTTTATTTTTTTACACCTGTGCACGTGCAATGATGGGCTGGTCATGGGATGGGACCATGCAAATTTTTGTAGCCATTCCACCAATCACATGGCTAGGTTTTGCTGAGACTTCTGGATGTGCCAGAGAGGGCATAAAAAGCCCACCAACCCTAACCCTAACCCTAACCCTAACCCTAACCCTAACCCTAACCCTAACCCTAACCCTAACCTGAACCATTACCCTTAGCCTAGCCCTTACCCTAACCCCAACCCTAACCCAGATTCGTACGCAAGTACACTTCCCTTCTTAGTGGGTCAGAGTGATGCACCCAGAGAGGTGCCTTCAACTCCAGAGACCCACTCCCTCCCTCCCTAAGCGTAACCTGAATGCCAGCATGCTTTCCTTCTTAGTGAGTCAGAGAAGCGCCAACGAGGTTCCTCTGACACACTAACCCCCACCCTAACATAGTGTTCTTAGTGAGACAGAGAAGTGCCGATGAGGTTTCCTGTCACACTAACAAACCCAACATAATGTATAACGGTGGCTACACGTTACGCTCCCTAAACCACTGTACAAACGACAGACGACAAATGGAAACGACAAATTTTTGAAAAATTTCGCGACAAACGGAAACGACCCGAAACGGCCCGTCCCAACAAACAACAACTCGAAACGTAATTTTTTCTGGTCGTGCCCATCTCTATTTGGGGGGTTATGAAGATCCAAAGGGCTAGTCCCTAGGAAAAAAATATTTCAGAACTTTGGAAGCCAAGCTGTGGACAACCTGTGCAGCTTCATTTATGATTCCAATAGAAAAATTGGGGCCCACCAACCGGGAAGTGTAATTGCCACCAAAGTGGGTGGCAGCAGTGGTGGTGGTGGCGGCGGCGGGTGGTGGTGGTGGAGGAGGAGGAGGAGGAGGAGGAGGAAGAGGCAAGATCTGTGAGGACAGACGGAGGCCCAGTGATTGGCATGGGCTGAGCTGGGGTGCATTCCTCTCAGCCTCCAGGACAGAATGGCAGTGACTGAGGAAGCAGCAGCAGCAACAGGAAAAACCTCAGCATCAGCCACCATGGGCAGAGACTGAGCCTGGCCTAGACGGTGCTGCCCTGTAGTAGCTCCCAGGACATGCTGAGGGCTGCGGGCCCTGGAGGTTCCTAACAGCTGTTGCCACAGAGACCTCTGGACCTGTGACAGCCATGTGGAAGCCCACACGGTGGCTCATGGCTTCCTTTGAGGGAAGAAAGTAGCCTTGGGCCACAGTGGGGGGACGACGACACACAGAGGGCTGTATTCATTCTATAAGATGCACACAGACATTCCCCCTTACTTTTGAGGAGAGATAAGATTTGTCTGATAGAACGAAAAATATTGTACATTTTTATCTAATCATTGTTCAAAATGCAATAATAACACCCATATTTTTAACTTTCCAGATTTTTAGAAGGAAGCAATGAATTAGTGAATGTTCATTCAGAAGAGATAAAAATGTACTGGTATCTAAAGCAAGTGTGAATCTGAGAAGGAAAACTGTTTGGATCTCTACTCAGGTCTTGCATTCTAGTTGTGCTGAAATTCCATCCTACAGTTAGATATGTGTGAATTGTCCAACTTTTCATTTGCTTTGTGTTTTTATTATGTGTTTTACAACAACTCTTGTAGGGTTTCCAAAGAGTGTGAGATATTTGAGGAACTGTTTTACCACTGTTTTCCTCCAGTGACTATCCATGGCTGAATGGGAATTTGAACCAAGTCTCAAATACACTACACTGGCTCCATCAATACAGCATATTATGCTGCCCTATTTTTCCCCAAATGCATAGGTAAATATATGAAAATTCAGAAAACAGTGCAGAATCGTGTCCATCATCTGTATATTATGTTTCTCAACTACATATCCAGCTTCCTGTTCAAAAGCACATTCAGCATTATAAATTATTGTTGTTAGCTGCACATTCATTTGGTTCAGTTGTGCATCATCATATTCATTTTTCTCTTTCCAAAAGGCAGAATTATCTGAATCAGCACAGCATATGAGATAAACTGGTCTCATTCTAAGAACAGTTTGTACAGTTCAGTTGCTACTTCCCACCCTCACCTCATCAGACAATAGGATTCTCAGCTTACAGTGTTTTTCCAACATGTGTGTAACTGCAAAAGCATTTTTTAATTTTTGGATTGGCAAGTCAACTACTGTATATCTATGATATTCTAACCTAGTTTTTTCCTTTCCTTTTTCAAATTGATACTTGGATTTCAAGTTGACATATACCTTCTTTCTTATGCAAATTTCTTGATTTCCATCTTAACTAAAACTAGAAAGATTATAAAGGAAAGCCAAAATATTTTCTACAGAACTAATGATATTTCTGAACAGATGTCCCATCTTCTCCTTGGATGTAACTGCATGTCATTGACAAGAAAATGAGCAGTGAATTTGGGTGGCTCTTGTTTAAAGGACAAATCCAAGGAATTACTGAAGGAAATCAAATGGTGTTGGTAGGAGATACTGTTGTTATCCAGCTTGTTTAATTTCCAGAAAAATGATAGTAATTCCACTGGTATGGGCAATATGTCTGTGAAGATTTCAGCCATCCAGATGAGTTTGTCTGGAAGTTGAGTCATGACAACTGGTTGTCTTTTCTTCAACTAGGTCAAGATGAACTATAAAATGGAGGACTCACAACTAGCTTTACTCAGACTGATGAAGCTGTTTGAATGAGCAGTGAAACTTTTCAATCTATCAAGAAAAGAAGTCCAGTTGCTGTTACTCAAATTCCAGATACTGGTTTGGGCAATTATCTCAATTGCCTATCCTTTATGATGCCCTCTGATTTATTCTCTGTTTTAGGGGAGGGAAGTATATGTACAAACATGCATGCACACACACAAATTTGAATGGCTTATCTCATGGAAGATAAAGCAAGCTATTTTTCTGTCATTCCAGAAGACAGGACCTGAGGTGATGGATTCGTATTAAAGAAAGGAAATTTAAATTAAACTAAAGGAAATACTTTGCAGAGTGGAATGGATTACCATTATCTCATGAAGATGATAGACATTCACTGGATTTTTTTAGACAGTAGTTGAATGTGTATTTCAGGAATGCCTTAGCTGCGGCTTTCATGCATTCACAGAGGGCTTGATTTGATGACCTTTGGGTTCCCTACCTCTTTATTTATTAGAGATGGGCACGACTTAGCGGTATTCCCGTTTCCGTTTCCGTTACTCGGTTCCGTTACTCTACGGAAACCGGGAATTACTCCACCAGACTTCGAGCTCGAACCGACGAACGAACAATTTTGGTCTGATTTGTCATGCTCGTTCCTTGCATCGCGCGATTGCGCGATGCCACGCGGCACAGAAAAAAAGTTTTTAAAAGTTAAGAAAACCCGGTTCCCGGCCAAAAAGCAGGCGGAAAAATGCCTGCCGTGCCTCAGGGCACCTACCAGAGGGGTTGTTTCTGGACCGGCCTCCCCCCATCCCCCGTCCTGGGCTGCTCTGGTGGGACTCGCCGCAGGCTCGCAGCCAGCAAAAAGCCCAGTCTCGCCGCCGGCCGCCGCAATTAAAGCGCAAGCAAGCGGCACAGACGGCACAGGAAAAAAATTTTAAACTCTCCCCCCACCCATTCCCAGGCCAAAAAAGCAGGCGGAAAAATGCCTGCTTGACTAAGGGCGCAGGGCACCTACCGGAGGGGTGGTTTCTGGGGGGGGGGTCCCGCCTCCCCCCCGTCCTGGGCAGCCGGACTCGAGTCGCCATGCCATGCGGTGCGGGCGGGGGATCCAAAATGGGGCGGCGAACGCAATATTGTTTTTGAAATTGTGGTCCAAAAACACACAAGCACAACAGAAAGAAACACGCGAAAATTTATAAACGGCCAGCAGATTTTTCACGGTAGCGGTGGGTTTTTTCTTGCAACAAAATGTCTCTCCTCTCCTCCTCTGTCCTCCATTGATTTTATTTTATTTTATTTTTTTACACCTGCGCAATGATGGGCTGGCCGAGTGGCCAGCCATGTGGGAGTGGACGACCATGCAAATTTTTGGAGCCATCCCACCAATCGCATGGCCACTTGGCCACGGAGACTTCTGGGATGTGCCAAAAAGCCCCCTAAAACCTGCCCTAGCCCCCTAACCCTAACCCTAACCCTTGACTCCTTCCTTACCCATACGTCACAGACTGTCTTCTTAGTGGGTCAGAGAGGCACCCAGAGGTGCAACCCACTAGCCCACCGTAACCTTACCCGTCACTAGCCTAACCCTAGCCCTTGCACGAACCCACCTTAACCCTAAGCCAGATCTACTTGCTTGCATTGCACTACACGCAGCAAGTACAATTCCCTTCTGTGTGAGACATGGCAGTGCGAGAGCCTTGTGCAGGGAAGGCATGACGCTATCACTCTCACTGGTCTCACTGTCTGCACAACTGGTATGCAATATCCATATGGCTATTGCATACCATTTTGCAGCAGCAGCAGGTGAAGAGGGGAGACCCCCATGTAGAGGGGTCTCTTGGAGTCTGCTTCCCCTTCCTAGTGGGAGGATAGGAGGCACCCACGGGTGCCTCCAGGAGCCCACTTTCCCTTTATAGCAGGGCCAGAGGAGGCACCCACCACAGAGGTGCCTCCAGGAGCCCCCCCCCAAAAAAAACCAGTACTAACAAAAACGAAAAAACAAACCAACTAATTTTTGTGAATTTTCACGAAAAACGGAAACGAGCCAAAACGGAACCGGCCCGACTAACGACAACTCGAAAAAAATTTTTCAAGTCGTGCCCATCTCTATTATTTATTTATTTATTTATTTATTTATTTATTTATTTATTTATTTATTTAACTTATTGACTGCACCGACTTTGCCCAAAGGGAACCCTGGGTGGTGAACAAGGGCAAATGAACAAACAAACAAGTAAGTCAATATATAACATAAGTAAGAAAAGAAATTAATTAATTAAAACAGTAATAATATAGATACATAACTAAATAAGTATATCTAGCATAAATGTTATGCATCTGTGCTTCTAGGTGTAATTCTGTTTACTCCCAATTACTTCTAGCTTCCGCTGGATTTGTGGGTTGTTGTCTAATTAACAAGTAGACATCATGATCTGTTGTCTCCCATGAGTCATTTTTAATAATCCTCCTATCCTTTGTGTGTGTGAAGGGGAGGGGGGATCCTGTCATGCTTCCATGTACTTATGCGTAATGTTATTTATCTCTAAATGTCTTGAAATACTCTGTCACATTACCAAGTAACAACATGAGCTCGGAAATGTACCATGCAACAATATTCAATGGAATAACACCAGGAATTAGACAGATGGTAAATAATGGAGTCATTATATTTACATGTGTAGAAAAGAATTGACTGATTACTTCTGATCTAGAAGCAAAGCACAAGTCTTTGAATTTTTCACCCCAACAGAAGATGTGGCAGGCAGAGTTAAAGAAATTTATATCATTTCTCTTATACACATGCACACAAACCCCCAAAGCAGTATATTTTTAAAAAAGCACAATGTATTATGTAGCCCTGGAACATCTTACATGCAGTTTGAACACAAAATATTCTTACATCATTTATAGTTTTAGTATACGCTAAGTGCTGACAAGGTGCTGCAGTTATGAATAATGCAATGTAGCCAAGAGAATGTGTCTTCTATATTCTGTTCTACCATCTCTCTCTCTCTCTGTCTCTCTCTCTTTCACACACACACACACACACACACACACACACACACACACACACACACACACACACACACACACACACACACACACACACACACACACACCTATTAGGGATGGATAAAAAATGAAAAATGAAATGCTATTTAGTCTTTTCATTAGGTAACGAAATGAAACAAAATGAAACAAGGAAGCAGCATTTTGTTACAGATGAAATGAAAGGGTTTTTTTCCCATTGAAATGAACCATTTCATTCCAGCTGTAAATAAGATCGTTTACCTGCTGGGCTCACAATGAGCCCCCACTGCTGCCATCACTAGAGCCCAGGAGAGGGAAGATGAGGAGGTGGGTCTCCACAGCCGCTCCAGCACTCCCCACTTCCTCCCTTCAATCCCAGCTTCCAGCCTCCTCTCAACTGGGAAGTGGGTGGGGTTGATTCCCCTGGGTCCTAGAGGCACCAGATTTGGTGCTGAGGAGCAATTTTCAGAGGGTTCCAGCAGAGCTGTCATCGGCTGTACCCCTTTAAAAATGGCCCAGTCGCCACTGGGGAATCCCTGTGGTGCCGAATGGACTATTTTTAAAGGGGTAGAGCCAATGACAGGTGGGCAGGATCGCTATGAACATGGCCAGGTTACCAGTGCAGGAGCCTCGTGGTGGTGACCAGGCCATTTTTAAAGGGGCTCAACCAAGGTGTCATTGGCTGGACCCATTTAAAAGTATCTCAGTCCCCACCAGAGGGATACCCTGGTGGTGACTGGGCCATTTTTAAAGGGGTCCAGCTGATGACAGCTCAGCTGGGCCCCTCTGAACATGGCCAGGTTGCCATCGTGGGAGCCCTGCACTAGTGACCCAGCCATTTTTAAAGGGGTCCAGCTGAGCTGTCATCAGCTGTGCCCCTTTATAAATGGCCCAGTTTCTACCAGGGGATCCCCTGGTTGTGGCTGGGCCGGTTCTAAAAGGGTCCAGCCAATGACAGCTCAGCTGGATCCATTTAAAAATGTCATTTTGTTTCATTTCGTTTTGTTTTGCATGAAATTGTTTTAAAAAATTGTAAGAAACAAAATGAAAGGAAATGTGGGTGAGCACAAAATGAAATATAACATTATTTTTCCATTTCATGCCCACCCCTAATACCTATGTTCTGAGAAATGACTTACGGTAATCCCTATTCACTGAAGTCAATAGAATTTAAGAACTAAATAACTTTTCCAGACATTAGCCTGAGTAGTTACTGGGAGCATTAACATGTGGGGGGATATGCAACTATCCCCTTAAATTTTCTATGCATAATAATAACATTCTGAACAGATCATATTGCTGGAGAAGGAAAAGAAATTGAATATCTGGGATTTTCCAAAAACAGTCATAGTGCAGTATCATCTCTACAGAACAGGAAAACACTGAACATCCTTGCCCTTTAAAAAAAATGAACTAGCCCAAAACACTGATGATTGACCAAACCTGTCATATAGTACCTCAACATCCCTACCAAAAAGCACAGGCTATCAGGAGCCAGGGTGCCCATTCTGCGGGAGAGGACGATAAGGCCAGCATCCTCTGATTTGTATGTAAAACTCTGCTTCATTGTAGAGTTGGTCATGAACCAGTTAATCCCGTACTGGAAAGGCAGCACACCGCTGCTGCTGCTCCCCTGCCCCACCTCCTCTGCTCAACCAGCCACTCACCAGATTCAGCATGTTAGCCTACTGCACCTCCACAACTGATCTTCCAGTCTAGGCAACAATTCAGGCTTCTCTGTCCCACCCTCTTGGCTGATCTCCCACTCAGACAAAAGGACGGGGCAGGAAAGTCTGTGCCCTTGCTTTTGAGTGGAAGATTAGCCAAGGAGATGGAGAAAACAAGCAAGTTGCACCTGGAGAAAGGTGTATTGGCTTAGGAATCAGGGATTGGGAGCAGCTGCAACTGTTCATAAAGGTGGCATGAACTAACGTAAACTGGCACCCATGCCACCTTTATGGTAGAAAGATTCATGCCGCCTTTATGAACTAGCATGAATTGGAATTAACCAGTATGTGCCCACCTGTACTTCATTGTATTCAGCTTTTCTGTTAAAAATGAAGACAATCAAAAATATATAGGAATAGACAACCTGCACAGTGAAGAAAGTTGCAGTTTGGTTAACAGAGTAATTTCAGCTTAACACTTAGATAAGTAAAACTGTCAAGATATGTAAAAGTTGATAAAATATATGTTATGTATATTTAACAGATAGGAAAAGAGAATTGTAAAATGGAGGCAGTTAAATCTCCAGTCTCATGATGTTATCCACAAGTGCAAGGGATTAGTAACCACCTGCATGTTATGTGATTAAGCACAGATGGAATAGTTTATAACATCATGGTTGCATCGGATTGCATCAGATTGTAATGAGTGATGAGTCATATCTGATGGGGTCTGTAACTGTATATAAGCACTAGCTTGTATCATGTCAGACTGGGTCTGTCTATGGTGGTGGTGAGAGACAGTACCCCACACTCTGTTGCTTGTATATATTGCTTGGTATTTTTGCTGTTTGTATATTTTGATGTATATATGGAATATAAGAGTTTTACTCTAATCCATGATTTGTCATTCTCTGTGTTATTTCTAAGCTCTGCTATATGCTTATATCAATTTAACTACATTTTATTCCACGTTTTTCTGCTGTGTCAACCTGCTGCTTAAAAATAAGCTGCTTGATAAAAACATGTTCCAGTTAAGAGATCCTGAGCATAACTAACATACAGTAACATAATGCCCCAAAAACATTCCAAATGTCATGCAAATCCCTTCACAGTGAGCTACAATATGGTCTGCGATCCCTTACTTTGGGCTATTATGTAACAGGCCCTTAAGCATTTAAAAGAGTGGCTTATTTGCCACCACTGTGACAAAATAATATTTCTAATGGGCCCTAACTGGTTTTGGTTCATATCACTCCACATTTTCCACCATCATCATTCAGGTTCTACATCCCACTAATTTCATCAGCTCCTCAGTAAGTTAGTTATAAGAAGTGGGCTCTCAATAGTCTGTAGTAGACATGGGCACGACTCGGCGAAATTGTCGTTTCCATTTTCGGTTATCGTTTCCATTACATAATGGAAACGGTAACGATAATTAAGCCGTCAGAACTCGAACTCGAACTGAAAAAAGAATAATTTGGTTGGGTTTTTCGTTTCCGTTTGTGGCATCACGGCGATCGCGCAATGCGAAGCACAGAAAAAGTTTTTTAAAGTTTTTTTTAAAAAAACCCGACTCCCGGCCAAAAAAGCAGGCGATAATATGCCTGCCTGAGGCTTTGCCACCTACCAGAGGGGTGGTTTCTGGGGGGTCCCTGGCCTTTTCCCCTCTCTTCTCCTGTCCTGGGCTGCTTGCACCAGGCTGGGGGGGTCATCCTCGTTGTCTCGCCATGCCATGCGGTGGGGGGGATCTAAAATGGCGACCACAATTTTTCTTTTGAAATCGTGGTCAAAAAACACACCAAATCACCACAGAAACATGTGAAATTTATTTATTTTAAATGCATGAATTTTAATAGTAGCAGCAGTGGGTTTTTTTATAGCAATAAAACGTCGTATTGATTTTATTTTATTGTATTGTATTTTATTTTTTATTTTTTTAGACCTGCCCATTTGGGCTGGGCATGGGATGGGACCATGCAAATTGTTTGAACCATTCCACCAATGGCATCGCCAGGTTTTTGACTGACACTTCTGGGTGTCTTGGAGGGCATAAAAAGCCGAGGCACCTTCCAAAAATCGCAGTCGGTTGTATGGATGTGGTTGAGGGAGGAGGGCTGGCTGCTGGTGCTAGTGTGATCCGATCGAGATTGAGGAGGGAGGCTGGAGGCTTTAGGATTTAAGTTAGGCAGGCAGGGAGGGAATTGAATTTAGAAAATAATTTCTTTGATTCCCTGCAGCTTTGTCTGCTGAAGGGAATAGCAGTTTATTCTTTATTTCTTCTCTGGCAGTTTGTGAGGATTTTTTGTCTGATATTGGAGAAAGGGGGAGGTTCGACTGTGGAATTGGAACCTTTGGACAAATGCTTGCACCATTCATGAAATACATGCAAGGTCCCACGTAGACCTTTCAATTGCTTTGCAACCGGGCACCCCGTGCTATGACTGTTCAGAGAGGTGTCCAGGCAAGTTTCCATAATATAGTCCAAACATAAAGTTTTCCTGTAGCCCAAGGATATCTCCACAGAGAGAAAGTGGTGGCCAAACTTCGGCCCTCCAGAAATTTTGGACCACAACTCCCACAGTCCTTTGTCACTGGCAATATAGGCTTAGAATTCTGGGAATTGTAGTCCAACATATCTAAAGGGTCGAAGTTTGGCCACTACTGCCCTCAGCCATATGTAAGTCCCATAGGTTATTTCCCTTGAGGACCCACATGAAAAAATATTATGATGTAGTGTTCCCATGACCCAAATGGTCCACATTAGGAGTGTCATCATGAATAGAGATGCCATCCAACTGGAGGAGCTCTTCAAAAGGTGGGTACCTGTCCAGTCTTGTTGGGATAAACTACAGTTCAGAACTGAACATACACTCTGCAGAGTTCTGAGTCATGGTCTTTCTTTCATACAAAGTCATAGACATACAGTAACAGTACCAACTACAACTTGAGCTCAGTAGGAAGTAACTGGCCAATGTGTTTTCTATGTAAGAAAATAGGCGAATAAAGGGTAGCTTTTTCAAATAGTAGTTCATATTTTTACAGCTTAATAGTTTCTTGGATGCTTCCTCAAATTAATTTATCTGTAAATCATTAAAATGTGATTTCAATATAACTGTATCATAGAATAAATGCATATAATATTTCTATCCATTTAAATAAAATTATAAAGCTATGACAAAATATATCAATAGCTAAGAAGGGATATAGATAGATAGATAGAGATAGATAGCTAGATAGATAGATAGATAGATAGATAGATAGATAGATAGATAGATAGATAGATAGATAGATAGATAGATAGATAGATAGATAGATACACAGAGAGGGGGGAGAGCGAGCAAGCAACATATTGAAGTAATCCTTTTGAAACAGGCTTTGATGACTAATAGTGTCTTAATTAGAAGACTAATAGAAACAGAAGAAACTTATGTAAGATCAACTCTGTTACACAAAACATTGGACTGAACATTAATCTTCCATTGCATAGGGTTTGGCGCTTGGAATGAATTAGCACCAGTTGGATTAACACCAATAGTTAATCCTTCAGAGTTAATCTTTTACATACCTTCATTGCATTGCCCAACTTTCCTTGACATTTTCTCACATGCTATACATCATTTTACTTCAGATTAGTACAAGGTAGAATACTCGTTGCATTTGAAGTGCATGAACACACATGCAATACACTACCAACTTTGTGTATGTGTGTATATTTGTTGTCCCTTGCCATAATGTCTCTGGATCTGCTTCTTTTTAGAAATGTATTTATGTGGCCACTGGGACTGAATTCCTCCTCTCTCTCAGGCAGACCATGTTCAACAAGCAACTCACCCTTAGGTGAAAGCATTGAATTTCCAGTTAACAGTTTTAGGGTTAAGAAGACATTCTGAGGTCATCCCCAATAAGGAATTGGTTCCAGTTTGCATAGAATTCCCCCATCAGCTGTAACCATTAAAGTCATGGCCTTCTGGAGTACATCTGCTTTTTCACTACTTCAAGACCCAAAGCTTCCATACCTTTAGGGGCAAAATTATTCTTAAGATTCCTGAAGTTGCCACCAACATTACTTTATACTGATGACAAGTTTGATGAGGAAAGATTTAGATAATTCTTTCACAGGCACCTAAGGTGGATGCAGTATGGGCCAAGAGGGAAGGAAGACCAAGTTTCTTTACTGAGATCCCGAGGCCACACATAGGATCAACGGACAGTTCTCTGCCCAGTCTCCCGGACAGCTCTGTCATGGAGTTCTTCCTCATGTTCAAATTGAATATCTTTTCCTGTAGTTTGAAACCATTGCCCCTGGTCCTATTCTGTGAAGCCATGGAAAACAAACCTGTTCCCTCTTCTATATGACATTTCAAATATTTAAACATAGCTATCATATCCCCTCTCAGCCTTCTTTTTAAAAGGCTAAATATCCCCAGTTCCCTAAGCCATTCCTCATAAAACATTTCTTCCAGACTTTCAACCATCCTGCTCACCCTCTTCTGTACCTGCTTGAGGTTGTCAACTTCCTTTTTAAATTGAGGCGCACAGAACTGGACACAGTACTCTAGGTGGGGTCTAACCAGAGAAGAATAGAGTGGCACTATCACTTCCCTTGATCTAGTCACTATGGTTCTGTTGATGCAACCAAGAATTGCATTGGCTTTCCTGGCCGCCATGTCACACGGCTGACTCATCTTCAATTTGTGGTCGACCAAGACACCCAGATCCCTTTCACAGGTACTATTCTCCAGCCAAGTGTCCCCCATCCTATATCTGTGCAATTCATTCTTTTTAACTAGATGCAGGACCCTACATTTTCCTCTGTTGAAACCCATTCCGTTAGCTTTGGCCCACCACTATAATCTAGAGCAGGCATGTCCAAACTTCGGCCCTCCTGATGTTTTGGACCACAACTCCCAGAATTCCAAGCCTGTATTTCTAATGGCAAAGGACTGTGGGAGTTGTGTTCCAAAACATCTGGAGAGCCAAAGTTTGGACATGCCTGCTCTAGGGAATTAGCAACCCCTCCTAATTTGATATCATCAAAGATATTGAACAGCACTGGGCCCAGAACAGAAAACTGGGGCACCCCACTGGTCACATCTCTCCAAGCTGAAGAGAGGCCATTTATGATCACCAATTACAAATCCACCTAACCATACCACTATCTATCCCACTTTCTACTAACTTTTTAGCAAGAATACCATGGGGAACCTTATCAAAGGGCCTTACTAATAGAGAGGGAACAGAATATCTTTTTCTCTGCATTAAAGCTTATTTTTCCCTTGCACATTACCAAAATAAAATATTTTTAAAAGTTTAAGAAATAATAAATATAAATCAAATAGTACTGGTTTACACACAATTCAACTCTAAAAAAATAAAAAAATAAAGAGCGAAGGAAATATATATGCCTCTGCTGCCATTTTAAACCCTCACACTTTCACAATATACTTAAAATATTCTTTTAAAATATATAAAATTTAATCAGACTTATCACAGATTCACATGTTTTAAGCACTGGACATCAACTTTGTAGGGATTATCATGCATATTTATTAATTATCTAATTATTTGTATTCCATTAAAGTTGTCTTTAATTATTTTAAACCCTTTTATTTTACAGTGATTCGCCAACATTTCCATTTTGTTTTGTTTCATTTCTCTTTTAAAGCCTGGTTCATTTTTCGTTTCATTATGAAATGAAATGAATAACAAATAATGAAATGAAATAATTCATTTTGTTCCCATCTCTATTATTGTATTTAGAGGGTCATGATGTGCAATTAGGTTGGCATGAATTTTTATGGTATGGAAGGACTAAAACACATGAATATTTTGAAAGAAGGAACTCTGTTAAGAATTTGGGAAAAGGTTAAGCTAAAAATTTATGTGAAAATCATAGAATCATAGAATCATAGAATCATAGAGTTGGAAGAGACCTCAAGGGCCATCTAGTCCAACCCCCTGCCATGCAGAAACCCCCATCACAACATTTCCGACAGATGGCCATCCAGCCTCTGCTTAAAAACCTCCAAAGAAGGAGACTCAACCACCCTCCGCGGCAGCATATTCCACTGCCGAATAGCTCTAATTGTCATGAAGTTCTTCCTAATGTTCAAATGGAATCTCTTTTCCTGTAGTTTGAAACCATTGCCCCGAGTCCTAGTCTCTGAAGCCATGGAAAACAAACCTGTTCCCCCTTCAATATGACATCCTTTCAAATATTTAAACATAGCTGTCATATCCCCTCTCAGTCTTCTTTTAGACAGGTTAAACATTCCCAGTTCCCTAAGCCGTTCCTCATGAGACGTTTCCTCCAGACCCTCAACCATCCTGGTCACACTCCTCTGCACCCGCTCGAGGTTGTCAACATCCTTTTTAAATTGAGGTGCACAGAACTGGACACAGTACTCCAGGTGGGGTCTGACAAGAGCAGAATAGAGTGGTACTATCACTTCCCTTGATCTAGACACTATGGTTCTGTTGATACAACCAAGAATCGAATTGGCTTTCCTGGCCGCCGCATCACACTGCTGACTCATGTTCAATTTGTGGTCCACCAAGACTCCCAGATCTCTTTCACAGGTACTATCCTCCAGCCAAGTATCCCCCATCTTATATTTGTGCAATTCATTTTTTTTTTACCTAAATGTAGTACCCTACATTTCCCTCTGTTGAAATCCATTTCGTTAGCTTTGGCCCAGCACTCTAGTCTGTCAAGATCTTTTTGGATTTTCATCCTATCCTCTAGGGAATTTGCAGCCCCTCCCAATTTGGTATCATCTGCAAATTTAATTAGCATACTCTCTATTCCTTCCTCCAAGTCATTAATAAAGATATTGAACAGCACTGGACCCAGAACAGAACCCTGGGGCACCCCACTGGTCACGTCTCTCCAAGCTGAAGAGAGGCCATTTATGGTCACCCTTTGAGTGTGATCAGTCAACCAATTACAAATCCACCCAACAGTAGCACTATCTATCCCACTTTCTACTAACTTCTTAGCAAGAATACCATGAGGAACCTTATCAAAGGCCTTACTAAAGTCCAGATAAACAATATCCACAGCATTCCCCTCATCCACTAGGCCTGTAATTCTATCAAAGAAAGAGATCAAATTAGTCTGGCATGACTTGTTTTTAAGAAACCCGTGTTGACTTCTTGTAATGACAGCATTGTTTGTTAGATAATTGCAGACTGATTGCTTAATAATCTGCTCTAGGATCTTTCCAGGAATTGAAGTCAAGCTGACTGGGCGGTAATTATTTGGGTCCTCTTTTTTCCCCTTTTTAAAGATGGGGACAACATTAGTCCTCCTCCAGTCGATGGGGACTTCCCCTGTTCTCCAGGACTTCTCAAATATTATTGCCAATGGTTCTGAAATTACTTCCGCCAGTTCTTTTAATATCCTTGGGTGTAATTCATCTGGCCCCGGAGACTTAAATTCATTTAATGTTTCTATGTGTTCCTGTACCAGCTCTCTACCTATTCCCATCCTACCTCACCTAGTCTTTGTCCCAGTGGATCTCTTTCTTCCTTTTTGGAGAAAACAGAGGCAAAGAAGGTGTTGAGTATTTCTGCCTTTTCCTTGTCTCCTGTTAGTAACTGGTTATCATTGCCACGCTGAGAGCCTATCATTTCCTTATTTTTCCTTTTGCTGCGGACATAACTAAAGAAACCCTTTTTATTATCTTTAATGTCTCTGGCCAGTCTAAGTTCGTTTTGCGCTTTAGCTTTTTTTACCATCCCCCTGCATATATCAGCTGCTTGCTTATATTCCTCCTTGGTGCATTTCCCATTTTTCCATTCCTTGTACTTGTTTTTCTTTATAGTTAGTTGAGTTGAAAGTTCTTTAGTAAACCATTGCAGTTTCTTTAGACCTCTCCTATATTTTCCTCTTGTTTGAACATGTCACATTCAGGTTCTATGACAGGCAGGGTCCTGGCAGAACAGTTTTAAATCGTGCCTTTAATATCTCGCTTTTAAGGAACACCCATCCATCTTGGACTCCCTTCTCTTTCAGTGTGTCGGTCCATGGAATCACAGCCAATAATTCCCTAAGTTAACTAAAATTGGCTTTCTTAAAGTCCAGGATTCTTGTCTGACAATGCTTAACTTCACCTTCCAGCTGTATAACAAATTCCAAGAGGGCATGGTCACTTTTACCTAATGATCCCACCACTTCGACCCCATTTACAAGGTCCTCCTTATTGGTTATGGCCAGATCTAAAATGGTTTTGCCTCTTGTTGCCTCCTCTACCTTCTGGACCATGAAATTGTCAGCAAGGGCAGTAAGGAATTTGTTGGACCTTGCATTCTTGGCTGAGTTGGATTGCCAGCATATATCAGGATAGTTAAAATCTCCCATTAGTACTACATCTCTCCCTTTTGACTGTGTGGCCATCTGCTCAAAGAAGGCATCATCCCACTCCTCTGACTGGCTTGGGGGTCTATAATATACCCCCACAGTGACATCCGTCCTGGTTTTTTCACCCCTGATTTTCACCCAAATACTCTCAATGTGGTTCCTCTGCTGTTTATCTTGTATTTCTTCAGCAGTATAAATGTCCTTAATATATAAAGCTACGCCTCCTCCTTTCTTACTTGTCCTATTCCTTTGAAACAGGTTATACCCTCCAATGACTACATTCCAATCATACGTCTCATCCCACCATGTTTCAGTGATGCCAATTATGTCATATTTATTTTGCTGTATTAGGAGTTCCAGCTCCTCTTGTTTGTTCCCCATGCTCTGTGCATTGGTGTAGAGACATTTGAGGCTGCGTGTGCTTCTTACATATCCTTTGCTTAACCTGTTTTTCCTCGCACTGATGGTCTGCACTACTTCTTGTCCTGCTCCTATTGCAACATTTGGGCTAGTCTCCACAACCCCTTCTGGATCTCTATCGTTAAGAGAATTTTCTCCCTCCCCCTGAAAACTCAGTATAAAGCTCTCCTTATTAAATCTGCAATTCTCTTGGCAAAGAGATTCCTACCAGCATTGGTGAGGTGCACCCCATCCTGGCCCAATATCCCATCTGAATGAAAAAGCAAACCATGGTCCCAGAATCCGAATCGTTCCTGCTGGCACCATCTCCGAAGCCAATTGTTAACTTCCACTATTGTACTTTGTCTTCGTGGACCACGTCCTTCTACAGAGAGGAGAGATGAGATTACCACCTGCCCACCGAGGTCCTTCAGCTTCCTACCCATTTCTTTGTACGCTTCTGCAATATCCTGAAAGCTGCGTTTGGAAGTATCATTAATTCCTACATGGACCAAGAGAAAGGGGTTAGACTCAGAGGGCTTGATGAGTCTCGTCAGTCTCTCAGTTACATCCTGAATCTTGGCTCCAGGGAGACAGCAGACCTCCCTGTTCATTTTGTCTGGCCTGCAGATGACCGCTTCTGTTCCTCTAAGCAAGGAATCACCAACCACCACCACCCGCCTCCTCCGAGGCTTGGTAGATGCCCCCTGGTGCACTGTAGGGTTCGGATTCCTTTGTGCAAGGTCTTGAGGCTGCTCTTGGTGCAGTTCCTTCTCCTGGTCGATAAGGGAGAGAGGTTGGAATCTATTTTGCAACTGCAAACTTTCTGTCTGTTTCCTAGTTCTTCCCTTTCTGACTGTGACATTCTTCCAAGTGTCTGTCTCCTGTATTTGTGAAATGCCCTTGTCTTGATTGAGATTACCCCTGTCCCCTGTGTTGGCAAAGTTTTTATCTGCTTCCTGCAAAAAATCCTCCTGTTCCCTAACCTTGCGAAGATTAGAAACACAGGCCTCCAGCTGCCTGACCTTGTCCTCTAAGAGGGCTACTAGCTTGCACTTTGAGCATGTGTAAGCTGGCAGTTGTTCTGGCAAAAAAAAAAAAAAAAACATGCCGCAGATGATACAAGTAACTACATCAGCCCCGTGACCCTCCATCTTGACTAAATAAGGTGAGTTACTTATAACTCAATATTGTTAATTTATTAAGGTATATGCCTTTCTCCTCTTCTCTTTTTATATAAATATTTTTTTAAAAAATTCCTTGTTTCCTTTTGTTGTTGTTGTTTTTAGTTGCGCACGCCTGACGGCGCTCGCTGATCACGTGTTCCCAGAAATTTGTAAAGGGCTCTGAAACCCCTCCTCCTAGCTCCTCCTTGCTTCTGAAAGGAAAAGTTTTAAAGAGCACACAACTCTAGGCTATAAAGTGGAAGCAATAGCAAAAGCCTCTGCTCATGTGTTCCCAGAAATTTGTAAAGGGCTCTGAAACCCCTCCTCCTAGCTCCTCCTTGCTTCTGAAGACCTAGGGGAGTCTTGCCGATGGAAGTGTTTACTTATCCAAATCTGCTAAGTTCTGGAAAAATTAGTTTCCTGTAATGAGCTCCTGAATTCTGACGGAACTTTGAAAACCAAAACTCAATTAGAGGACAAAGGATTGACTTATTTTTTTCATGGTGGCATCAAATGCAATTACAACCAATTTATAATAAAGACATGAAGGCACATGGATTTTATAGAGTATACAGCATTTGACAAAAGAAAAACAAATTCAAAAACTCCATAGTTTTTTTTACTACAATGGGAAATGCAAGATGAAGAAGTAAAGGATACAATGCTAACATGTACCAAAAAATGGCTATAATATTGAACTGGAAAAATGGCAACAACTATGGACAAAGAATCATAAATTAACATTAGCTACTTCCTATAACGAAAATATCTGCAAAAAGTTTTATAGATGGCATATAACACCTGTGGGGCTTGCTAAAATGTTCCCTAATATGTCAAACAAATGTTGGAAATGAAAAAGTCAACAAGGGACTTACTATCATGCTTGGTGGACACACGATAAAGCAAAGAATTACTGGGTCAAAATACATACTTGGATTAAGCAAATCTCAAAATTAGAATTAGAATTTAAACTGGAAATATTTCTCCTAGGTTTATTGCCAAATACGGTGGATAAGCAAAATACTTATTTAATATTACATCTTTTGACAGCAGGTAGTTCTTCTTCATGGACTCTGTGAATCCACACAATGGGTCTTTGCGCCTGTGCACTTGAGTTCCCGGTCGTTCCAAGCTTAAGGCTTACAAGCCCCTCCCCTCCGTGCACATGCTCACCCATCTCCCACCTTGCTGACTCAGTTCCTTTTTGCCACCGCTGAGTGTGGTCGTCTTTCCATGAGCTCCTGCAAACAAAAAGGAAAGTGAAAACTTCATTCAAATATTTAATTTCTTTTATTTCCTTTCCTCCCAGTTCCCCCCCCTCCATGTTTATATAGTTATTGTTTATTTCCAGCGCCCGCCCTTAGGGTGGAGGGGTTGTATACCCCCCGTACTGGTGGGCGCGAAGGCCGTTTATGGGCGCGGCAGCACTGTTTAAGCAGTGTGAATCCTGCCGGAATAGAATTCCGTTAGCTGACGGACACAGTTTGTGCCTTTTTTGCCTGGGCGAGGCTCATCAATCTGAACTGTGCCCACATTGCAAAAAGCTAACGAAGCCCGCCCTTAAACATCGCCTGGAGCGGTTAAGGGCTTACTTGTGGGAAAAATCCCTCCAACCCATGGAAACCCACTCAGAGGCTTCCATGCCTTCTACTTCCTCAAAATCCAAATCTTCAACCAAAGGCAAAACGATGGAGAAAAGAAAGAAAAAACATTTCCAGCCTGCTCCGATTCCGGAGGAAAGATCAAAGGAAATGGCCTCTGATGTGCGATCAATGACGGCGACGCCGAAACCACCCGCACTCGTCTTAACCGAGTCGCGCGGCATAGAGGGGGTTCACAGTTCAGCGCAGGTCGGCGCCCAGTCTCCTGATGCCACACGAGACGAGCCTTGGTCCCATGCCTTTGAAAATCAGGCAACGGGTACTCGTGAACCCCCTCATAGCCCTATGATTCTATCAGGCTTACCGCCGGGCCAGCTTGTCCATGACATGAACATGGCCACAGTCAGCTACAACCCGTTGTCGCACCTACAGAATCTACAGGCTGCCTCCATGACCTCAGCTCTCCAGCACTCTGACGCGGAGGAGCAGGGTCTAGATGCCCCCAAGCGCTTGGGCGCTATGTGATCACACATCGAAGAGAGAGGAGTCTCTGATGTCGGGCGTCCTGCAAAAGATCAACGCCCACTTGTCTCCCCGAGTTGGGGCAGAAAGAGGGTGAGGGTAGACTCTCAGGATTCCGCATCATCCCCCTCATCCTCTCCTAGGTGTCAAAAATCTAGATACAGGCAGGGCAAAAGGCACCAACGTCATGGATCTTCCTCCTCGTCGTCCCCCGCACGGCGTCATAAAAGCAAACACCGTTCTAAAAAGAGACGACGTCATGCCCGCATGGTGTCCAGCTCCTCAGACACTGATTCTTCTACCACTTCTTCATCCGCCTCCTCACAACTAGAGATGGGCACGACTCAAAAATTTTTTTTTCGTTTTTCGTTTTTCGTTTAGGGGGTCCGTTTCGGTTCGTTTTTGTTTTTTGGGGGTTTTTTGCACATTTTTTGTTTTCGTTTTCATTACGAAATGACACGAAAAAAACAAAATGAAAATGAAAAATTTTCGTTGCGTTAGCATTCTTTTCAATGCAATGTGTCTGCCGTAACGAAAACGAAAAACACGGCAAAATTTTTCGTTTCGTTTCCGTTGTAGTTTTGCTTCTGAAAAATTTTTCGTTTTCGTTTTCGTTGCAAAACAAAACGAGAAAACGAAAATGAAAACGAAAATTTCGATGAGTCGTGCCCATCTCTACTCACAACATAAGAGGCAGCAAAGAGGTAAACCTAAGCCACTGGCCCAGCGTCCTCTGGTGTCCAACACTGACACCATTGCTGGTCTAGCTTTTCAGAGCCATGCCCTGCAAAGCCCCACTGACACCACTGCAAGCAGTGGATCAGCAGGCGCAGCTGCCGGATTTGCCAGCTGCCATGCATCACCCGGTAACGGATGATTCCGACATGGGAGCAGCCTCTCAGAAGTCGCATCGGTCCACCCTCTCGATATCTAGACACTTTGAGACCGATATGCCAGACAAACAATCTTCCACCCCAATGGAAGACTTTAAACATTATTCACAGATGATAAACAAAATTGCAGAAGTCATGGGATTTCAAGTTCAACTCCCAGCTGCAAGTGATTTGTGCAAATTCTTTGGCCACTTGCACAAGTCCAGGCCACCTCCTTTGCGAATGGGATTTATTCCCTCTATGTTGGAAAAGGCCAAGGAGGCCTGGGCCAAATCCTCTGATTCCAAGGAGAATTGATAGCCTCTACAAGACACATAGTGAGGGCACAGACTTCCTTATGAAGCACCCCCTACTGAATTCGGTGATAGTGGATGTCACGCAAAACAGAGGGAAGTCCCATTCCAACACCACCCCGAGCAACAAGGAAGCTCAGAAGCTAGACCTCATTGGCAGGCATCATTACTCCCTTGCCTCATTCTCCTTGGGAACACTGAACTATCTGTGCACAATGGAGGCGTATACCCATCACCTACTCACTTTTCCGGACTTCATAAACCACATTCCGGAAGAACAAAGGGCAAAGCACAGGCCTCATACATGGAAGTTTTGTCTCTGATCGACTACCAGACGATAACCACCATGCACATAATGAATACAGCTTCTAAGCAACTGATGACTGCTATACATCTCCGTCGTCATGCCTGGCTCAGGACATCCAGTATTACAGATGATGCCAGAAACCGTATAGAAGACTCCCCATTTGATGGGTAAGGACTCTTTGCGACGTCCACTGATGCGTCACTGGACAACATCCAGAAGATGCGTAAGGCTGCAAAATCTTATACACAACAAGGAGACTGGTTCATCATCCTGGACCTACAGGACACTTATTTTCACGTCTCCATAGCCCCTCAAGACCGGAAATACCTCCGCTTCCGGATAGGAGGCTCAACTTACCGGTTCAAAGCCATGCCCTTTGGTCTCTCCTCCACCCCGCGGGTGTTTACAAAGTGCATGGCACCAGTGGCGGCCTTACTCAGGCTCCAGGGAGTCCACATCTTCCCATATTTAGACGATTGGCTCCGGGTAACACCTACAAAACAAGGGCAGAGAAGGATCGAGACCTCAGCATCCGACTCCTAACATCCCTGGGACTTTCTCTCAATGAAAAGAAGTCCAACCTCATACCCTGCCAGTCAGTGCTGTACATAGGAGCACTTCTGGACGCTCAAAAAGCAAGGGCATACTTAGTGCCAGATCGCCCAATAAGAATCAAACAGGCTCTACGCCCATTTCAGAGCCCCAACAAGGTATCTGCTCATCAGGCCCAACGCTTACTAGGCCTGATGGCCTCCACTACAGCTATCATACCGCATGCCAGACTCCGCATGAGACCACTGCAGGCATGGCTTCTAGCCAGGTTTCGACCTCACTGCGACAACCCATCCAAATAGCTCAGAGTTACCTCCTCTCTCCTCACCAGCCAAGTGGTGGAAGTCCTCCCGCAATCTCAAAGTGGGAAGGCCCTTCAAACAGCGTTACCCGTCCATTCAGGTAACGACAGATGCCAGTACCACGGGATGGGGCGCCACTTGCAACCACCCGTCGATCCATCACAGGTGGACACTCAAGGAGCGAGTTCATCATATCAACTATTTGGAACTCCTTGCCATTTTCAAAGCCCTCAAGGCATTCGAGCTCCTCCTTGCCCACCAGATGGTCCAAGAAATAACAGACAATACCACAGCACTTTATTACTTGAACAAGCAAGGAGGCACTCACTCGAAATCTCTCCTGCACCTCACCCCCAAACTTTGGAGATGGTGCATAGCCAAGGACATTCACCCAATAGCCATACACATTGCGTCATGCAACAACATTGCTGCAGATGAACTGAGCCGCCCCACACACGACAATCAAGAGTGGAGCCTATCAGAAGCAGTGTTCCAGATCCTCTGTACCAGAGGGGGAACCCCGACCATGGACATGTTTGCATCTCAAGCCAACACCAAGTGCAGCTTGTACTGTTCCAGAGCGGGAATCGGCAAACACTCACAGGGAGATGCCTTGGCCACCAGGTGGCCAGCTGGCCTCCTTTAGGCATTCCCACCAATACCACTCATTAAGAGGATGCTGAGGAAGATCAGACACCAAGGAGCCCATGTCATACTTCTGGCCCCATGGTGGCCAAGACAGCCATGGTTTCAAGTCCTGCAAACAATGGCGATCGACTCCGTCAGGCTGACATCAATGCCCGATCTCCTGACACAACACCAGGGCCAAGTCAGGCACCCAGACGTCCTGACTCTCCACCTAACGGCATGGTACATCCGCTAACACTTGCAGAAGTACTCACAAGCTCCAGGAAAAAGTCTACTAATACCCTCTATGCACATTAGTGGGCATCCTTCCTACACTTTACTCAAGCTAACTCTCAACCCTCGAGTCCAACCAACATCCAGGTCCTCCTGGAATTCCTCCTCTTACTCTTCAACAGAGGACTATCCCTATCTACCCTAAGAGTCTACACTGCAGCCATCGTAGCTCATCAGCCACCTGAGTCTGAGGCTGCAGCTTTGTTTACACATCCTAAACTTAAGAGGTTCCTAAGAGGCATCGCGAACCTCCGTCCACAACACAGAGCCCTGACACCACAATGGTCTCTCTCCTTGGTACTGAATTGTCTAACTAAGCCGCTGTTTGAACCTATGGCTACTGCATCTCTTTACTTACTTACCTTGAAAATAGCATTCCTAGTGGCAATCAAATCAGCCAGACAAGCTTCGGGGCTCGCTGCGCTCAGAGCGGACCCACTGTTCCTCAAATTCCACCACGATAGAGTGGAACTTCGTCTGGACATCTCTTTCTTACCAAAGATAGTGTCCTCGTTCCACGTGTCTCAGCTACTTATTCTACTAACCTTCTTCCCAAACCCAAGTACTTACCTCGAGAGGAAACTCCACTCCCTTGACGTCAAAAGAGCGCTCCTCTTCTGCACAGCTAGGACAGCTTCTGTTAGAAAGACAAACAAGCTCTTTATCAGAATCTCGGCACCATCTCGAGGTCTTCAAGTATCCCCTCAATCCATCTCCAGATGGATTGTCACAACCATCAAAATGGCTTACAGCACTGCGCATGTCTCCCTACCTGTCATGCCTCAGGCACACTCTACAAGAGCAGTAGCCTCATCCACTGCTTTCCTAAAAGGAGTGCCCTTGGAAGACATATGTAAAGCGGCTACCTAGTCTCGACCGTCTACGTTCCTGAAGCACTACAAACTAGGTGTCAGGTCGCAGAGATCAGCCGCATTTGGCAAAGCAGTTTTGACAACTGTGCTACCATGACTACCCTCTACCAGTAAGTCAGCTGGCCAGTCACCCATTGTGTGGATTCACAGAGTCCACAAAGAAGAAATGCAGGTTACTTACCTGTAACTTAAGTTCTTCGAGTTGACCTCTGTGAATCCAATCCACCCACCCGCCTCCCCTCTCTCCGTCATGGCTCGTTGTACTCTCTAAGGGTCAGCGGCGGACCAGAGGGGAACTGAGTCAGCAAGGCGGGAGATGGGTGAGCATGTGCACAGAGGGGAGGGGCTTGTAAGCCTTAAGCTTGGAACGACCAGGAACTCAAGCACGTAGGCGCGAAGACCCATTGTGTGCATTCACAGAGGTCCACTCGAAGAACTTAAGTTACAGGTAACTAACCTGCATATTTTATGGGCCTCATTCTGGAAATGTGCAAATCTACCAACTCATGATATGATTATTTTAAAAAATAGAATGTGCAGAAATGCTCAGATTAACTAATAAAGTCAGCAGCTTGGTGGTTCGAATCCTAGGTGCCACACAGCGGCGTGAGCTCCCGCTGTTAACCCCACCTCCTGCCAACCTAGAAGTTCGAAAGCATGTAAATGGAAGTAGATAAATAGGTATCACTGTAAATAAAGTGGGAAGGTAAAACAGTGTTTCCTTGCAGCTATGCCAGCCAGGTGGCCACGGACTTGCACAACACTGGTTCTTTTGCCTTGAACAGAGATGAGCACCACCCCTAGAGTTGGACGTGACTAGCACGCATGTGCAGGGGGAATCTTTACCTTTTTAAAGGGACATGAAGTATCAATTTTTACTTGAGCTGGGGCCTGTTTTATAGTTGGTGGAGGATAAAAGCCTTGTAGTAAAAAGGAACAAATGGGTGAATAGACAATAGAACGACAATGATAGAAATTCACCAAATGGGATGTTATGTTGCAAAATTGTTTAATATATTTTATTTTTCTCTTTCTCTTTCTCTTTCTCTTTTTCCTTTTCCTTTTTGTTTACTTTTTGACTTTTAATTAAATTAAAATAAAATATTAAATCATATCAAAAATTAGATCTGGAGTGTAGTCCCTTTGGCATCTGCTACAATATAATGTACTGGATTGTTTAGGATCAAGAATACTTATTAGAAAGAGAAGATAGATGAATTAAGAAAGGGGTAAGGGAAGCCATTCATGTCTGTGTTGGAAACCCATCTCTCAACAGAGGTGGGGAGTTCAGGCACAATCTGTCTGCCAAACAGGTTTGTTTTCCATGGCTTCAGAGACTAGGACTAGTAATGGTGGATTTTAACTATCCTGATATATGCTGGCAATCCAACTCAGCCAAGAATGCAAGGTCTAACAAATTCCTTGCTGCCCTTGCAGACAATTTCATGGTCCAGAAGTACAGGAGGCAACCAGAGGCAAAACAATTTTAGATCTGGTCTTAACCAATAAGGAGGACCTTGTAAATGGGGCCGAAGTGGTGGGATCATTAGGTAAAAGTGACCATGCCCTCTTGGAATTTGTTATACAGTTGGAAGGTGAAGCTAAGCATAGTCAGACAAGAATCCTGGACTTTAAGAAAGCCAATTTTTGTAAACTTAGGGAATTATTGGCTGTGATTCCATGGACTGAAACACTGAAAGAGAAGGGAGTCCAAGATGGATGGGAGTTCCTGAAAAGCGAGATATTAAAGGCACAATTTAAAACTGTTCCAACAAGAAGAAAAAATGGGAGAGGTCTTAAGAAACCACAGTGGTTTACTAAAGAACTTTCAACTCAGCTAACTATAGAGAAAAACAAGTACAAGGAATGGAAAAAATGGGAAATGCACCAAAGAGGAATATAAACAAACAGCTAATATATGCAGGGGGGTGGTAAAAAAAAAAGCTAAAGCGCAAAACGAACTTAGACTTGCCAGAGAGATTAAAGATAGTAAAAAGTGTTTCTTTAGTTATGTCCGCAGCAAAAGGAAAAATAAGGAAATGATAGGCTCTCAGCGTGGCAATGATAACCAGTTACTAACAGGAGACAAGGAAAAGGCAGAAATACTCAACACATTTTTTGCCTCAGTTTTCTCCAAAAAGGAAGAAAGAGATCTCCTGGGACAAAGAGTAGATGAGGTAGGATGGGAATTACAACATAGAATAGGTAGGGAGGTAGTACAGGAACACATAGAAACATTAAATGAATTTAAGTCTCCTGGGCCAGATGAATTACACCCAAGGATATTAAAAGAACTGGCAGAAGTAATTTCAGAACCACTGGCAATAATCTTTGAGAAATCCTGGAGGACAGGAGAAGTCCCCATCGATTGGAGGAGGGCTAATGTTGTCCCCATCTTCAAAAAGGAGAAAAAAGAGGACCCAAATAATTACCGCCCAGTCAGCTTGACTTCAATTCCTGGAAAGATCCTAGAGCAGATTATTAAGCAATCAGTCTGCAATTATCTAACAAACAATGCTGTCATTACAAGAAGTCAACACGGGTTTCTTAAAAACAAGTCATGCCAGACTAATTTGATCTCTTTCTTTGATAGAATTACAGGTCTGGTGGATGAGGGGAATGCTGTGGATATTGCTTATCTGGACTTTAGCAAGGCCTTCGATAAGGTTCCCCATGGTATTCTTGCTAAGAAGTTAGTAGAAAGTGGGATAGATAGTGCTGCTGTTAGGTGGATTTGTAATTGGTTGACTGATCGCACCCAAAGGGTGATCATAAATGGCCTCTCATCAGCTTGGAGAGACGTGACCAATGAGGTGCCCCAGGGTTCTGTTCTGGGTCCAGTGCTGTTCAATATCTTTATTAATGACTTGGGGGAAGGAGTAGAGAGTATGCTAATTAAATTAGCAGATGATACCAAATTGGAAGGGGTTGCTAATTCCCCAGAGAATCGGATGAAAATCCAAAAGGATCTTGACAGATTAGAATGCTGGGCCAAAGCTAATGGAATGGATTTCAACAGAGGGAAATGTAGGGTGCTACATCTAGGGAAAAAGAATGAATTGCACAGATATAGGATGGGGGAGACTTGGCTAGAGAACAGTACCTGTGAAAGAGATCTGGGAGTCTTGGTGGACCACAGATTGAACATGAGTCAGCAGTATGATGCGGTGGCCAGGAAAGCCAATGCAATTCTTGGTTGCATCAACAGAACCATAGTGTCTAGATCAAGGGAAGTGATAGTGCCACTCTATTCTGCTGTGGTCAGAGCCCACCTGGAGTACTGTGTCCAGTTCTGTGCACCTCAGTTTAAAAAGGATGTTGACAACCTCGAGCGGGTGCAGAGGAGGGTGACCAGGATGGTTGAGGATCTGGAGGAAATGTCTCATGAGGAACAGCTTAGGGAACTGGGAATGTTTGGCCTTTCAAAAAGAAGACTGAGAGGGGATATGATAGCTATGTTTAAATATTTGAAAGGATGTCATATTGAAGAGGGAACAGGATTGTTTTCCATGGCTTCAGAGACTAGGACTTGGGGCAATGGTTTCAAACTACAGGAAAAGAGATTCCATTTGAACATTAGGAAGAACTTCATGACTGTTAGAGCTGTTCGGCAGTGGAATATGCTGCCGCGGAGGGTGGTTGAGTTTCCTTCTTTGGAGGTTTTTAAGCAGAGGCTGGATGGCCATCTGTCGGAAATATTGTGAAGGGGTTCCTGCATGGCAGGGAGTTGGACTAGATGGCCCATGAGTTCTCTTCCAACTCTATGATTCTATGATTCTATGAAATATAATGCTGCCCTTTCATCAATCCCCAGACAAATCAGAAGCACTTCATACCTCCACCAGACAGGCTACAGCTAAGGACCCAATCTTAATGGGTGTTGGGAAGGGTTGCAAATGTGGGACTTTCACCCACCCCAGGGCATTGTTCATCTAACAAGCCTGTTAAGGCCATTGTCCACATAAAGAACCTGTTCAGAACAGGGTGATGAACTATAAATTGGAGTCTTTGCCACTAACTTTCCTCATACTGACAAAGCTGCTTGGATGACTGGTAAAATGTTTCAGTCTCACAGAAAAGAAGTCCAGTTGCCATGACTCAACTTTCAGATATTATTTTAAATTGTACAATTCTTTGATACAAACCAAGGATAATAACTCATCAGTCACTTTTCATTTAGGTCAAAGCAAAAAAGGGTTTGAGCCATGTGACCATCACAAAACACAATTGCAAAAATAGGTTACAGGCAATACTTTTATTGTTTTCATTAGGAAGACCTTTCTTATGGTTAGAACTGTTCAGCACTGGAATACACTGCCACGGAGGGTGGTGGAGTCTCCTTCTTTGAATGTTTTTAAGGAGAGGCTGGATGTCCATCTGTCGGGATTACTTGGATGAGGGTTCCTGCATGGCAAGGGGTTGGACTGGATGGCCCTTGAGGTCTCTTCCAACTCTATGATTCTATGATTTGTGGAGAATACAGTTTAAAATTTAATGACCCCTCCATGTCCTATCATTAACAACTCTGCTCAGATGTTGCAAACCAACAAGCCCTTATGCTAGGTTGCTCTTTCTTCCAATTTCTCTACCCCCCACCCCCATTGCCAGCAGGATCATATTTTATCAGCTTCATGTTTTGTAAGTTCTTGTGAACCAATAGCATAAGTGATTCCTTTATTGAGTCAACCTGCTTCATGTTAGGTATTCCTCTCCTCCTACTGTCCTCCAGCTTTTGCAAGTAATGTTGCTTTTTCTGCCCAAAACTGTATTTTCACTATATATGTGTTGTAGCATAGCTTTAGCCCATTAACATTCACAAAACTAGCCTTAATAATTTCTTTGTGTTTAGGGAGAGAAGTGGTGAACTGATGAAAAAAGGAATCAGCCTTTGGAATTTACTCCTATGTGGTGTCTTTTTGTGAATAGTTGTGAGCAGAAGAGGTATCCTGTATATCATTTTGACTGCTGCCATTGGTGCTGTTGGCATTCAGGCAGCCCATTGCTATGTAAAGCTTGTCATCCTCATTCCTCCTAGCAATGAAAGTACAGTATTATGTAGCAATATTGACCCATTTCCTGGCATTTTGAAGTACGCATATAGAAGTGCAGTATCCCCACATTCATAAATAAGAGGGTTTTTGTTTGTTCACTTGCTTGCTTTTTTGAATTGAATATATTTATCAGCTCTTTCTTGAAGAGGACATGGATATCTGAAGAGGACATAGATATTGCTTATCTGGACTTTTGTAAGGCCTTTGATAAGGTTCCCCATGATATTCTTGCTAAGAAGTTAGTAGAAAGTGGGATAGATAGTGCTACCGTTAGGTGGATTTGTAATTGGTTGACTGATCGCACCCAAAGCGTGATCATAAATGGCCTCTCTTCAGCTTGGAGAGACGTGACCAGTGGGGTGCCCCAGGGTTCTGTTCTGGGTCCAGTGCTGTTCAATATCTTTATTAATGACTTGGAGGAAGGAATAGAGAGTATGCTAATTAAATTTGCAGATGATACCAAATTGGGAGGGGTTGCTAATTCCTTAGAGGATAGGATGAAAATTCAAAAAGACCTTGACAGATTAGAGTGCTGGGCCAAAGCTAACGGAATGGATTTCAAGAGAGGGAAATGTAGGTAAAAAGAATGAATTGCACAGATACAGGATGGGGGATGCATGGCTGGAGAATAGTACCTGTGAAAGGGATTTGGGAGTCTTGGTGGACCACAGATTGAATATGAGTCAGCAGTGTGATGTGGCGGCCAGGAAAGCCAATGCAATTCTTGGTTGCATCAACAGAACCATAGTGTCTAGATCAAGGGAAGTGATAGTACCACTCTATTCTGCTCTGGTCAGACCCCACCTGGAGTACTGTGTCCAGTTCTGTGCGCCTCAATTTAAAAAGGATGTTGACAACCTCGAGCGGGTGCAGAGGAGTGCGGCCAGGATGGTTGAGGGTCTGGAGGAAATGTCTTATGAGGAACGGCTTAGGGAACTGGGAATGTTTAGCGTTTCAAAAAGAAGACCGAGAGGGGATATGATAGCTATGTTTAAATATTTGAAAGGATGTCATATTGAAGAGGGAACAGGTTTCTTTTCCATGGCTTCAGAGACTAGGACTCGGGGCAATGGTTTCAAACTACAGGAAAAGAGATTCCATTTGAACATTAGGAAGAACTTCATGACAGTTAGAGCTGTTTGGCAGTGGAATATGCTGCCACAAAGGGTGATGGAGTCTCCTTATAGGTTTTTAAGTAGAGATTGGATGGCCATCTGTTGGAAATACAGTGGTACCTTTTATAAAGGAATTAATTCATTCCAAATGAAATTCTGTTAAGCAAATTTTCCTTTATACAAATTTCCTATAGGAATGCATTGAAAATGGAGTAATCCCATTTTTATGTTGTACGGATTTGCCCCATAGGAAATTATGTTAAGCAAATTTCCCCTCTCTGGAATTTTTGATGTTGTACAGATTTTATGTTAGACAAACTGTTTGTTATATAAGGGTCCACTGTATTGTGATGGGGTTCCTGCATGGCAGGGGGTTGGACTAGATGGCCCTTGAGGTCTCTTTCAACTCTATTATTCTATGATTTTATGATTCTACTATTATTCCAGATTTTTGCTGGGAAATTAAGAATAAATGTGCCTTCTTTGAACCAATAGTACAGCTTCTGACTTCATTGTTCACTTTTCTTGACAATGTTTCTGGAAATGGTAAGGATTCAGGCCTGGTTCATATAGACTAAGGAGTGGTGGTGTGAATAGTTCTATTATCCAATCTATCTGGAAGTTGAGTCATGGCTACTGGACTCCTTTTTTGAGAGATAGAAAGGTTTCACTGCTCATCCAAACAGCTTCATCAGTCTGAATACAGCTAGTGCGAGTCCTCCGTCTTATCACCTCTTGTCCCCCTGACCTCAGTTAGGCTCATAAGATGAACAATGGCCTGAATAAGCTCGTTAGGGAGACAATAGTATCCATAGCCTTAAGGTGAACAATGGCCTAAGGTGCTGAAACCCATAAAGTATGGGTCCTTAGCTATGGCCTTGGTGGTGAAGGCTTTTTGATTAGCCTGGGTACTTTGGAAAGCACACCCTGATAAGTAGCAGATAGACTATGCCTGAGGCCACCACCTCTGTTGAGGGAGGGGTTTTCAATGCTCACATGAATGGCTTCCCTTACTCCTCTCTCAAACCACCTATCTTTGTTTAATATGTGTACATCCTCGTCTTTGAAGGAATGCCCTTTGTACTTCAAATGGAGGTGTACTATAAAATGAAGAAATCAGCAGTACACCTCCGTTTCTATCTCTCAAAAAAGAAGTCCAGTAGCCATGACTCAACTTCCAGATAAACTCACCTGGATGACTGAGAATATTCACAGATTATCCAATCTATAATGTTTTTGTGGCCCTGCCTATAATGTTTATTGTCATCTTTAGATAAAGAAGTTTCCAATACTTATTTTTTTTAAAAAAAATTCACTCTGGACCCAAGGCAGCTTACAACATTCAAGGTTAATATACAAGCCAGAAATATTAAAGACAATATTCAAGTTTAGCTTAAAAGGGTTTTTGGAAAATACCACATACCCATTTACTTCAAACCCACAAACACACTGAGGCAGAGAACCAAAAGACCCAACACCAAAACAAAGTAGGAGCAATACAGTACATGCAGTCCAATGCAGTGAGGAGTGTTCAGACCTCTACATTGGAGAAACTAAACAGCCACTAAACAGAAGGATGGCCTAAAACAGGAGGGCCAACAGCTCAGGACCAGAATCAGTGGTGTACATTCACTTGAAGGACAAAGGACACTCATTCAAGGATTCAAAAGGAAGTTAGGTGATACCTTTATTGGTCACTGCTAAAGCAAAACAAAAATGAGCTAAGCTTTCGATAGCAACTGCTTTCTTTATCAAGCATTGTACCAGAGATGCATTCTTGACCTTCTATCAAGAATGGATCTCCGGTACAATGCTTTGATAAAGACAGCAGTTGCTATCGAAAGCTTAGCTCATTTTTTTGTTTGTTTTAGCAGTGACCAATAAAGGTATCACCTAACTTCCTTTTGAATTTGTTTCTCTGGTCACATGGCTCAACTTTTTAACTTCACTCAAAGATGAGGATATACACATATTAGACAGAAAATATAGGTGGTTTGAGAAAGGTATTAGGGAATCCCCCTCTCGCCAGAGGTGGGGGAATGAGGCACAATCTGTCTGCCACTTATGCTGCCCTTTCATCAATCCCCAGACAAATCAGAAGCACTTCACACCTCTACCAGCAAGGCCAGGGCTAATGATTCAAACTTAATGGGTGTTGGGAAGGCTTAAAGAGGTGGGACTTACAATCACCTGGCCATTGTAATCTAATGAGCCTATTCAGGTCATTTCTCACCTAACAAGCCTATTCAGATCACTGTCTACCTAGTGAGCCTATTCAGACCAGGGCGGCATGAAACCAAGGTAAACTATAAATTGGAGGCCTTGCACCAACTTTCCTTAGACTGACAAAGCTACTTGGATGAGTAGTGAGATGTTTTGATCTCACACAAAAAGAAGTCCAGTTGCCATGACTCAGCTTCTGGATAACCTCACCTGGATGACTGAGAATCTTCACAAAAATGTTCAAGTTAGCAACAATTAATCTGAAGAAGCATCTTAGATAATTAAAAAAGCAATATTAAAATGAAGAACAATAAACAAACAAATTAAAGAAAAATGACACTATGAGAGAAGAAAAACTAAAAATGGAAAACACAAGAAAACACTTCATTCTAAGCAATACACATGACATTTAATCTAAAAGTCACATAACAGGTAGTCAGACACTCCAGGAAAGTTTGCCTGAACAGAAAGTTCAAAAACCTAGCCATACAAATCCTTCTTTATGAACAACAAATCCAGTTACCCAGCCAACATTTCTGAGTACTCTCTGAGTTCAATTTAAGGAGTATGTGTGTTAGTATACACTGAAGTTCACCTTCAGAATGCAGGTTTTATGAGGATCTCCACCCTTGAAATTCTTATATGAAAGTACAGACTATCCAATTAAGTATCTGATTATAAAATCCTGACTGAAGCTCATTCTTCTCTTTAAAAATAATCACCTCCCTCTGAGTAATGCATTAGCACCTTGTGTCGTTGCTTTGATGAAATTAATCAGAGAAGCCACCTGTGTGACAGTGTAAATGACACTGGAATGATTCATCCTAACTGGTCATCATTAAGCTGATGATGTGCTAATGGATTGATCTAAGAATGGAAAAATCCAGAAAGAATGAAATTAAATCATTTTGTTAAGGTGCAGGAATCAGCCATGGGAAACCCACAAGGGAAGGATGGTGAAACTCCAGCTCTCTAAATGTTTTTGGTCTTCAGCAATCACCCTTGTTTATTGAGGCCAATGGGACTGGAAGCTCAGTAACATCCAGAGGGCTACAACTCCCCCACATAAATATGTGGTTCAGAAAATCATTATGTGATTCTGCTCATACCTGTCAGGGCCAGGGGCAGAGAAACAATGTAAGTAGGTAAAGAAACCAGGACACCTCTTGCCAATGCTTACAGGGAACAGCAGCTGGAGGCCTTGGAGAGCAGTGTATAGAGTTTACTGCACAGTTTCCTTTTCCACAACAATGCAAGTAGTCCTGATGACGCTTGTGTCTTGGCCCTTCACTTCTATGCTCTTAAGAGCATTATTCCTTGTTTGTATACCTTCCTACCTTGGTCCTGGAGTCCCATGTGTTCCAATGGTGCTTGCCTTGCTTGTGCACATTCCAGCCTTCCCTCAGTGGGCTTTAGCTGCTCTTGCCTCCTAGACCTAGACCCAGTGCTGTGGTATGTGCAGCTTGCCTCTTCCAGCTCACTGATCCTGCCCCCTGACCTGACAATACTATTAACTAGACATGGGCACGGAGCGGCGAAATCTTCGTTTCCATTTTCGGTTTTTCGTTTCCGGAAGTAACAGAAAAGGTAACAGTAATTAAGCCGTTACAACTCGAACTCGAACCGAAAAAAGAAAAATTTGGTCAGGTTTTTCGTTTCCGTTTGTGGCATCGCAGCAATCGCGCAATGCGAAGCACAGAAAAAGTTTTTAAAACTTTTTTTAAAAAACCCCAACTGCTGGCCGAAAAAGCAGGTGAAAATATGCCTGCCTGAGGCTTTGCCACCTACCACAGGGGTGGTTTCTGGGGGGGGGATCCCCCCGGCCTTTTCCCTCCCTCCTCTCCTGTCCTGGGCTGCTTGCACCAGGCTGGGGGGGGCATTATTCTCGTCGTCTCACAATGCCATGTGGTGGTGGTGGGGGATCCAAAATGACGACCACAATTTTTCTTTTGAAATCGTGGTCAAAAAACACACCAAATCACAACAGAAACATGTGAAATTTATTTATTTTAAATGCCTGAATTTTAATAGTAGCAGCAGTGGGTTTTTTATAGCAATAAAAAGTCACATTGATTTTATTTTATTTTATTTTTTATTTTTTTAGACCTGCCCATTTGGGCTGGGCATGGGATGGGACCATGCAAATTTTTTGAACAATTCCACCAATGGCATCGCCAGGTTTTTGACTGACACTTCTGGATGTCTCGGAGGGCATAAAAAGCCGAGGCACCTTCCAGAAATCGCAGTCGGGTCTTGGATGTGGAAGGAGGAGGGCTGTGCTGGTGGTGCTTGTGCAATCAAGACAGAGATTATTCGAGGAGGGAGGCCTGGAGGCTTTAGGCTTTAGGCAGGCAGGGAGGGAATTGATTTTTATTAGAAAATAATTTCTTTGATTCCCTGCATCTTTGTCTGGCGAAGGGAAGCAGTTAGAGTTTTTTCTTTGTTCTCTTCTCTGGCTGTTTGTGGGGAGAGGATTTTTCTGATATTGGATAAAGGGGGAGGGTCAACTTGGAGTGGGAGGTGTGGATTTATTTTAAAATATATTATATATTACCATTTATTTTCTATTTTTCCCAACTTCAATTTGCTTGCACACACACACATTTGGGGTGCAAGCCAAGAACAGAACCTCTATCCTAAGTGGAGAATATTTTACAATATTATTTAGTTTACTAATTACTTACTTCATTGTTTGTTTTTAAACTTGTTGTGTTGTGTGTGCACTTGAACACACAGACACATTCCATTTAAGTGGATCAGAAAAATTTAGAAAATTTTTATTTCATTCCCTGACTATAACTACTAAACTATATTGTATTTATTTACACCCCAATATCTTTTTGGGAGGCCTAATGCCACAACTCTCTTTTCACTTCAGGCTTATTTTTGGGGTGTTGCTGAAGCCACCTGTCCAGCTTCTGCTGCTGCTGATATCAGCCGTACAATATTATTTATTCATTACTCCAGCTCATTGTTTGTTTGTTGTGTTGTGTGTGCAGTTGAACACACAGGCAGGCAAATTCCATTTCAGTGCATCAAGTTGAATTCAGAACTTGAATTTAGAAAACTAGTTTTACAACTACTAAACTAGATTGTATTTACACCCCAATATCTTTCTGTTGGGACTGGGAGTCATAGTACCACAACTCTCTTTTCACTTCAGGCTTATGTTTGGGGTGTGGCTGAAGCCACCTGTCCAGCTGCTGCTGATGATGATATCAGCCTTACAATATTATTTTATTCATTACTCCAGCTCATTGTTTGTTTGTTGTGTTGTGTGTGCAATTGAACACACAGGCAGGCACATTTCATTTCAGTGCATCAAGTTGAATTCAGAACTTGAATTTAGAAAACTGGTTTTACAACTACTAAACTATATTGTATTTACACCCCAATATCTTTCTTGGGAGGCATAGTACCACAACTCTCTTTTCACTTCAGGCTTATTTTCGCAGTGTGGCTGAAGCCACCTGTCCAGCTGCTTCTGCTGCTGCTACATTGATATCAGCCTAATCTATGGGGGTGGGCATTCACCCTACCTACCCCTACCAATTCAAGATCAGTCATTGGGGGGCTGATTAAATAATAAGGCAAACAATTGCATTTGCTGCTGCTGTTGCTGCTTTATTTTTTTGGGGGGGGGATACAACACTACCCTACCTCATTGTACAAATTCCAGTGACACACCACCAGTTCAATTACAGGCAGGGAGAGCCTAATTTGCTTGCACCCACCCACAATTTGGGGGGTGCAACAAACTGAACCTCCTCCAAAAGGGGACAATATAAATCTTTTACAACATTATTTATTCATTACTCCAGCTCATTGTTTGTTTGTTTACATACATACACTTGTTGTGTGTGTGCACACACAGGCAGGCACATTCCATTTCAGTGCATCAAGTTGAATTCAAAATTTAGAAAACTATTTTTATTTCATTCTCTGACTGTGCCTGCATGCACTGCAGTTTTGCTGACTGAGTGCTGAAGAAGGGAAGAGCAGTTCTTCTGGACTTCTGGTCTGGATTTCATTTCATTTCAAATACTACCATTTGTTCTCTAATTTTTCCTCCATTTCAGTGGATAAAGTTGAATTCCGAATTTAGAAACTTATACCAAGGGCCAGCAGGGCAACATTGAAAGCTCGTACAAAAGAACACAGTGTGAGAGTAAGCTTGTGGGTCAAAAGGATAGGTTTATTAGAATAGTTTGTTACTTAACAAAAATATAATAAGAAAATATATTTCTAATAATTTTGAGAAATAAAAAAATGACGAGGGGTGGCAGAGCCAGAGGGAAGGGCAGGGGGACCCCCACTAAAATAAATAGGGGCACATTTCTGAAGGAAGGCACAGGAAGTAGTGCAGATAGTGATATTGCTGCCACTCCCTCTCCAAGCAGCAGCTGCACAACCAGCACCACCGGACCATCTTCTGTCACTGAGGGAAGCATGGATGACTGCATGCGAGCCCCATCGCCACCATGCTTTGACATGGACACACACCCCCTTTATCAGGAGGAAGACGAGGACTCGGAATCAGAAACAGGCTCTTTGCATCTGAATATGCCAGATTCTGAGGACCTGTTGGCAGGAACAGACGAAAGGCAGGCTTCAGGCAGTGATGGAAGGAGCAGCCCTCTTTCCACCCAGAGTACCACCAGTGACAGCAGCAGTCAATTGTCCCAGCAGGGTACAAGCCACACCACCACTAGCACAGCAGCGGCAGGCAGTACCAGAGGGGGCAGTAGTTTCCATAAGCCTCGCGGCTCTCTCTGGGAGCATTTTGATAACAGCCAGGAAGACTCGAGGCTTGCAGTGTGCAAGAAATGTGGGGTGGTTGTGCGCAGGGTGAATGACCCCAAACAACTCTCCTCAAGTGCCTTGCATAGCCACCTCATGCGAAGGCACCCTGGGACTCTGCCTGGAACAGTGTCAGGCCCTGGTTCCTCAGGGAGGAAGAGAGGGGAAGCAGGTATGGGGACAGACTCCAGAGACAGCTCCGCTGAGAGTGGGAAGAGGCAGGCCACTCTGCAGGAAGTGGTGCCACTGTGTGGGAGTTTTGTCAGCCAACGAAATAGGGCCAAAGCACAGGAGTCCACCACTCGCGTGGTGGGTGAAATGGTGGCCATGAATGGGTTGCCCCTCTCCTTTGTGGAGTCATCGGGCTTCAGGCACCTGATGAAGCACGTGGCTCCATGGTATGAGCCTCCATCCCGGCATACCTTCAGCAGGCGGGTGATTCCCTCCCTTTATGAGTCCATCAGGGACATGGTCCGGGCCCTCCTTCAGGCGGCCAGAGGAAGGAAGATCCACTTCAGTTCTGATGTCTGGACCGGTGGGCACCACAGATACCTCTCTCTGACAGCTTATTGGTGGCAACCCAAGGAGGTCCTTGACACTAGGGCACCCCACTAACAGCTGCAGGGGGAGGCACAAGGGAACACCCCAAGAGGGTACAGGGTGGTGCTTCTCCAGGCACAAAGCATGGAGGACAGTGCCAAAGGCATCCACATTGCTGAGGTCCTCAAGATGGGACTGCGACAGTGGGCATCTGAGGGGCAGGTCAATCGCGGATTCATGGTTACTGACGCAGGCAGGAACATGATCAACGTGGTTGATAGGCCAGGGCTCCATGGCATCGTGTCCACAGCACACAAACTGCACCTAGTGGTGGCCGATGCCATTGGGCTGGGAGCACCAAAGACTCCTGGGATGAGGGGACCCTGGAGACCAAGGCCTTCCTGGACAAGTGCAGGAAAATAGTCAGGCACTTCTCACGCAGCGTCAAGGCATCCAGGATGATGCGTGAGAGGCAGGCGGAGACAGGCTGAACAGAGCACGTCCTGATACAGGACGTGACCACCCGGTGGAACTCCACCTACAAAATGGTCAAGCGCCTGGTGGAGCAGAGGCAAGTGGTGGAATACGTCATGTCCCACACTCCCGTCCTGCCTGGGGGAATGGTGTTGGACATTGGTACTATCTCCCCTCTCCCAGATGGTGGGTATCCTGCAGCCTTTTGAGGAGATCACCCAACGTCCTCAGCAGCTACAATGCCAGCCTGGGCCACGTACTCCCCCTGGTAAATGCCCTTCGCCAACACCTAGAGGTCAGTATCCGGGAAGAAGCCAATCTTCTCCCAAAGAACAGGGCCTTGGCAGACAGGCTACTGACTGGCGTGGATACCCGCCTGAGCCCACTGAGGAGGGAAAAGATGTACCAGATGGCATGCCTGTGCGACCCTCACATCAAGGGTTCCCTGGTGGGCAGCGCTGCCGACCTAAACTCCTGGAAGACGGAGCTATGCCGTCAAGTCTGCAGGGCTGCCTCAAATCAGGCCAAGGCGTTCCCGAGGGCACACGGATGCCAGAGTGATGCAGAAGAGGAATCCTCGCAAGGGTCCTCCTCCTCCTCTACTGAAGGAGTGTACACCCAGAGACCAGGTTCCTTACCAGCAGCAAACTACCTGGCCTCTGCCCTAGCCATGGCAGTCTCCTCCTCAGTGGAGGCAAGGGAGGAAGAAGAACCAGACCCCGCTCTGACCATGGTGAGGGAGTACATGGCCAAGCCCCTTCAACCCCTCACCTTGGACCCACTCCACTACTGGGCCAGAAAGGCAGACATCTGGCCCGCTCTTTCAACTCTGGCGTTGGACCTCTTGTCCATCCCACCCACCAGTGTCCAGAGTGAGTGTGTCTTCTCCCACATGGGATATGTCCTGAGGCCACGCCGCTCTCGTCTGGACCCGGAGACTGTGGAAAGGTTGACTTTCATCCGCTTCAACCTTTCCACGTTGGGATTACCCCAACACTCCAAGACCTAGGTCCACAGTCGTTCTTCTACCGGTTCCTTCCAAACAGGCCTCCCTTGCTCTAACATGCACTACCAGAGCAACACTTATGCCTGCCTGCCTGCAATAATGCCTGTTGCCCAGCTTGGCTTCCTCCCTGCAAGCCCAACTTCCTGCCTGCCTGCCTTCCTGCTTGCCTACCAGTCTACCTGGCTGGCTGGCCCTGTGCCTACCTGCCTAACTGCCTGCTTACCTGCCTGCCTGCCTTCCTGTTTGTCTGCCTTCCTGCATTCCCACTCAATGTGTCATTTGAATTTTTCTAGAAGGGCTCAAAACCAGGGAGGAGCACTCAATGTGTCATTTGAAGGGAATCATACTGCTCAATTTTTATAGGCCTTGCCTGGCTCAAAACCAGGGAGGACCACTCAATGTGTCATTTGAAGGGAATCATACTCTAAATGTAGGCCCAATTTTTCTAGCCCTTGCCTGGCTCAAAACCAGGGAGGAGCACTCAATGTGTCATTTGAAGGGAATCATACTCTATCTGTAGGCCCAATTTTTCTAGCTCTTGCCTGGCTCCAAACCAGGGAGGACCACTCAATGTGTCATTTGGAAGGGTCTGTGTAGGCCCAATTTTTCTAGGCCTGGCTCCAAACCAATTTTCATTTGGAAGGGTCTAGCTCTTGCCTGGCCTGGCTCCGAACCAGGGAGGACCACTCAATGTTTATAATTTTGAACTGGGCAAGACTGTTGGGGTTGCAGCTGTGCAACTTCCCCTAACCCTAACCCTAACCCAGTCTAAACAATGTCTGTATGCCTCCCATCCTAACATTCCACCAGCACAACACATTATGCCTGGCTGTCTGCTATATGACTGCCTGCCCTGGCTGAATGCTTCACCTGCCTGACTGCCTTCCACCTTTGTCTGCCTGAATGCCTGTAATTCTGCTGCATGTAGGGATATAATAAGGGCTACATAATTAGCCCAGTTTTTATAGGGCTTCCCTGGTCTTTGTAGCAGCCCAGGAATATTTTTTCTAAGGTCAGTGTTGGCCCAATATTTCCCCGTTGGCCATGACTGGTCTGAGTGTAGTACACCCCAATACCTGCCTTCCTCGATGCATTCCTCCCTTCCCTGGGGTTTTGGAGCCACTCTGCTTACAAAGTGGTCAGGATGCACTTTACAACAACCTACCTCAAAGACTGATAAGCAGGCGCCTAGCTCTCCTTACAGCCTTGAAGAAATAGCCCTGTTCTCCTGCATCCACTCTGTCTCCTGGGTTGACAAAACTCGGTCTCCTGGGGTGGAGAAACTCTGCCTCCCTTCTGGCACTTTGGCTTTGTGCCTTCCCTTGCCTGGTGGGTACCCTGCAAGCCTGCCTTCCTACTTGTAAGCCACACTGCCTGCTTCCCTGCCTGCCTGGCTGCCTGCCTGCCTACCCTCCCGGGACTCCCGGCTTGGACGAGGTCTTCCAGGTGCTTCTCCTTCAGCCTATCAGCGGTTCAGTTCTTCAAGTTCAGCCGTTCCGGCTTTGTTGCTTTGCCGCGTGCGTGGACTCTGTCTCCACTGGGTTGGTGGAACTGGTCTCCTGGTTTTGGAAAAACTGGCCTCCAAAGTAGGTGGCTGAAAGAATCCCTCCTCGAACTTCCCCGCCGTTCTGGCTTCATGGCTTTGCCACTTGCGTGGACTCTGTCTCCACTGGTTTGGTGGAACTGGTCTCCTGGTTTTGGAAAAACTGGCCTCCAAAGTAGGTGCTGGACTCTGTCTCCACTGGGTTGGTGGAACTGGTTTCCTGGTCTTTTTCGGAAAACTGGCCTCCAAATTAGGTGGCTGAAAGAATCCCTCCCGAACTTCCCCGCCATTCTGGCTTTGTGGCTTGTCTCCACTGGTTTGGTGGAACTGGTCTCCTGGTTTGGACTCTGTCTCCACTGGTTTGGTGGAACTGGTCTCCTGGTTTTGGAAAAACTGGCCTCCAAAGTAGGCGGCTGAAAGAATCTTTCCCCGCCGTCTGAACTTCTGTCTCCACTGGTTTGGTGGAACTGGTCTCCTGGTTTTGGCTGGCCTCCAAAGTAGGCGGCTGGCCCTTTGCTCCGTGCATGGACTCTGTCTCCACTGGATAGGCAGATCTCTGTCCTTGTGGCCTCCAAAGGAGGCTGCTGAAACAATCCCTCCCCAACCAAGAAAAATTCCCTGGCGCTCTGGCTTCGTGGGTTTGCTGCATGGACTGCCACGACTCAAGGCAACAGGTCCAACCCCACCACCCGTCATTCTTGCTGTCTGAATGGCTGCCGTTGCCAATCAGTTCTTGAAAAACCAGTGGTCCCTTTGGCTGTCATTCCCGGGGGGGTCCTTTTCTTCCCAGGTGGCCCTTCTTGCAAGTCGGCCCCCAATGAAAACAGTTACAGCATTAGGGTTAGGGTTAGGGTTAGGGTTAGGCCACTTCCGGCGATACGGCAGGGAAGCCGGATGGGGTGGAGGGCAGCAGAGGGTCTCTGCCCTGGAGATGGGCCTGGAAATGCACAACCTGGTCAAGGAGAGAGAAGGTCTGCTCGCTCTATGAGTGAACCGGACTCCTTGGTCGTCACACTGGGGCCAAGAATCTGATTCTGAGGCAAAGGACAAACCTGCCCAGGCAAAGGCTGGCAGGCAGCTCAGCTGGGCCACGCTGGTATGGCGTTTCCAGGATGTTCCCACCGGGCGCTTCCTCTGCTCTGTCGTGATTCTAAATTTGATCCTTGGAGATTCTGCCAGTGAGCTCCTTGGGATACTCCAGCTGGTGATGATTCCCCAAGAGGTTGAGGGGCACTCATCCGGATGAGTGGGGGGAGCATCTGAATCTCTGACCGCTAGTTGACCAGGGTGGCATTTGCTTGGCTTTACAAGGAGTGTCATGGGGAGGGGACATTGAGAGGAGTAGACCCTCATCCAGATTTGGGGAGGAACGGAATACTGTGTCTCCTGCTGCCTCTGAGAGGTGGAGGGGAAATGGGATGGATAAAGGCTTCAAAACAAAACAAAACAAAGTATAACAGGCAGCCAGACCAAATAGGGTGGCCGGTTCAGTCAGCGTTGACCAAGAGAGAAAAAAAGAATATTGCATTCTGCCCTCTTTGTTTGCATTATTGCATAGGATACAGTCTTATGCTATGATATATTTATTAAATATATTATTCATCACCCAGTTTAAAGTGTTTTCCACCTGGTCTGGGTCATTGCGGGATGCCCCCATGCTCTGGGAAGTCAAATTGCACTAAATCGCGGTAGAAACGACGAACGACACGTCGAAATGACAAAGTTTCAAAAAATTCGCGACAAACGGAAACGGAACGAAACGGACCCATTCAGACAAACGAAGAATCGAAACGTCATTTTTTTCTGGTCGTGCCCATCTCTACTATTAACACATTTTAAGAAAATGTTCTGGGGGGAAATTTCAATCCCAGATACGTAGGCTCAACTGACCTTTCTTTTCTTTGACTAGTGATTCTAGTCTTCTGTCCTTTAAATCTTTTCCATCCTTTCCTATTCTCACATCCTCAGTCCCTATGCAAGTGGTACTTAGCAGAAAAGCAATGCAACTACTGTTAACTATACACATTTTACACAAGTTTCTCAGCATCCCTTTGCATGCAAATTAGTGAGGAGCACAAATCGGGGAGAAATGGTGATTCAACATGATTTATCAATGATGAAAAATCACAAATTTATGATATTTTTGACAAACCAATTCATCAGTCTGTCTGCCCTTAAAAACTCCATAAAACAGCATTCCTGGCATCTAGCGACACCAGAATTACCTACAAGCTTCTGCTGACTCTTCTGTTGACTCTCTCTTCAAATTTGGTGAAATTAGAGTTGAGGATGTCCCAAAAAGACACCAAAATTGCAGAGATACTTTCTCTGACCTTCCTCTACAATCTCTACAAGTTTAATGAAGTTTTGTCTCCAGACATCCAAAACACCCCTAAAGAGGGCTCCCAGGAACATGACAGAGGCTGCAGATGGCAAGGGGACCTACAAAGGGCAGAAAATGAGTTGATGAATTGACAAATTTAAGAAAAGGTTACAAAAAGTGTTGCTTCATATTCAGTGGGTTCTCTGAATTGAATAAATATTGCTGTTGCCCCACCTCCTCCTCCCTTGATTCTTGCCCAGCCTGGCTTATAAAAGCAGCTAGGCAGTTGTTTACTGAATGGGCCACCACAATAACTAATGAGTGTCTCCAAGAGATCAGGGTCCCTCTTGCCCTCAAGGAGATATTCATTAGACCCATTCAGAAAAAAACAAATCTGGCAGTGGACCAAATTGGAAGTTATAGTTCCATTGATCAGCAAGGTAGTTGAGAGGGTTGTGGCTGACCAGCTTCAGGGACTCCTGGATTAAACTAACATTCTCAATCCATTCCAGTTGGGATTCAGGCCACATCATGGTACAGAATTGGCACTGGTCGCCCTGCATGACAGTCTTTTGGGGAAGTTGACAAGGGCAAATAGTCCTTGTTGGTCCTCCTCATCCTATCTTTGATACTGTCAACCATGGTATCCTCCTGGGGAGGCTCTCCAAGTTGGGGATTGGAGGCAATGCTTTGCAGTGTTTTTACTCCTTCTTGGAGGACCATCCACAGAGTACAGCTGGAGGAGATGACCTCTACCCCTTGGTCTTCAATTGTGGGGTGCCCCAGGGATTGGTCATCTCCCTCATGTGGTGTATGGGACACTGGAATAAATCATCTGAGTTTCCATTATTTGTTATGGGAAATTTTGCTTTGATATAAGAGAGTTTTGGTTTACAAGCATGTTTCTGTAACAAATTTTGCTCATAAACCAAGGTATCACTGTATCTTTGTTGATCAAAACTGGCCTAGTTATTATTTTGGGAATGGAGGAGAGCAAGAGTATCCCTAAGGTCCCTCTACCAAAATGAAATTAAATGAGACAGGTATTTACCATAAACAGGTATGGATGTTGTTGTTGCTTTGTTTTTCCAAATCCAAAAACCTGATATTTTCTTATTGTAGTGTGAACTATTATGGCCAGAGAGCCAACATATGGTCTCTATGTCCCCTAATGTTACCCATCATTGCAGTTTGTTTGTAGCAGACACAAGGCATCTCACAAAATTTAAAAGCATACAGGGCTAACAGGATTAAAATACTATATTAGATAATATTGAAATTAAGATTAGTAACCATTATAAAAACATAATTCAAAACTTTTAAAAATATCTAGCTTTGATAAATACAGCATTCCCTAGATCATCACGTACTGCTTAAAAGTCTGCCTGAAAAGGAAAGTCTTTGTTTGATGGCAGAAGGAAGGGGCCAACTGGACTTCTCATGGGAGTGCATGCTATAGCTTGAAATATGCCAATGGGAAAGATTAGGAAGATGGCAAACCCTGGACAAGGGTCTCCCCAGAAGAGCTTAAAAGCTAAAGTGGCTCCTCTAGGGATGATCCTTCAAATAGCCTGGATCCAGGCTTTATAGGTAGGGCTTTACAGGGAATAATCAGCACTAGAGATGGGCACAGAACGGAAAAAATTGTTCCATTATTCATTATTCATTTTGTTACGTAACAAAACGAATAACAAAAATTGTGATGAAATTGGAACAAACCGAACAGAACCACGAAAATTAGGTTCGTTATGTTTAGTTTTCGTTAATGGCGATGTGCCATGAAATGAGCTGCTTTTAAATGTTAAAAAATATCCTGAATATCTGTAAAAACCCAGCGATAATTATTTATTCTGCCTGATAATATCTACCAGGGGGGTTGGGGTCCTTAAAATGTGCATTTATGTCTTTTCTCAGATCGCTGTATTTTTTTCCTTTAAGGGCAGTTAGGAGACATCGACCCAAAATGGCTCCCAGATGCCTAATATCAATTTCTTGGGTATTAAAACATCCTGGACATCCGTAAAAACACAGTGATAATTATTTGAAATTATTACCTACCAGGGGTTTGCAGTCCTTAAAACATTTGTTTTTGCCTTTCTCCCATCACGATGTACTTTTTCTTTTCCCTTTAAGCATGACACAAAATGGATTCCAGCCACAAGATGGATGCAAGCCATGTGATGGGATCATGTAAATTCTTGGACAATTTGAACCAATAGCATGCCCAGGTTGCAGACTGGGTAGGTGTGGCAGCCACAGAGGGCATAAAAAGCTCTGACAGCCCCCATCTTCCTTGTAGTCTGCAGTGGGAGTTCAGGTGGGATTGCTGTCTCTGCGACTCATTACTTTAGGCCAGCCAGGCAGGTGTGTGTCTCTGTGTTCCTGCTGGCTGCAGCCTGGCTCTTAGGGGAGAGAAAGAAGAGATTTCTCTTGCAGCCTCCCTGTGTGCATGCATATCTCTCGGTGAGGACTCTCCCCTGCCATGCAGTGCAGTCACTCTGTGGCTGCCTTGCATCCTGGGCAACACCCGCCGCTGCCTTTGCAGCCTCCCTGCATTCCTAGTCTATACTGTGTCTCTGCCAGCATCATTTTTTTAGTGTTTTCCCTCTGGTCTGGGGCGTTGGGGGACATCCGCGTGCGGAAATGCTTTAAGTCGTGCAAAAAGCTGGTTAAAAAGAAAAACGAAAAAATGAAATGAATTTTTTCAAAAAATTCATGAAAAATGAAAACGAACCAAAACGGACCCACAATGAAAAACAAAAAAACGAAATGTAATTTTTTCGATTCATGCCCATCTCTAGTCAGCACATTGAATTCAATCCAGAAATACACTGGCATCCTGTGAAACTCTAATACGGGAGCTACATGCTCCCTGTAATGAGCTACAGCTGCCTGCAACTCTCTGAACCAACTGATGTTTTTAAATGCTCTCCAAAGGCATTTCCATGTAGTACAGTGGTACCTCTACTTATGAGTTTAATCCATTCTGAATGCTTGCTCAAAAGTCAAACAACTCATAAGTAGAGCAGCCGTATCTTAAAAAATCTAAAAAATCAATTAAAAATAAAAAAATTGTAAGTAGACCATATCTAAAATTTGTAAAGCAACAGTTAAACACCAACGATTTTCCACTCTTAAGTTGAATTGCTCATAAGTAGAACTACTCATAAGTAGGGGTACCACTGTAATCCAGATGTGATGTAACTAAGACATATATCTCTGGGGCTGGATCAGACATCTCAAGACATGAGTGCTATTGGTGCACCAGCTTTCATTGTGAAAAAACATTTTTGACTGCTACTGAGACTTGTACATCCAAATTCAAGGATTAATCCAGTAAACCATTCAGCTCCCTGTTCTGCATTTGCATTAGAGATGGCACAAATCAGAACAATGAATTGTGCAATTTGTCAGAAATTGCTGATTTGCCAAAAACTCCTCCTCTTCCTCCTCCTCCTCCTCCTCCTCCTCCTCATTATCATCATCATCATCATTTCTATACTGTGCCATCTAGCAACAAGGCCATTCTGGGTGGTTTTAAAAATTGTATGATGACACAAAACATACGAAATATACAAAATAAAAATAGCATAACAAATAAACAAAATAACATAACTGAATCAAGAATAAAATAAAGATATAAAGAAAAAGAAAAAGAAAACCCTAATTTACACTCCACATTGAAAATGTTCTTGGCTGGTGCAAGGCAGACATCTATTTTTCTCCCCTCCCTCTGCTTTGGAAGGAGACAGAATGTTCCAGGCAATCACCCACAATCCAGAGATGGGGGGGGAGAGCCACCATTGGCTCCCTTGTGATCATGTGACCTGCTCCATTGCTTGTACATCAAGACATTGCTTGTTGATCAAGGCAAAATCTAGAAGGAATATTTGCTTATCTTGCAAAACGCTCTTAAACCAAGTTACAGTAGACCCCCATCACATTGCGGTTCAATCAATGTGGTCCCAGTACATTGCAGAATACTAGACACATGTGCACACCCACATGGCTTCCCCCTCACCTGGAGAACTGACCTGCTCATTGTGCCGTGCTCCTGCCCCATTCAATACCCCCCTTACCTCCAAAAACTGCCCAGGTGGCTCACGCTGGTCAGGCAGGCCTTTTTGCACCCTCTTCACACTCAAGAAAGAGTCCTGCCCAGTTGTGCTGGTTGCACACGTCTTTCTGCACCCCCTAGGACCTCCAGGAACTGACCTGCCAGGTCCGACTGCTTCTACATGCTTTCCTGCGTGGGGGTGTGTGTGCAAGGAGCAGGGGAAGCAAAGTCTGGAGGTGTGTGTGCGCGCGCATACGTGTGTGTGTGCACGCATACGCATTACTAGGCAACTGCACATAAATCCCAGAAGCTCCTTTACCCATCCAAAGTCTCTATTTATGGCTCCTCCTATATATATAGGGCTCTGCAATTCCAATAGACTATTCCAGTGATGTGGAGAGGGTTTTATTTGCTGCTTGTGTAACAGTTTGAACCTCCATATTAATCTACCCAGACTTTGTGCTCTGAAGAGGCCACTTCACCTTTGCATGCAGTGTGGAAACAACACGTTTTCTATACAGAGCACGATGCCATAGTCTCTCGAGACTGAAGAATTCCTATACTATACTATATATGTCAGACTATGGAGCACTTCAAAAGCAAAAGCTGTATCTAACTACTACTGGATGATGATGATGATGATTGATGATGATGATGATGATGATGATGATGATGATGATGATGATGATGATTCCTCAAGAGTTTATTTCTTGTTTCATGAGGCATTTTATGTCTTCACCTCAGACATATGATTGACTTCCTTGACTCTAACGTCAGGAGATGATCTGTTGCCCCCCCACAAATGTGTTATACCCCTTCACCCTCTTTGATTCCTATAAATGTGGTCACCTAACAAAATTCCATGATCATGCTTAACTGATGTCACTAAAGGTTTTATCTTAACTTATATATGGTTAATTAAAATATGTATGTTTCATAATGCTGACTTCAGCATATATAATAGGATTCTTTCTCTCTTTTAAACAACAGCTGTCTCCTGGTGTGAATCATTCTGCTGTTATACAGCATTTCAGAGTTGCTTGTGGCTCTGTAAACAATGTTTATTGGACTCTTTGGGTGAAGGAAAGGCTGCAGTAGTGTTGGTAGAAAAATAAATTTTCAAATGGCATACCCAAGCCATAAATCATAGAAGTTTGATATTTAAAAATATGTGCATGGTAAAAGATAATTGCTGAGGTGTACTGGAGTCACATAGTTAAAATTTGATCTATCAACAGGGTCATTTAGGCATCTGGAACAGCTGTAGTCTTGGAGTTCCTGAATGTATAATTATTTTGTGGTTTCTGATGCAGATAATTGCACTTTCCTCCCCTGAAGCATTCCTTTAAAGTTTAGAAAAAGGAAAGGAAAGCTAATAGACACAGTATTATTCCATGAACCTACAGGAATAAAGATGATCATAATAGCCAGCACAGCAAATACAATTTAAAACACCCTGGAGTCTCAAAGAGGGCATGGGTAGGGAGAAAGAGAGATGACAGAGAAAATGTATAGTAAGCGGATTGGGGGCAAATCCCCCTGTTTGCTGAATGTATCCAGCTCTAATGTTTTATTAAGAAATAAAAGCTGTCATAGCAGATCGCGAGTTACTATCTCTACCAAGCATTTGGGAGCAGTACAGGTATGACTTTGGTTCAAGAATAAAAGCAGCTACAACACTCATAATGATGAAAATAGTATATATAAAAGAAAAGCGGACTTTGTTTTAATATGGGAAGTGTTTGTGATTACGTCAAAACTTGCCCCTTTTTTATAAGAATATTTTTGGCCATGTCAAAAAGTGCCTTCTTGGTGCTTTTTCCAGAAGTAGTTACAAATCTATTTCCTTGTTCATTTACTTGAGTCCCCCAACATACACACTTTTGTTCTCATTAGCCTTCTTTTGTCAGGTCTGACATCATTTACAGTAATCGAATCAGATTGGTGACATGATTCAGTGATGTCACTGTGAACACTGTGTGATTACTCATGTGCTGGGAGCATCTTGGCACTAATCCAGGAAAAGAAAGATGTGGTGGTTGATGGAGAGGGGAAAAAAATCTGCCACAGAAGAAGGAAAACCAATCAGACCACATGTTGATGGGAAGCAATTAACACTGAACATTGAGTGGAAATCAACATATATGAGACTGAGGAAACGATTTCTTTGTTTGCTTTGCTGTCGTTTACTTAAAATACTTATATTAAATGTGAGAATAGTCAGCCCAATCTTAAGTCTTTGGATATAGTTTCTTGGCATGGTTTCATGCTAAGTATGGCTCATGGTATCTTGCCCCAGGTAGAGGATGGCACCTCATCCCAAAATTTCAGGGATATCTCACCCCCTGTCCTGGTCATTACCTGTCTCTAAAAGAGACTTGATAATGCCTATAATAATTCTATTGTATACGATGTGACCTTATAGCTTTCTAGAACAATGGGCTCTCCTGCCTCTTATGACCACATAAATATCAGCTCTGGAGAATTCCACTCAAGGTCCAGTATTTATTATGTAGTCCAAAGTGCTTTTGTTCTGAGATTGTTAATTGAGATAAATGGTAGCTTAATTTGCAAGTATTGTTACTGAGGCATCATCTTGAAAGAAGTCCCATTATAGGAGAGAGATGGGATAAGCCACCCTCAAATCATTTACCATAGCATTCAGTTTCCCAAAAGTAGTTAGTCTGAAGACAAAAGGTAGTGGTGGCACTTGGGAATCTGTCCTGTCTTGCATCTTTCAACAAGTTGAGTGTTGATATACAAATTCAAGCATGGCAACTTTGAGGAAATAACACGTTTAGATAGTATGAACAGCCTCAGAAGATGGCATGGAATATATGGGGCAACAGCATAGAAGGGCATTTAAAACCATTGTTTAGCAAGACTGAAAGGCTAGCAGCTACTTCTCAGCAGATGTTATACTTGCTACAATGCAGCTTGAGCACAAGGCTTTTACAGGGTATACATAAAAGCTGTAAATCTAAGAAATCCTGTCCTACTAAACCACTGGGGAAATTCCAGGAGAAAAATATGACTGTTCATCATGAAAGAATCACTTAACAAGTAAATAGACAACCTAGCTTTATGTCCTGCATGCTGTTGAATTTTCGTGAAAAGGAAAAGGAAAAGGAAAATGTTTTTCACTCTGAAACAAGAATTGGGGGAAGAGATAAGTATATTTCAAAATATATTCTAGTTAAAGAACTAAGGCTGGCAGCGTTACCTAAAGATGTAAATTTCAACAAAGGGAATTAGTAAAGATCACTCTCAGCGTTAGGTCAAATTGTCCCACACAAGCACAATAGCTTATTGGTCACTTGTACTATCACAACAGAGTAGCCATCTTCAAAGAACCTTTAGTTTATGGATGTGGGCTGTTGTCCTTCTATACTCACAATTAGAGGTGGGCACGAAACATAAAATCCATGGTTCGGGTTCGTCTGTTTCCGGCCCACCCTTGGTTTGGTTTGGTTCAGGTTCATAAGATTTTTTTTCTTTTTAAAAATTCATATGAACTGGAACCGATCTGAACCGTTTTGGGTCTGACTTACTGGGTGGCGGCAGCGGTGGGCATCCCTGGCCCCAGTAGCAGGGGCTTTTTGAGGCCCTGGCTTGGGGCCAGCCCCTCTAAGCTGAGAGGAGGTGGCTTGGGGCCAGCGTCTCATTTTCTTTTCTTCAAGTGCCGACTGCAAGGCCCCTGGGGCCAGGTTGGTGCTCTTTTTATTTTATTTTTACTTTTTTATTTTTTTCTTGAATTTCTTGAATTTATTTTTATTTATTTTATTTTTATTTTTATTATTATTATTTAATTTAATTTAATTTCTTTTTTTGCATGCTGACCAAGTGGCCCACCTAACATTTGTAACGCAGGCTGGTTGGCTATTTTTTTAAAAAAACTTTTGCCAGCCCGCAGGACGGTCTGATGACCCATGGGTTGGGTCTGGTGCTCATGGGCCGGTACTGGGGCCTGCATACTGGATTTGTTGTTGTTGTTGTTGTTTTTACTTTTGCCAGCCGTGGGCCAGTTCCATAGACTGTGGGCTGGTCCAGCAAACCGCAGGTCGGGTCCAGTGGTTGTGGGTTGGTACCGGGGCCTGCACACTGGATCAGGTTATTTTTTTTAAAAAAAATATTTTTTAAAAAATTTATTTTATTTTATATTTTTGTGCCAACCATGTGGCCCACCTACCAGCTGTAGCACAGGCCTGTCAGCTTTTTTATTTTTTATTTTTCCTGGAGCCCAGGTGGAGGACAGGACCACTCCACCACCACAGGTAGGAGACACCAGCTTTACAAAAAACCGAAACAAAATGAAACAGAAATTTCTGTTTCATTTCAGTTCAGTTTTCTTAGAGGAGGTAATGGAACAAATAACAAATAACAAAACGAACCAAAAGTTCATTTTGTGCCCATCTCTACTCACAATTCAAAAAGCTGAGAAATGGCCCCATGTTGCTGCATAAAAAGGATGTAAAGGTTTACACAGCAAAAGGCAGCCTGAAGGTTGACTATACTTGTAGCAGCAATCAAGATGGTCTTCAGGATCACCTTTCCTTCTCACTACCATTCACAATGTTATACAATGCAAGTAAAAATCTCACCAAATAACTACTTCTACCCAAACCCAAAGTAATTGCTTTTCAAAAAGTGTGAGAAGAAAATCTTCACAGTGAAGCTGCAAAACTGCTGTCAGAATCTTGAAAAGAAGTCTGGCAGACAGCATACAGCGGAAGACATATAGGAGACCTTGTAAGAAGATATGAAAGAGGCTGAAACTCAGCCAAGCAGAGTCAATGAATCTACACCTTACAAGAAGAAAAAGAGCAAAACAGGGGGGAGGAGTATTGTAGCAATTTGAAGACTAAGTGTATGCAATAACATGATTAGAGGCAATATCAGAGGAACAACATGGATGATGTAGAAAATGGCAGACTTTCCCTTTGAGCCTTGTCCTGAACTGAAGGATCTGGTAGTTGTGAAAGAATGATTCTTATACTGTATTTGATAATGACTTAAGAAACTTTGGTGGATGTTTAATCCATTAATATAAGTGTCATAGATTCATAGAATCCTAGAGTTGGAAGAGACCTCAAGGGCCATCCAGTCCAACCCCCTGCCATGCTGGAACCCCCATCACAGGAACCCCAGACAGATGGCCATCCAGCCTCTCCTTAAAAACGTCCAAAGAAGAAGACAAGTGTCTCAGTGACAAGTGTCCAGCATGTGTATACTTTATCTGAGTTCTTTCTCTCTGGATTCTTGTTCTGTGTTTTTGTTTCCTGCTCCATAATAGCAACTTTTTGTACATTCTGAAGAGTGCCCTGGTAAAGTACATTAACATGATATGAGACAAGTTTATGTGTATTGTGATTTCTCAGGTCTGATTATGTCTATTAATTAATTTTTTTGCACTGAGACTGTCCCATTTGTAGAGTGCAGAGGGCCTTGTTGGAAAAGGATGGCATAGAACACATTAGTTGAGGAGTAGGTAAAGGTGCCTTTGATGTTTTGTGTGTGACCTTGTTGGGTCCTGGGATTGTGGTTATAGTTATAGACTTGTATTTACATTTATTTGTAGTTTGTTCATTTTATAATATATTTGTCAAATCATGCTATTTTAATCCATCCAGAATAGCTGGTTTGCTAAATGGAAATTATAAAAAATCAATCAATCAATCAATCAATCAATCAATAGGCAGAGCTGATATCTGGGTTGGCTACAAGATGTAGTCTCCATTGTATTTTAAGACCGCACTTGAAGAAGGATGCCAACAAACTGGAAACAATTCAAGGAAGGGTGACAAGGATGATCAGTCATTTGGAAACCAAGCCTTATGAGGAAAGCCTGAAAGAATTGGGAATGGTTAGCCTAGAGAAAAGATGCCTGATGGGAGTATGATGGCACTTTTCATGTAGATGAAAGATAGTCACACAGAGAAAGGGCAAGATCTGTTCTTGGTCATCCAAGAATGCAGGACATGTAATAATGGCTAAAACTACAGGTCAGATTTAGTCTGAATATTAGGAAAAACTTCAACTTTGACTATTTCCTCCTTTCTAGCCTGGGCAGCACAGCTATCCATTTAGAACAGGGCTGTCCAACATTGAACAGCCTGTGGGCTCGCCCCCCCACCCACCCACCCACCAAACATCCCTGCAGACTCCCCACCAAGTGCGGGTGCATGTGCATGTGCACACACTCCCCACCACCTCTCTGCACCCCCCCCCCCAAGGTCCATGGCGCTGGAGGCGGCAGAGGTTGTGCACGCACAGACCCTCTGTGCCCCTGTGACAACACCCTGGAAGCAGGAGAAATGCATATGTAAATCATCAGCCAATCCCAGCAGGAGGGCGGGGGATGGTATGGTATAAAAAGGGTGGAGCCTGGTCTCTGAGAGTCAGTAAAGTCAGTTGAGTGAGTTGAGTTAAGAGTTAACAGTTGAGAGTGAGTGTTGAGACATAGCACAGCTCTGTGAGAGTTCAGTCAGGCAGTGAGGGCTTTACTGTTTACTGGTTATTAAAGATAGGGAGGCTTGAAGAGTTGAATTAATCTATTCTATGTTTAAGGCAACGTATACCAACTTCAGACATTATGGTATTTATTTATTTTCTCAATAAACTTCATTATTATTATTTTTGTTATACATCTGAGTCTGTCCCAGTTCATAAGGTGACGATTTAAAAGGTGGCCACATTACCAAGTGGATATTGTGAAGATTAATAAGTTGGTTCCCTATCCTTCACATTTTTAATCACAATCACATGTTTAAAAGGGAGTTATCATCACAGCCCCCACCTCCCAAAGTCCATGGGGCTGCTGGCAGTGGCAGCACCAGTGGAGCCCCGCCCACCCGCCCAGATTTCCCATGCTGTGTGCACGCAGTTTCCACTGCCGCTTCGTGAACCCCAAAGTCCCAAAGTCCACAGCACTGGTGACAGTGGCAGCAGTGGAGTCCTGCCAGCCTGCCCACTCAGGTCCCCTATGATGTGTGCTTGCAGTACTCACCACCGCTCTTTGCCCCACCCCCAAATTTCATGGCAGCAGTGGCCGGGAAGTCCCACCATCCCACCCACCTGCCAAGGTCCCCCACTCTGCATGTATGCAGTCCCCACCGCCACTCCATGCACCCACCCCCCAGGTCTCCAGTGTTGGCAGCCACAGCGGCAGCAGTGAAACCCCGGCTGGCCACCCTGCCTCCCACCAAGGTCCACCACTCTGAGCGTGTGCACTCCAGGCCTCCGCTCCCCCACCCACCAAGGTCCCACACGCTGGCAGTCGCAGCAGAGCATCCCAACCACCAAAGTCCTCCGCACCATATGCACTCCCTGTTGCCACTCCACCCCCCACTCCATGGTCCCTGGCACTGGCAGGAGAGGCAGCGAAGCCTCGCCCACCCACCCACCCACCAAGTCCCCCCATGCAAAAAAAATCCCCCCTGAAAATGGAGGCAGGCAGGGACCTGGTGGGCAACCTGTGAGGGCCCTGCGGGCAACTGGTCGACGGCTTGTGCAGGTCTGATTTAGAATGTCACATGCAAGTTTCCCCCTAGGTGTTATGAACAAGTAGGATGGTTATTTGGACACTGGTCTCATTATTGGCAAAAAAAAAAATAATAATACTGTATCTCTGCAAGCATTCTTTGAAAACTGCCAATTTGTTTTTTGCTCCTACAAAAGCTTTGCTATTCCAAGATGTTATCCTGTTCATTAAAAATGTGCTATCACTTGCAGGATATTTCATGTACTGTAGTAACAGTGTGATTAAAGTAGTTCTCATTTGTCATGTATGTCACCACAGATATCTTTTTGTGCCTCTTTTTTCTTGTCTCTTAGATAATTCTATCTTTTACAAGTGTTTTCATTTGATGTCACACAGTTAATTCTGTTCATTTCTACATTTCCTGGGTCTTTTTTCTTGCTTATAATTCTGTTTTCTGTTCTGCTGTTTCAATGTTGGATTCATTTTTACATTTATTAGTAGTATTTGTATTCATGTTCATGTTCATGTTCGCATTATTTTGAAGCACTGAACACTTTTTAATATGAATTGCTTCTACATGGTATGCTAAAAGCAGAGGGCAAGCCAGTCATCCACTGTCCAAGGCCCGCCTGATGAAAGAAAGTAGGATTGTAATGAATAGCCACTAAACTCTTTACTTGCATATATTTAAGCAGTCTCAACTCAATGAATGAGGAATTTTCAAGCTGTACAAGATCCCTCACTTCTGGTGAGTACAAGACAAGGAGCATGTGTCTCTCCCCCTTCCCCAGGGATTTAATGGTTTGAAGGCCTTAAAGCATTTCTAATAAGGATCTTCCCCGACCCCCTAAAAATGAGACTCTCAAGTGGACATTTTTTATCTCAGGGCTTATTGTAAGTGTGAATGTGGCAGATGATTTTGCTTAGGATCATGGGATGCTGAAAGGAACCCTATTAGTTAATGTTGTCTTAAAAATAACCCTTTGCTGTAGGTTGGCAGGTAGAGCAAACAGGTCAGGTTGAACCCATATAATGAAACAGTAAAGGGACAAACATGTTTTTTTCAGGAAGCAGAAGTAGGAATTTTGAAATTAACCACAGAATTGGCCATGTACTGGAGGGAGAAGGAAAGGTATCAAAAGAGCTCATGGGGCAAAGAGGGTTTTTTTTTCCTTAACCAAAATTTTAAAATTTACAAGTGTTTTCCCAACATTCTCCAATGTTGGGCATAGAAGAAGACCAGATAGTCTACTGCCATTCTGCCAGTATGGACCTGATTCAAGAACTGACTCAAAAATTACAACTTTGTCTTCAGGTTTCCCCCTCCTATCAATAATGACTTACACTGTATTGGCTAAACACACAATATCAAATCACCTGTGATTCTCTAATGAACACACGACTTAAACTGTAGTTGTGCTTGATGATTTATGGTTTGATTGGGGTACGTTGAAGGTGGAAAAAAAGAGTTTAGACAAAATGCGTTTCAACATTGTATCTCACAATTAATAGTAAAATAGAATAAGCACAATAAAAAACATTCTAATCTGTTGCAAACTGAAAAGGACCCATTCTTTGGTTTTGCTTTTTTTAGTATAATTTTTATTTATTATCTACAAACAACAAAACAAATAAGAAGATGATAAGAGAGGCAAAGAAAGAATGTGAGGAACATATGGCTAGTAATATAAAGGGAAATAATAAAAGTGTCTATAAATATGTTAGAAAATCTGCCAGGGAACAAGTTGGTCCTCTGGATGGCGGATGACACACCAATATTTAAAAAAGGAAGGAGGGGGAACCAGAAACTACAGGCTGGTTAGCCTTATGTCTGTCCCAGAGTGACCTTGCTGCCAGATGGGTGGTATAAAAATCCAATAAATAAATAAAAAAGATGGTGGAAAGCCTCATCCAAGAGAAAATCTTAAAACACAAAGAAGAACAAATCTTGCTGAGGGAAAATCAGCATGGCTTCCGTAAGGGCAAGTCTTGTCTGACAAACCTTTAGAATTCTTTGAAAAGCTCAACAGGCATGTGGATTCTGGTGAACTGGTGGACATTGTCTATCTTGATTTTTCAGAAAGCTTTTCACACAGTCACCAAAGGCTTCTGAGAAAATTGCACAGTCATGGGATAAGAGGGCAGGTCCTCTTATGGACTGAGAACTGGTTGAGATCCAGGAAACAAAGAGTAGGTGTCAATGGGCAATTTTCCACAATGGAGAGAGGTGAAAAGTGGTGTGCCCCAGGCATCTGTCCTGGGACCGGTGCTTTTCAATCTGTTCACAAATGACCTGGAGACAGGGATAAGCAGTGAGGTGGCCATTCTCCAAACTGGGGGAATGGGCTGCCAAATGGCAAATGTGTTTCAATGCAGAAAAATGTAAAGTAATGCACATTGGGGCCATAAATCAAAACTTTATCTATCAACTCATGAGCTCTGAGCTATCCGTGACGGACCAGGAAAGAGATCTTGGTGTGCTGGTGGACAGCTCCATGAAGGTGTCTACCCAATATGTGGCAGCGGAGAAGAAGGCCAATTTCATGCTAGGGATTATCAAAAAGGGGATTGAAAATAAAACAGCGAACATTATAATGCCATTATACAAAACAATAGCAAGGCCGCATCTGGAGTATTGTGTACAATTCTGGTCACCGCATCTCAAGAAAGACATAGTGGAACTGGAAAAGAGTGTGACTAAAATGATTACTGGGCTGGGGCACCTCCCTAATGAGGAAAGACTACAGCATTTGGGGCTCTTTAGTCTGGAAAAAAGGTGCCTGAGGGGGGATATGACTGAAATGTACAAAATAATGCAGGGCATGAGTAAAGTGGATAGAGGGAAGCTCTTCTACCTCTCAGAAAATAGCAGAACTAGGGGACAAACACTCAAATTGTGGGTTGGGAGAGTGAGAAGAGACAAAAGATTTTTTTTACCCAGTGTGTTGTTAGTCTTTGGAATTCCCTGCCATAGGATGTGGTGATGGCATCTGGCCTGGATGCCTTCAAAAGGGGATTGGACAGATTCCTGGAGGAAAAGTCCATCACAGGTTACAAACCATGATGGAGATGTGTAATCTCCAGGCTTAAAACCAGGCTGCTTCAAGAGCCAGATGTAGGGGAGTGGTATCAGGAGACAGATATCTAGTCTCATGCGCTCCCAGACACATCTGGTGGGGCCACTGTGAGATACAGGAAGCTGGATTAGATGGGCCTTTGGCCTGATCCAGCATGGTTCTTCTTATGTTCTTATGATCTTATTAGTAAATAAATGTTTTTTTATATTTTTATTCAAGAATAATAATTATATTTTTCTTGAAATGAATAATTATTCTGGTAAGTGAAATAGCTCTCACGGACAGCCTGGGAGATTTAAAGAATCCACATGGGCTTATGTTCTCCAGATTCCTGCTTTCAGCAGCTGAGGTTGATTGATTGCAGATGGGATCTGGGTAGAGGGACAGCCCGTGTTCCGGTTCAAGTGGGTTGTACGGAGCCGGTCCTGTTTGCTTGAGTTTTGATTAATGTTTTTTCCCTCTCTTTTTGTATAAATTTTGTTTTACATTCTGTATTGTACAGTAGTCCCCTGACAAAACACGGTTCATATATTGCAATCTCAGTATACCGTGGTCTTTTTCCTGAGAGATGGAAGCTTCCAAAGAGTGCCTCCATGTGGATGTTGAAGTTCCCCCAGAACTAAAAGCCTGGGAGACCGCAACAGCACCATCTCTTCCGGAGATCACACAGATATTAGTGACTTCCTTGCTAACAGAATGGCCTTCCAATGCTCCTAAAGGTGAAATAATAAGTAAATGAAAAAACTATATAGTACAGGGTGTTTAAAGTGAACCAATCAAATAAACAAAGTTCAGTATTTGGAGTAGACATGGCTAATGCAGAAAAATGTTTTAACTCTTATAAAATATTAATTACAAAATGTTTCAATAGCAGTTCTAAAAAGACAGCATAAAATAATTAAAATAATAATTATTATTATGTGCCATCAAGTCAACTACAACTAGTTGAAAAACTTTGTTTTTCATTTTTTATTTTTTTAGTTTTTAGCTTTGTTTAAAATATTTTTTTAAAAAATATTGTTTCATTTTTCATATGTTTTGTTTTATGGAGTTTTTTATTTTTTATTTTTTAAACTCGTGCTGACCAGCTGGCCCGTGGGCTCAGTTGGTGCTTTTTAATTTTTTTTTAATTTTTAAAAATTTCTTCATGCGCCAACCAGCTGGCCCATTGTGGGCTGGTTCGGCATGGTTTATATATATATACATACAGTGGTACCTTGTATAAAGGACTTAATTCATTCCAAGTGAAATTATGTTAATCAAATTTTCTTTTATACAAATTCCCATAGGAATGCATTGAAAATGGAGTAATCCCATTTTTATGTTGTATGAATTTCCCCCCTATCTCCGGAATGTTTTTGTTGTACAAATTTTATGTTATACAAGCTGTTTGTTATACAAGGGTCCACTGTAATTTATTCATGCACTGAGCAGCTGACCCAAGGGCTCAATTGGCACATTTATTATTTATTTATTCACACACCAACCAGCTGGTGTGTGGGCTGGGTTAGTACATTTTTTAATTTTTTGAAAAAAAATCACTTATTGTGCTGACCAGCTGACCAGTGGGCCAAATCTATTTGCGCACTGACATATATATATATATATATATATATATATATATATATATATATATATATATATATATATATATATATATATATATATATATATATATATATATATATATATATATATATATATATATATATATATATATATATCATGCCGATCAGCTGGCCCGGGTCTGCACATTTTTGTATTTTAAATTTTTTAAATGTATTCACACACTTACTAGCTGGCCCACAGGATGGGTCAGCGCAGCGCTCTTAATTTTTTTTCATGCACCCACCAGCTGGCCCACGGGCCAGGTTGACATGTTATTTTAGTTTATTTTAGTACACCCCCCAAGAACCAAGAAACAGAAGAGAACAACGGCACCGCCCTCCTCCCTTACATCAAAGGCACCACAGACAAAATCAGCAAAATTCTCCACAAACACAATATCAAGACAGCCTTTTGCACCGACCAAAAAATAGCCAACATTTTAAGAAACCCCAAAGACAAGATTGAGCTAGAAAACCAAGGAGTCTACGAAATACCATGCAAAGTCTGTCCAGCCACATACATCGGACAGACAAACAGGAGAATAAGCGCACGCATCGCAGAACACAAGAACGCAGTCAAAAAAGAAGAAAAATCTTCCTCTCTCTTCCAGCACATAAAAACAACAGGTCATGAAATTGACTTTGAAAGAACCAAACTCATCTCCAAAACTGAACACTTCAACAGTCGAATAATCATGGAAGCCATTGAAATAGAGAAACACCCAAACAACATGAATAAACGTGATGACACCTCCCGCTTGCCTGACATCTGAAACTAGCCCTGGTCAACAGACGAGCCTCTGTCACAAAGACTGACACCAGGTCCAAAAGGACACAAGATGCCACCACCTTCCATCCACACCAAACACAAACCCAGACCCTTCCCACAGATGAAACGAAACCACCATCCAATAACAAAACCACGACTGCACCATCTACTGCGGCACCCCACTCCAGTCACCACATGGAGCACACTCACACACCCCAAAAAAACATTGGGAGACCACAGACACGTAGCCAGACCAAAATGAATTCACAAGACACAGGACCCCACTCCACCAAAGCCCAGGATACTGCCAGAACCCACCAGTTCTGGCAGTATCCTGGGCTTTGGTGGAGTGGGGTCCTGTGTCTTGTGAATTCATTTTGGTCTGGCTACGTGTCTGTGGTCTCCCAATGTTTTTTTGGGGTGTGTGAGTGTGCTCCATGTGGTGACTGGAGTGGGGTGCCGCAGTAGATGGTGCAGTCGTGGTTTTGTTATTGGATGGTGGTTTCGCTTTCATCTGTGGGAAGGGTCTGGGTTTGTGTTTGGTGTGGATGGAAGGTGGTGGCATCTTGTGTCCTTTTGACCTGGTGTCAGTCTTTGTGACAGAGGCCTGCCTGTTGACCAGGGCTAGTTTCCAGATGTCAGGCAAGCGGGAGGTGTCATCACGTTTATTCATGTTGTTTGGGTGTTTCTCTATTTCAATGGCTTCCATGATTATTCGACTGTTGAAGTGTTCAGTTTTGGAGATGAGTTTGGTTCTTTCAAAGTCAATTTCATGACCTGTTGTTTTTATGTGCTGGAAGAGAGAGGAAGATTTTTCTTCTTTTTGACTGCGTTCTTGTGTTCTGCGATGCGTGCGCTTATTCTCCTGTTTGTTTGTCCGATGTATGTGGCTGGACAGACTTTTGCATGGTATTTCGTAGACTCCTTGGTTTTCTAGCTCAATCTTGTCTTTGGGGTTTCTTAAGATGTTGGCTATTTTTTGGTCGGTGCAAAAGGCTGTCTTGATATTGTGTTTGTGGAGAATTTTGCTGATTTTGTCTGTGGTGCCTTTGATGTAAGGGAGGAGGGCGGTGCCGTTGTTCTCTTCTGTTTCTTGGTTCTTGGGGGTGTTTCCTTTGGATTAGTTTGGTGATGGTGTTTTTTTGGAATCCGTTCGCAATTAAAACATTCGAGAGAGTGTGTAATTCAGTTTTTAGGTGGTCTTTGTCAGCGAGGCGTTTGGTTCTGGAGATGAGGGTTTTTGCTACGGAGTTGATCTGTGCAGGGTGGTGGTGTGATTGTGCATTTAAGTAGCGGTTTGTATGTGTTTTTTTCTGGTAGATGGTATGTCCTAAGGAGCCGTCGGGTTTTTTGTAGATTAGGACGTCCAGGAAGGGAAGTTGGTTGTTGGCTTCTATTTCCATAGTGAATTGTATTTTGGGGTGTAGGCTGTTGAGATGTGTGAGGAAGTTGTTCAGTTTATCTTTCCCGTGTGGCCAGATAACAAATATATATATATATATATATATAAACCCACAATGACCCGACCAGCACATGAATAACTTTTTAAAATTAAAAAAAAAATGCCGGCCTGCAGGCAAATAGCAAAATATTACAGCTCGAAGGTCATGATCTGGACAAGGGTTGGCACCATTACTTATGGCTTAAGGGTAACATACCTACTCTCTTCAAAAAACATTGGATAAGGAATGTGTTAATTAAAATATGGTTATCCATAAAAAATTCAGTTTTATGTCAAAGCTCCAATGTGGCTTTCTCCATTAGGAGCGATAACTGATTCCCATACAAGTGCAACCCTTAAATCTTTAACCTACAGACAACTTTTGAATGCTGATTGCTCCTTGAAGCCAGTTACTCAATTAATATCTGAAGGTTGGAAAATAGATTGGTGGAATTACCAGCATAACTGAGGTTCTTAGACAGGTGCGATCAAGCCCTAACTCACTACATTTAAAGATCTTTTTCTTTTTCTCTTTCCCTTTCTTCACAATTGTCAGTTATATTTATATAATGCCTAAAAATTTTCATATACATTTTGTGTGATTTTTATATAAAAATAAACATTTCCACTTCCTATTCCAAGACCCACATATATCTCATGCAATACCTCGTATTGTCAGGAACATACCGCTCATGAACAAGAGTCTGATGACAAGTTTCAAACACACACACACACACACACACACACACACACACACACACACACACACACACACACACACACACACACACACACACACACACACACACAAAAAATAATCGCACAAAGTCCTAAATCCTAACTCCTTACAAAGGATTTTATCAAAGTATGTCTAAAACACTCCCATGAATTCTTATTTGTCCCAAGGCAGATTATGATCCACTGTGCTAAAAGGAAAAGTGGTGCTTTCCACAGAACAACACAAAAACATTCCTTTGAACTCACATTTCTCTGATCCAGAAACAAGGACTATTGTACAAAATAGCAAAATGGAGGCAAATAATTTCAAGTTCATGAATGCTAAGAATAGAAAAGGAGGCCTGCCCTCTCTGGAAAATAGATAGATAAATACATAAACACAAGAGCATTCTTGGAAGGATCAGTTTTCTTCTGTTCCAGAAACAAACTGCATTACAAAGGAAATGGAAACTGAAGGAAATGTCTTTAAGACTATGATTGTGAAGCAAGCAGCGGGGGAGGGGGGATCTATGCAACGACACACAAAGTAATATATTGAATCCACCGCAGCACTGCACAGAAAAGTCAGACTGGGGCACAGACGCTTGCTTGCTGGCTCCCTCCCTGCAAACCTTTTGCTAAGCAGCCCACTGAACTGCCACTGAGCTCCCAACTCTGGTCACCCAAAGACATTCAGTTCAGACCATCTAGCAGCACATGAGAATAATAATTGCTTTGTAAAGGCAACAATTGCTTTTTGACAATGGCAGCTGATTCCCCATTCATGAAGAAAACATGGGCTGTCCGGCATGGTTACAGGAATTGGTGAACACCAGGCACAGCTGTCCTGGATACTGTGTTCCTCATGCCTTTGTATATCTGGCCCTGCACAAGTTAAGAAGGAGAACAGAAGGAATATATTCTGTGATCAGAAATTACTGGACATGCGCTAAAGGGTGTTTTCTGGTTGGGCTGCAACAACTCAAAGTTGGTGAGGAATGGGACAGGCAGAAGAGAACAGGGTCTGTTCAAGCTCAGCAAAGTCTCTCACCTCCACACCCTAAGTGATGATCCATTGAATTCGTGAACCAATAAGGGGAACTAAAGCTTGAAATCAATACAAGTGTTTTGGATCAATTGAGTCAGGAGCCTTCAGGAGGACTATTCTTCTATGAGCAGTACAGATATTCATGTTTTGTGGTTTTGTTTTGAAGTAGAGGATAGATGCTTTTGCTGTTTTGTCACTTGGGACCAAGTGAATTCTAAGACATGAAACTTCATGTCCTTATACTATAGAACTGAAACAGGTCTTGGGAAAGTTAATGTTTTGAACTAGAACTCCATCCCAGTATGGCCACCAGAACTCACTTTTCCAAGTTCCATCCTGGAGAATATCAATAGCTAGCTCATCATGCTGCCACAAAATGCATTTCCTCCCCAAATAATAGACTGATTCTTTGATTTAAATTAATCCTGAAGCTCTCCTAAATTACAACATTAGAGAGCCGGGTCTGGACTGAGTCAAGTTTTTGACTGATGTAGATTACCCATCTTTGCATTGTCCCTGCAATATCCAATACCATTTCATATAACAATATCTTCTAATCTTGAGTTATTACCAGGTGTATAGTAATCACTGAAGAAGAAGCTGGAACTTTGTAGGCTGGAGGATGCATAAAGAAAAATAAAGACATGAAATGCCAGGTAATTGAAATCTCTCCTTGTCTTAGACTGAGAGGTGATTACAGCTGTGTAAGTGGCCATTGAAAAGTCAGCATTTTGCTTGGAGATCAGACATTGTACGATGTTGGAAATGTAGCTGAAACCTTTATTTTATTCATACATATATCTTTCACTTTACTTTTCCCTCAGGCATATGAGGGGTAAGAAAGACTAGTATCCATAACATTCCTGCTTTTGAGCAGTTTTCCAAGTCTCATCATGCTAGAGCTCAGTGATGTGATTCTCCTTACTGTGACAAACCCGGCAGACAGGAGTGATGAATATACAAATCATCAGCCAATCCCAGCAGGAGGACGGGGAATGGTATGATATAAAAAGGGTGGAGCCTAGTCAGTTTTGGCAGTTCAGGAAGTTAAGTTAAGTTGAGAGCTAAGAGTGCTGGGAGAGAGCACTGCTCTGTGAGAGTTCTGTCAGGCAGTGAGGGCTATACTGTTTACTAGGTATTTAAGACAGGGAGGCTTGTGGAGCTGATTAAATCTGTTATAGTATATGTTGAAGGCAACGCATACCATCCTCAGATATCGTTATAGTTATTATCTTCTCAATAAACTTCGTCATTATTTTTATATTATATATCTCTGAGTCAGTCCCAATTCATGAGGCGACGAGTGTAAAAGGTGGCAGCATTCTCAAGTGAATAAAAGGTGGCAGCGGTACCATTTCCATCACAGAATTCAGTGTGTAAAAGGGAGGTGTCGTCACAATTTAGTGGCACAGCAGTGGGATGTCGAAATAAACCCGGTTGTGCCTCTGAAAACCACAGTCTGGGAAAGGGGAACGTCACAATTTGGTGGGCAGCGGTCGGATCTCGAATATATCCAGTTTGCCTGAGGAAAAAAATCACCAGCTCAAAATATTTAGCCTGTACCCTGTGACGAAATTGAAACTGGAAGTTTAAAAAGAAGCCTTTAGTAAAAGTTAGCCCTCAAGTGTTGTTGGTAGTCTGTCAAAGTTCCTTTGAAAAAGGGGTTAGGACTGAGAATTAGGTGAAGCTAATTTCAGTTCCTTGGAAGCCCTGTGTGTGAGAGAGGAATTCAGACTTAAAACCCTGTAGTACTATCTGATTTTTCTTTGGTGGGCCTGTTAGTGTCTGGAGGTCAGGACTCCAAAAGGAAAAGGAGTCTGGCTTGACAAATTATAGGACACCTGGAAGAGAAAATCTGAAAGGATAGACTGAAATCTACAGTGGTTTGTTTGGGGAAACTGCCTGAGAGTCAAGGAACTCTGTGCTGTCCAGCAGCCTGAAAATTAAAAAGGTGCTGAGGCAAATTTCTTTTGAGGGTGAAAGACCCAAAGCGTTTGCCCTTGAATTCAGGGTGGCTTTGGTGAAGGTCTGGAAATCACCCTGGGTTTTAACAGAAAGAAATCTCCAAAGTAAAAGGTCTGTGACAGAAAATTTACCTCAGAAAATTTTACCTCAGAAACTGAAGTGGTCTGAGGAGATTTAAAACTGACAGAAGCTCTGTGAGAGCAGGAGTTGGCTAATTAGAATCCCTTTTGGAGGGAAAGTGAAATTGTAAGGGCCAGAAGAAAAGTTATAGGTTAAAAGCCAAAGAAATATATTTAAATCTGTGTGCTTTAAACACTGAAACAATATTTTAAATAAAGAAAGTTTGAAGTCTGGGCACCGTGCCAAATCTTGCCCTTGGCAACAGTTGCTTAACAGGAGTCAGGAGCTGGGAGCTGAGGTGAAATTTTTTACAGTTGCCATTAAAACAGCTGTGACCTAGTCTGAACCTTCCTTTTCTTAAGAAAGAAAGAAAGAAAAAGGTTTGATTTCATGTCAATTCCAAAAGTAAAATCTAAGAAGGCAAAGAGGGGAATGGCGGCTGAGGGGCCGGTAGCCATTGTGTCTGAGGAAACACCAATTTCACCCAGAGAGGCAGAACCTGATGAGGACCAGAGTCTTGAGAAGTGGTGATTGGGACAGGAGTTTAAATTGCAACAATTAAAACTAGAAAAAGAAAGAGAGATGGAAAAAGAAAGGATGGCCAGAGAGGAACGGGAAAAAGAGAGAGAAAGAGAGGAACGGGAAAAGAGAGAGAAAGAAAGGAACGGGAAAAAGAGAGAGAAAGAGAGATGGAACGAGAGCGGATGGCATATCAATTAGAGCTGCTAAAACTTGAGTTAGCTAGTCAGGAAAATACCAATAATAATAACAATAATTTGAGTGAAACTCCCAAGAAAATAGATTTGAAAAGGTTCCCTAGCTACAAGAAAGGAGACAACATTGAAGCTTTCTTAGTTTCTTTTGAGAGAACATGTGAGGATTTACACGTGTCAGACGAAGAGAGAATGTCCTATTTGAGGCCATTATTATCTGGAGTATTGGAAGAAATATATGCTCAAATCGATAGCGAACATGCCCGAGACTATATTCATTTTAAAGAGTTAGTGTTTACTAGAATTGGTATTTCAGCAGAACAGCTGAGGAGGAGATTCATGTCAATTACGAAAGCGCCGGGAGATACATATGCACAGCTAAGCTTACAGACTGACAGAGGTATTGAATAAATGGATGAAAATTGAAAATGCTAACACAGCTGAAGAAATCAAACAAGTGTTTGGGTTAGAGCAACTGTACAGTTTATTCCATCCTGAGATCAGATTTCTAGTAAAGGATAAAAAGCCACAGAACATGATTGAGGCTGCTAAAATTGCAGATGAAATTAATATTATCTGAGACTCTAGGTTTTCAGAAGTGACCCCTAGAAATAGGGACTATCAAAGGAAAACCTTCCAAAGTGAGTCTGGGAATGCTAAATCCCCTCAGAATAAAAGAAGGCAAGAGAAACTAATTGGATCCCAGTCACCAAAGTCGGAGAGAAGGGAAGGAAAGGTTAGGAACTGGAGCCCTGAAAACAAACATAAATTAACGTGCTGGGAATGTTTAGGGGAGGGCCACACAAGACAATTCTGCCCAAAATTAAACAAATCACAAGACAAAACTGAGAAAAGGGTGTTTCATATTCAAAAGAGTCATGAGGGAACTCCCAAGTCCAAAGAAGGGGAAAAGTCAGAATCAGAAGGTGAAAATGAGGGAGAGAAAGAGCTTCCCTTAGCTGAAATAGTTCATTGTTTTTGCATACACACTGATGAGAAATTACTAGCAACCTCAGGAGAGTCAGTAAACATAAATGACAAACCTTATTTGGGTTTGATTGATACTGGCTCCAGAGTAACCTTAGTACACAAGGACATTTTGAAGCCTGAAGATTTAAACCCAGGAAAAGCTTTAAATGTGAAAGGAATAGGAGTTGCTAAGGTAGAATTGCCTATGGCCAGAGTGAAGCTACAGATTAGAGATTGGGAAGGAATCGTGGATGTAGGAATTTCAGATCAAATAGCAAGTGCATGTTTAATTGGTATAGATGTCTTAGAGCATGTGCAGAGTGCTTTTATAGTAACACGAGCTCAGGCACATCAAGATGTACAAGATAGTAACAACCACACAGTTACAGAACAAATTTCAGGAGAAGCACATGGGAGGGAAACTCAACCGCCTGAAATAGTAGGAGGAGATTTAGCTGCCATTATAAAAGGGCCAACAGCAGACCTTAGTCTAGAACAAAGGCAAGATGACAATTTGAAGGGATGTTTTGACTTAATGGAATTGAATACACACTTCTTAAGTTATAAACACCCTGAAAAGTTCATAATAGAGGAGAAAATGATACAAGCTTGTGAGGAACTTCATGTACCAGCAGAGAACTCCAGACTAGAAAAATATTTTAAATTAAAAGGAGACGAAGAAAAATTAGCACAACTTGAAAAGGTACAAAATGAAGCAATAGCAGAAGAGCTGAAAGAAGCTAAAATTCTGCAGCCCTCAGTTATTGGTGAGCTCCAGAATGAAATTTCACCTTTGAAAGCACTTTTAGGGATGAAGAACAAAGTGGCTCTGGGCAAGGAACAAATGATACAAGAAGAGAATAAGATGGCTAATGAATTTAGAAAGCTGCAGGAACCTGAAAAGCAAATAGAAAACCGTGTAAAGAAGAAAGCCTACTTGGAAGTGAAGGATGCTAATGACAGACCTGATTCGGTGGTTGCAAAAGACACCTGGGAAAAACAACTACGCCCTGTGAACATCATGCTTCAGCGGATCCAAGAGGCCGAGAAGACGAAGGGAGCATCCAAGTGGCAAGTAGGAAATCTAAACATCAACTACCTGGCACACATCGTGGGACAAGGCGTTATCAACTCCCTGCAGAGGAAGATCAATGCAATTGACTTGTGGCCAAGACAGACCAACAAAAAGAAGGTGAGATCCTTTTTTTGTGTCTTCCGGGATAACACAGGAGGTTTAGTCCACATTTGAGCACCATTACGGCACCACGGACTGAACTGACAAAACGAAGCACCCGTATGTCATACAGTGGTCATCTGAATACCCAGCTGCATTCGAGGGGACTATAATGAACTGTACCAGGAGTGGTGACAAAGAGTTGAGTTGCACATTCCAAGAACCCAAGGAAAAATGGCATCACTTTACTGTGAACTGGACTTTGAATTTATGTGCCAGAGGAAGAGATCACCCGTGGCGTATCATCGTCCAGCCGGTGCAGCAAGAGGTGGAAGACGATTACATGGACCATGGTTAAATAATAATAATGTAATATTGTTATTTTATTGCTGATGTAAGAGAAAGTTGAAAAAAAGTATGGAAATGTAATATCATAGAATGTAAAAACTATAACTTAATGTGTTAACTGCAAATGAAAAATGCAAGGTAATGATATATAGAAAGAATTATTGCATTTTAATGATATTATATGGTAAGAAGGTTGAACCTATTATAAAACAGTTTATAGATATGTATAGTTGAATATGATAAACAGAAGGATGTATGTATTAGTTAAATAGGCTCCAAAAGAGAATTTTAAGTGAGCAAACCGAGGTAAGTTTACTCCCTTAAAATTTCTTTATAAGGGGGGAGGTATTGTGACAAACCCGGCAGACAGGAGTGATGAATATACAAATCATCAGCCAATCCCAGCAGGAGGGCGGGGAATGGTATGATATAAAAAGGGTGGAGCCTAGTCAGTTTTGGCAGTTCAGGAAGTTAAGTTAAGTTGAGAGCTAAGAGTGCTGGGAGAGAGCACTGCTCTGTGAGAGTTCTGTCAGGCAGTGAGGGCTATACTGTTTACTAGGTATTTAAGACAGGGAGGCTTGTGGAGCTGATTAAATCTGTTACAGTATATGTTGAAGGCAACGCATACCATCCTCAGATATCGTTATAGTTATTATCTTCTCAATAAACTTCGTCATTATTTTTATATTATATATCTCTGAGTCAGTCCCAATTCATGAGGCGACGAGTGTAAAAGGTGGCAGCATTCTCAAGTGAATAAAAGGTGGCAGCGGTACCATTTCCATCACAGAATTCAGTGTGTAAAAGGGAGGTGTCGTCACAATTTAGTGGCACAGCAGTGGGATGTCGAAATAAACCCGGTTGTGCCTCTGAAAACCACAGTCTGGGAAAGGGGAACGTCACAATTTGGTGGGCAGCGGTCGGATCTCGAATATATCCAGTTTGCCTGAGGAAAAAAATCACCAGCTCAAAATATTTAGCCTGTACCCTGTGAAGAAATTGAAACTGGAAGTTTAAAAAGAAGCCTTTAGTAAAAGTTAGCCCTCAAGTGTTGTTGGTAGTCTGTCGAAGTTCCTTTGAAAAAGGGGTTAGGACTGAGAATTAGGTGAAGCTAATTTCAGTTCCTTGGAAGCCCTGTGTGTGAGAGAGGAATTCAGACTTAAAAACCCTGTAGTACTATCTGATTTTTCTTTGGTGGGCCTGTTAGTGTCTGGAGGTCAGGACTCCAAAAGGAAAAGGAGTCTGGCTTGACAAATTATAGGACACCTGGAAGAGAAAATCTGAAAGGATAGACTGAAATCTACAGTGGTTTGTTTGGGGAAACTGCCTGAGAGTCAAGGAACTCTGTGCTGTCCAGCAGCCTGAAAATTAAAAAGGTGCTGAGGCAAATTTCTTTTGAGGGTGAAAGACCCAAAGCGTTTGCCCTTGAATTCAGGGTGGCTTTGGTGAAGGTCTGGAAATCACCCTGGGTTTTAACAGAAAGAAATCTCCAAAGTAAAAGGTCTGTGACAGAAAATTTACCTCAGAAAATTTTACCTCAGAAACTGAAGTGGTCTGAGGAGATTTAAAACTGACAGAAGCTCTGTGAGAGCAGGAGTTGGCTAATTAGAATCCCTGCAAACCTTTTGCTAAGCAGCCCACTGAACTGCCACTGAGCTCCCAACTCTGGTCACCCAAAGACATTCAGTTCAGACCATCTAGCAGCACATGAGAATAATAATTGCTTTGTAAAGGCAACAATTGCTTTTTGACAATGGCAGCTGATTCCCCATTGATGAAGAAAACATGGGCTGTCCGGCATGGTTACAGGAATTGGTGAACACCAGGCACAGCTGTCCTGGATACTGTGTTCCTCATGCCTTTGTATATCTGGCCCTGCACAAGTTAAGAAGGAGAACAGAAGGAATATATTCTGTGATCAGAAATTACTGGACATGCGCTAAAGGGTGTTTTCTGGTTGGGCTGCAACAACTCAAAGTTGGTGAGGAATGGGACAGGCAGAAGAGAACAGGGTCTGTTCAAGCTCAGCAAAGACTCTCACCTCCACACCCTAAGTGATGATCCATTGAATTCGTGAACCAATAAGAGGAACTAAAGCTTGAAATCAGTACGAGTGTTTTGGATCAGTTGAGTCAGGAGCCTTCAGGAGGACTATTCTTCTATGAGCAGTACAGATATTCATGTTTTGTGGTTTTGTTTTGAAGTAGAGGATAGATGCTTTGCTGTTTTGTCACTAGGGACCAAGTGAATTCTAAGACATGAAACTTCATGTCCTTATACTATAGAACTGAAACAGGTCTTGGGAAAGTTAATGTTTTGAACTAGAACTCCATCCCAGTATGGCCACCAGAACTCACTTTTCCAAGTTCCATCCTGGAGAATATCAATAGCTAGCTCATCATGCTGCCACAAAATGCATTTCCTCCCCAAATAATAGACTGATTCTTTGATTTAAATTAATCCTGAAGCTCTCCTAAATTACAACATTAGAGAGCCGGGTCTGGACTGAGTCAAGTTTTTGACTGATGTAGATTACCCATCTTTGCATTGTCCCTGCAATATCCAATACCATTTCATATAACAATATCTTCTAATCTTGAGTTATTACCAGGTGTATAGTAATCATTGAAGAAGAGGCTGGAACTTTGTAGGCTGGAGGATGCATAAAGAAAAATAAAGACATGAAATGCCAGGTAATTGAAATCTCTCCTTGTCTTAGACTGAGAGGTGATTACAGCTGTGTAAGTGGCCATTGAAAAGTCAGCATTTTGCTTGGAGATCAGACATTGTACGATGTTGGAAATGTAGCTGAAACCTTTATTTTATTCATACATATATCTTTCACTTTACTTTTCCCTCAGGCATATGAGGGGTAAGAAAGACTAGTATCCATAACATTCCTGCTTTTGAGCAGTTTTCCAAGTCTCATCATGCTAGAGCTCTGTGATGTGATTCTCCTTACTGTGACAAACCCGGCAGACAGGAGTGATGAATATACAAATCATCAGCCAATCCCATTAGGAGGGCGGGGAATGGTATGATATAAAAAGGGTGGAGCCTAGTCAGTTTTGGCAGTTCAGGAAGTTAAGTTAAGTTGAGAGCTAAGAGTGCTGGGAGAGAGCACTGCTCTGTGAGAGTTCTGTCAGGCAGTGAGGGCTATACTGTTTACTAGGTATTTAAGACAGGGAGGCTTGTGGAGCTGATTAAATCTGTTACAGTATATGTTGAAGGCAACGCATACCATCCTCAGATATCGTTATAGTTATTATCTTCTCAATAAACTTCGTCATTATTTTTATATTATATATCTCTGAGTCAGTCCCAATTCATGAGGCGACGAGTGTAAAAGGTGGCAGCATTCTCAAGTGAATAAAAGGTGGCAGCGGTACCATTTCCATCACAGAATTCAGTGTGTAAAAGGGAGGTGTCATCACAATTTAGTGGCACAGCAGTGGGATGTCGAAATAAACCCGGTTGTGCCTCTGAAAACCACAGTCTGGGAAAGGGGAACGTCACACTTACACTAGTGAAATTTTCTAGCTTCCTATAGAAATGTCTCCATTGCCTTTTTATTTCCATTGTTCTGCACCAGAAACTGCTGAATTCTTGAGAGCTTCATGCTCTTTCCTGTGAATTCTGCTCAGAAAACTACAGGTATTTGAAAGTTCCCCAACCAGTGTCTCTTCCTACAAGAAAATTCTAGCTTTTGGCTATCAGATTGAAACCTGAGGTTATGCATTCATAAAACTTTCTCTACTTCATTCTGAGTGCCATCGAAAGAACAAGGTACCAGAAAAGACTTCCAATATAGACAACATTGTTTAAAAGGATGAAATAGCAACTTGGGCTTCATCGTTTCCAAGCTGAATGTAGGATCCTGCTGGTGTTATTGAAATTACTTTTTGATTTCTCTACTTTTCTGACCAAACTCTAATTTCTCTACTTTTTAATGAAACGAGAACCTCAAAATTCCCCTTGACATGCCGCTCTATGTCACAACAATGGATCACGCATATTGCATATTGAGGCCCATTTGATGTTGCATGTTGACTCTTGAAAAATCAAAAGTTTCAAGTTGTATACTGAATAGAGCCATGTGTTTTTCTTCACAATAAGGCAGTGACAATGTTAACAACTTTGTATTAAAGCCACTGAGTATTTTTACGTATCCCAAAACTCAAAGGCATGCTAATTTAAAAATCAAAGAGATAACTGAATACTCTTAGTAAGAGGCCAGAATTTAATAAGAATTGGTGCACAACAGGTGAAAACTACGAATTCAATTACTTTGATGGAGATACTGCTTTTGTGTAGCTTTGTGTTGCCCTGTTAATGCAGCAGATAAAGAATCTGGTTTTCCTGATATATTACCATTCCAGAAGTTCATACGGAAATGGGTTGTTAAGTGGTGCTTGAATATCATTAAATAGGCCTAGCTTTGGCAAAGTACTTTCATGCTGCCTTATACCAAAGCAACCCTTCAGTATCAAAATGGTAGTTTCTAATAAAAAGTGTGGAGGTCCTCTCACGTTAATGGCTATCGGATCGTAACTTGTTATAATCATTCTGGGTTTAAATGAAGGTTGCCTCTCAAATTAAAGGGTTATAGGGAATAAAAAATTACACAGTGTCAGGTTTTCCTATGAACAGTTTTAAAAATGATGCTTTAAAAAATTATACTGAATTCTGCTGAATTCTGCTGTTTAGGCAGTCCTTTAATGAACCCAAATGATTGATAGGGTTTTCCGTAAGCAAATAGCTACACAGAAAGAGTAAAACGGAAAAGAATAACATTATGCTAATCCCAGGAAACTTATTCTGGTGATGTACTGCTGCTGCTGCCTAGATTCCGTTTATCCCCTCAGTCCCAAAATGCCTAAAAAAATGTACTGCTGAAACAATTCAAAAGATTAATGTCACTTCATCCTGGGTTTCAGTGAATCAAGGCAGGATGAGTTACTTGGGACACTCACAAAATCCATTGGTTGCAAAAACGGGGGGGGGGGAGGGGAGGGAATAAAAAGGTCAGTTCCTCTTTATTTCCTTCTTTGGGCTTTATGGTATCAGCAGAAGTGAGTGAAATGGGCAAGGTAACTACTAAGTGCAGTGTGAGACCTCCTTACCCTGGATCTTGACCCCACTGTGATCAATGGAGCTCTCTGCCTCGTAAACTAATATAAGGATGGTAATGTGTGTATGTCTGGAAAAGACAAAACATGGCCGCCAATCTGAAAAGTACAGAAAGATTAAAACAAAAAGACAAAAAAACAGGTCTCCTGAAATGTCTAATTAGTGAAACAGGGTGATTAAGCATATATATGAGCATATATAAAAACACATATACTGTTAAAAAAAGCCTGAGTGGGAAATTAGAAATTAGATGTCCATTAACATTAGAAATTGACAGATCTCCCAGTTTTGCATTCTCTTACATGTAACATTTTAAGATATCAAATGCTTTTAATCCCATTCATGGAAAAAAATTCCTTTTGGATATCTGTTATCAGATAAAAACCCTGAATAAAAGTTTCCATTATTTGTCCTTGTCAAATAGGGGTACAGATGATCCTGCCCTGGAGAAGACCATGTTTTATGCAACCTGAATTCAGCACCACAACCGAAGATCAATAAGCAGTGGTTGTACATTAATTTATTAGTTCAGGAATGGGAAGATTTTCCTCCCCTTGTGTACTGGAGCTATAATACCTGTAATTTTCTATCACTGGTTATGCTGGGTAGGAATTCCTAGAGATGGAATTCCTATTTGACTCTATTTGGTGTTCATATGGAAATAGAATCCCTATTTGACCCTATCTGGTGTTCATATAAGAATTTTGCTGTTTCAAACACTGGTTTTTAAGCACATAATGACTATAAGTTTGTTTTTCTTAGTAAAGTTTCAGCTAAGAGAGTATTATAGATTCTATGGTGAAATTGGCAGGGGCTGGGAGTGGGGGGGGGAGGGCTGGGTGAAAGACTGAGAAGGGCCTCCTGAAAGATCTTAAAAAGCAGATGGAGTTGGATGTCATCAGCACACTGGTGGTGCAAGAGCATACAATTCTGTACAGCATCTTTCCTTTGGGGTGGGTGGGTTTTGTTTTGTTTTTTTGTTTTTATTTTTTTGCTATATGTGAAACCATACAGGAAATTATGTCATCCTGAAACACCCCATAGATATTGAACACCCCATAGGTATTGAACAGGAGCGCCCCTCAGCACCACTACCATCCACAAAGTGACACCACACAAAGGAAAATCCCAGAAGACATCTCTTTTTTCAGTTCATCACCTCTCACCCAAAGACAAAACAATGATCAGGGCAATTTTTTAACAAGAATGAATGGAAGTGAGCAGAAGAGGGCATCCTGTAGACTAGCATGACAACTGCCATTGGTTTGTGAAAATTCAGGTTCCCCTTTTGCTATGTAACGCTTGACATGCTTTTTCCCTGCAGGCAATGAGGGCACAATATTTCACAGCAATGCTGGACCATTTCCTGGCTTTTTGAATCATGGGCACAGAAGCACAATATCCCACATTCATAAACCTGAGGGGTTTTTATCAATTAAATTTTTAAAAGGAGCTGAATAAAAACCTAACTTGTCTCTAATTACAACTACAGTCACACCAACCTTCAGAAGATTCAACTTGTCCTAGGGCTGTGCTATATCTCAGGAGGTTTGCTTTTAGGATTCCCCTATCACATGATCTTCTAGGGTGGGGGGCTACTGCTAGCTGATTTCTTATTACCAGGCTTCCTAGGTCCACGAGAGTAAGATCTCAACAACACTCAGTTTGTGTTGCTTGCGTGCCAATGGGTACAGATGCAGCAGAATGATGTTCTCAAAGAGCTCTGTGCAAAACATTTCTCCAGCACCTTGACCCCCACTGAAGAGGGTAGGTGTGCACGCCAACACTAACCAGTGGTAACAACAGCATTTGAATTTCAAATTTGCTGCACTCAAGTATATGAAAGAGGTTTCTCACAGCAGCCCATCTAGGTTGTCCAGCATAACCTGCCATTGTTCTTGTTGAAGAGCACAAACTGTTTTACAACTGAACTTTTAAGCTGCTTCTGTCATTGTTGTTTTCCTAATTTTCTCCTTGCGGCACAGCACAGCCTTGTGATTGACGCAACCAGTAGTGACATATCACAACAGAGTATGTTCGCTTCCAGGGAAACAGAAACAAAAGCTGTCTGTCATCAAGGCATGATCAAAGCATCTAGTGTTCTCCTGAGTTTTGCTCTGTGAAAATAAACAGGGGTGAAATGAAAATTTAAAAATACAGATTCAGCAGCCTCCATTTACATAAACTAGTAGAGGAAAACACTTCTGTTGAATTGTGTCTGTTTTCCACAGCCTGAAGTCACCAGGAAAGAATTGCATATGTAGTCCTTCAATGTACATCATATATGACATACATAATGCTAAGTAGTTAATTATGAATAATCCATTTTAGTCCCATCCATATGAAATAATTGCTTCCTTTTGTTGTGTTAGATGTGAAACAAGGAAAACCCAGAAGCACTACCAGTCTTTAATGGATAATGTCAAGGACAATATAACAGATGCTTTTGAGGGATAAAAGGAAGAACAAGCACATTTTGTTTTTAATGGAACAATGTTTAGAGGAGCCAGTAATGTAACTGGTAAACTTTGGCTAACTGTTATATTATAAGTACAGTATGGCTGCCCTTCCTTTCCTGAGCACTTCTAAGGTTATTTTGGCAACTGGCAAAGTGGAGGGGGTATAGGTTATGTATAAGACAATATTTCTATCCTTGTTTGTCACATGTTGTAAACTGCTTATGAACAACACTGAGACAGAGAGATCAATTTGGGATAGCTGCATCCCAGACACTGAACTCTGCCTCCCATGCTCATGGCAGCAGTTCAGACTGCAAGCACTGAACAATGTAAATAATTGTAGATATTTTGGAACTTTACTGCAATAACTAAGACTGTATGTTTCCCCCTATTTTTAATGTGAGCTTCATCTTGGGCACTTTTCTTTTATGCTTCAATAAGTACTCATTCTCCCCCCTTCCTGAAAAGGCGGCTACAAGCTTGTGTTGGGAAATTAAACTTTAAGATAGCATTATTTTGAAGCTCTTACATTTATATATTGTTCTATGGAGTCATTTGCCCAGCTGGGAGAAGAAAAAAGAAACTATCTGACCTTGGAGGTCTCAATGCTTCCAAAACAAACTTTTTAGATAATTTCACTCCTTCCTGTCCTTGCTCTCCTTTTTACACCCCTCCCTTCTGGAACTGATTAACCCTTTGAAGTGGATTAAAATTGAATGAAACCAGAACAATGAGCCAGGAACCAATGTCAGATGAGTAATTTATGGATATGCTTGATAAAATCCAGAATATAGCCAACTCTCTTCAGTCTGAGCTTTTTCCTGAGCTTAATTCAGAAGCAGATGAGAATTCTGACTTTAATCTGGATCAGAACACTGAGCCCAATATACAAGTATCAAGGAATATTCAGAAGGAATACTTGGAGAATGAGGAATCTAGCACTGCTCAGGAGACTAAGCTTTCTCCAAAAGAGGAGAAAAGTTTCATCTTCGATCCTGATTTGAGCATCAAGCTGGAACAGAACATTCACTCTGATCTGCAAGTTAATAAGCTATTTGCTTGGGAGACAGAAGCCTCTTCAGAAGCAGAGGATAGTCTCAATCTTAACCTTGTTAGGAGCATGAGATTCAACAGACCATTTTCCCCAATCTACAAATATCAAGAAATATGCAGGGGGAATGTTTGGAGAGCTTTGCGCTGGAGGTTTTTGCATCATGGGAAACAACTTATGAATCCCTGGTTTAATGAATCAATCACATAAAAAGCTATTAATGGATTACAATGAACTATAACGATATGGAAAATTGACAGCAGAAATCTGCAAGCCAGCCCAAAACAAAGCTTTGTTCTAGTCAGACATAATGATGTGATAGAAAGCTGTTAAAATTATCCACCTATTATGAAAAACACAAATATAACTGGTTGAGATGTCCATTATATAGTAGTTTAATTAAATAAAGTAGATTAGCTAACTGAAAATTTATTATCAGGATTGAAGGCTCTGTTAAGATTTGATGGTCTTGTTCAATGTTCCTCAACGTTGAAATTAATTGTTAAATGTGAAAACAGTCTTCAATATTATTTTATTTACTAAATTAATTAGAAACTATTTTAAGAGGTCAGTCAATTCACTGTGAAGACCATTTAAGACCACTGTTAACTATTGTTAACTAGACAGGCCAGTTTAGCATCTTCGTTTATGGAACATCTAATTAATTGAATATTTGAACATGAAAAATGAAAAATGAAAAATGGAATGCGGAAACCAGCTTGAGATGTCAATTTGTTACATCTTTAAATGTTAGCCAGGTGAAGAAAGAGAAGGATTTTTCCTTTCAATACAACAAGAAACAGAGATCAAGATGTAATGTTTTTTTCTCCTTTTAATAACCCAATAAGTATTAATCTTAAACATATAAGGTTTTGAAAACTTGGTAAAATTTACAAGAACAGAGAAAATATAATGAGTTGATGATGTCTATTATATATCTAAAGTTGTAGATTAGACAGACTAGCTTAGCTTTTTATTTCACTGTCTTCACTTCTTGTATTAGACAAAATAGATATAAGCGTATACCTACTATATATCAAAGTAATCAAATATAATCATGATAGCAGTGTCCCCTGCTATCATGTTGATCAACCTTGGTGGAGATGACTTGGCCCAGCAGTTAGGCAAGTAGCTGATTCTTCAGATTAAAGCTGACCTGCAGAATCTTAGAGACAGGTTTCCTTTCCAACAATGAAGATAGTTTGGTCCAAGATCATGCCACGTTTAATTTGGAGAGGGGCACGGGACCCCAAACAAACAGATAACACCCAAAGGGGAGTAAATTGGGAAATTGGCAATTTTGTTAGGCAAGGCTTTGTTTCAGATGTTAGTTATCCAAGCATTGGGTTTAGCCTTCCAGAACTTTTACGGAGGACGGAGTCCATCTTGCTGGTGGAGTTTTATTTTTTATAATCTTATCTGCAAGGGGGCCTTCTGGCCAAGTTATTTAGCCAAGTAGCTCCTTTCTGTGGTGGTTGGTGCAAGTGGTAAATTGAAATCAGGTTAATTTTAGAGAGGAATACTGGTAGCCTTCAATATAAATTAACAAATGGATTAGGAATTTAGGAAAGCAGGTTTTAGATATAAAAAGTACAAGATGGATAGATGATGGCTGCCCAGACTGCTTAGTTTTGGGAGGGGTGTTGAACAGGTGGGCAGCACGCTTCTAATAATATTTAGGTATAATCAACTGATCTTCTTGCACTACATTCAGTTCCCCTTGTTTTGAGGTACGTTTAATAAGATAATTTGAGTGAATTTGATATCAATTAATTGTGGCCCAATTTTAATCCCACAAACGTGTCTTGACTCTTTATTTCTGTGCTGGGTTGGCAATGTTTTCTCCAAATAGCTGAGGTGCTGGGTGGGGCTACTTTGCTCTCCCACACAGGCAGCATTATGTTTGTGTCTGTCGCAGGGCTTTTCTGCAGGGGTTCAAAGTTATTTAAGGCCCTGCCACATGGCACTGGACCATTTTCATCTTTTGGCCATCTTTCTACCCTCTCACATGAAGAGGAGAATGAGATTATCTGGTCGTGGATAGGAATGTTTGACTTTTACTCAGATCGGACCAGAGTGGCAATGTCTTTTCCCCTAATCCATTATCTTCAGGGAAGTTAATTTTATCGGTCACAATTTGGTGGTTATTGCAAATTTGGTGGTAAATTGAAATAAGGTTTATTTTAGAGATGACTACATTGATTGGACTGGTTGTTGTTGTTGTTCAGGCGTGTCTGCCTCTTCATGACCTCATGGACCAGAGCCCACCAGGCCTTCCTGTCTTCCACTGCCTCCCAGAGTTTGGTCAAATCCATATTGGTTGCATCGATGACACCGTCCATCCATCTCATTCTCTGCCGTCCCCTTTTCCTTTTGCCTTCCATCTTGCCTTCCAAGGACTCCTCTCTCCTCATGAGGTGGCCAAAGTACTGGTGCCTCAGCTTCAAAAGCTGTCCTTCCAGTGAACATTTGGGGTTGATTACTTTCAGGGTGGATAGGTTTGATCTCCTTGTAGTCCAGGGGACTCTCAAGACTCTCCTTCAGCACCATAGCTCAAAAACATCAATTCTGCAACGATCAGCCTTCTTTATAGTCCAGCTCACACTTCCGTACATCACTACTGGAAAAACCATAGCTTTGACTATCAGGACCATAGTTGGCAAAGTGATGTCTCGGCTCTTTAAGATGCTGCCTAGGTTTCTTATCTCTTCCCTCCCAAGAAGCAGGTGTCTTTTAATTTCATTGCTGCAGTCACCATCTGCAGTGATCAAGGAGCCCAAGAAAATAAACTCAGTCATTGCCTCCATTTCTTTCCCTTCTATTTGCCAGGAGGTGATGGGACCAGTGGCCATGACCTTAGTTTGTTTATGTTGAGCTTCAGCCCATTTTTTTCACTCTCCTCTTTCACCCTTATTAAGAGGTTATTTAATTCCTCCTCACTTTCTGCTATCAGAGTAGTATCATCTGCATATCTGAGGTTGTTGATATTTCTTCCGGCAATCTTAATTCCAGCTTGTGAATCATTCAGACCTGCCTTTCGCATGATGTACTCTGCATATAAGTTAAATAAGCAAGGTGACAGTATACAGCCTTGTTGTATTCCTTTCCCAATTTTAAACCAGTCAGTTGTTCCATATCCAGTTCTGACAGTTGCTGCTTACCCACATATATATTTCTTAGGAGACGGATAAGATGGTCAGGCACACCCATTCCTTTAAGGACTTGCCATAGTTTGTTGTGGTCCACACAGTCAAAGGCTTTGGCATAGTCGATGAAGCAGAAATAGTTGTTTTTCTGGAACTCTCTGCCTTTCTCCATAATCCAGCGCATATTGGCAAGTTGATCTCTAGTTCCTCTGTCCCTTCGAATTCCAGCTTGCACTTCTGGGAGTTCTCTGTCCACATACTTGTAGAATTTTGGGCATAACCTTGCTAGCATGTGAAATGAGTGCAATTCTGCAATAGTTGGAACATTCTTTGGTGTTGCCCTTCTTTGGGATTGGGATGTAGACCAAGCTTTTCCAGTCCTCTGGCCTCTGCTGAGTTTTCCAAATTTGCTGGCATATTGTGTGTAGCACCTTTACAGCATCCTCTTTTAAGATTTTAAAGAGTTCAATTGGAATGCCGTCACCGCCACTGGCCTTGTTGTTTGCAATGCTTTCTAAGGCCCACTTGACTTCACTTTCCAGGATGTCTGGCTCCAGGTCAGCAACTACGCTCTCTTGGTTATCAGGGACATCCAGATCTTTCTGATATAATTCCTCTGTATATTCTTGCCATCTCTTCTTGATCTCTTCTCCTTCAGTTAGGTCCCTTTTTTTGTCCTTTATCATATCCATCTTTACATGAAATGCCCCTTTAATATCTCCAATTTTCTTGAACAGATCTCTGGTTTTTCCTTTTCTGCTGTTTTCCTCGATTTCTTTGCACTGTTTGTTCAAGAAGGCCGTCCTGTCGCTCCTTGCTATTCTTTGGAAGTCTGCATTCAATTTTCTGTATCTTTCCCTTTCTCCCTTGCATTTTGCGTCCCTTCTCTCCTACGCTATTTGTAGGGCCTCGTTGGACAACCACTTTGTTTTCTTGCATTTTCTTTTCTTTGGAATGTTTTCATTGCAACCTTCTGTACAATGTTACAAGCCTCCATCCATAGTTCTTCAGGTGTTCTGTCCACCAAATCTAGTTCCTTGAATCCATTCTTCACTTCCACTGTGTATTCATAAGGGATTTGACATAGATGAATGCCTGACTGGCCCAGTGGTCTTCCCTACTTTCTTCAGTTTAAGTTTGAATTTTGAAATAAGAAGCTGATGATCTGAGCCACAGTCAGCACCAGGTCTTGTTTTTGCTAACTGTATAGAGCTCCTCCATCTTTGGCTGCAGAGAACATAATCAATCTGATTTCGGTATTGTCCATCTGGTGATGTCCATGTGTAGAGTCGCCTTTTGTGTTGTTGGAAAAGAGTGTTTGCAATGACCAGCTTGGTCTCCTGACCAAATTCGATTAGCCTTTGCCCTGCTTCATTCGGAACTCCAAGGCCAAACTTGCTAGTTATTCCTTTTATCACTTGACTCCCTACTTTAGCATTCCAATCCCCTATGATGAGGAGAACATCTTTCTTTGGTGTCAGTTCTAGAAGTTGTTGTAAGTCTTCATAGAATTGGTCAATCTCAGACTCTTCAGCATTGGTAGTTGGTGCATAAACTTGGATTACTGTGATATTGAAAGGGCTGCCTTGGAATCATACAAAAATCATTCTATCATTTTTGAGGTTGTATCCCAGCACAGCTTTTCCCACACTTTTGTGGACTATGAGGGCTACACCATTTCTTCTATGGGATTCTTGCCCACAGTAGTAGATGTGATAGTCATCTGAACTGAATTCACCCATTCGTGTCCATTTAAGTTTGCTGATGCCCAAGATGTCAATGCTTATTCTTGCCATCTCATGTTTACCCTGGTTCATAGATCGCACATTCCAGGTGCCTATGCAGTATATTTCTATGCAGCATTGGACTTTCCTTTCTCTTCCAGGCACATCTGCAGCTGGGCATCCTTTTGGCTTCAGCCCATCCACTTCATTAGCTATGGAGCTACTTGTACTTGTCCTCCGCTCTTCCGCAGTAGAATGTTGGATGACTTCCGACCTGAGGGGCTCATTTTCCAACATCATATCTTTTAGCCTTTTGTTTCTGTCTATGGAATTTTCTTGGCAGTGATGCTGGAGTGGCTTGCCAGTTCCTACTCCAGGAAGTCTTATTACAGGCATCACTGTCTCCAGTGTAATTAGCCTTACAATGATGAAAGCACAGCACAGCCTGTTGTATTCTGTAGCCTTGCTGATCAACTGGGACCCAAAAGTAACACTGTGCCCCCATTTATAAGCCTAACAAGGCTTATAAGGCAACTGGTAATTTATATTGAGGACTGGTAGCCCTCAATATAAATTAACAAATGGGTTAGGAAATTAGTTAAACAGGTTTTAGATATAAAAAGTACAAGATGGATAGATGAGGGCTGCCCAGACTGCTTAGTTTTGGAAGGGCACTGAAAAGGTGGGCAGCGCCATTCTAATAATATTTATGTATAATTAATTGGTCTTCTTGCACTACATTCAGGCCCTCTTGCTTTGAGGGACACTTAATAACATGAATTGAGTTATGTTATCAATAAATTGTGGCCGAGTTTTAATCCCACAGACAAGTCTTGCCTCTTTATTTCTGTGCTGGGTGGGCAAAAGGGGTTATGTTCATTAATACTTCTCAAACTATCTTTCAGGAGGACAAAATCTGTAATTCAGAGTTCTGTCATTGATTATTGAGCATGCAACACCATATTATGCTTCACTACATAAATTGTAGAACTGCTTAGTTTTCTGGGGGACAATTCTACCTTAGGTCCACTCCTGAGTGCCTGCAGGGATGCCATATTTTGCAAGGACTCATGGTGAGAATGCCAGTGCCTGGGGGCAACAACGTGGGAAGATCTCCTTCCGATCTGTTCAAGTGGAACATTTTTAACAGTTGACACCTTGAGATGGAGAGGAAAGGGAGTACTAACCCCTGGGGGACATATTTAGATGCCCTTTATGCCTGTTTTAGATCCTGCCAAGCTCTCCTGCCGTGCTCAAGTGGAAGATGCTGTTCCACAGAAGTAAAATCCAGTACCCATTCCGGACAGCTTTTGTTGATAAAAGGCAACCCAAGCAGCAAAATCTCTTGGGTGAACCCTGTCTATGCACTCCTACTTGGCCAGAAAAATAAGGAAGAGGTCATAGGAGAGTGAAAATCTGTGTGTTCCAGATTTACATAAAAACAACACCTTTGCCAGCACCACAGAAAATGTTGGAGCAGCGGGACCACATTCCAAATGCTAGAGCCACAATCCAGTTCCATGCCTCCATTTCTACAGTTTGCTGTCAAGAACTGCAAGAATTTCCAGGCCTGCTTTGCAATATAGTGGGAAAGGAAGACAGGTAGCTAATCCACAATATTTTGCTTCCTGCCCTGTTAAAAAGCTGATAAAACGAATAAAGTGTGATTTAATACCTTGCCAGTAATGGGGTCAGTTGGAGTGCTGTTTATCCTGTTCACCCACAGGTGAATTTGAGGAGATATAAAACGTGAAGGCCGACCTGCAAGAAATTAGATAGAAAGGAATTAGTTAACCTTGTAGAGCTATGTAACAATGTCACAAGCTGTCTCTGTTTTGATGGCATTTAGCCCTTAATCAGAGGAACAGGCACTTTCTGTTTTTGAACAGAAAAAGAAATTTAAAAAACCTTCTCACTTTGTTTGATTAAGAATCATGTATTCTGTTTTTGCACACACTCTGTTGTGCAGCAGAGTAAATCAACATTTTAAAAGGCAATTTGAAAAATGTGGGCAGCCCCCAAAAAAGGTCATAATTTTTTAAACCAGCCTGCTCTTGCATTATGACGAATTTAGGGAAGTGTGGGCAAAGGATCTTCAGGTTATAATTTTTTAAATGTAAAACTATTTCACCCCCCCCCACAGAATCATGTGACTTTAAATAGCCCTATATTTAAAACAGATCAAATAATTTTAAAACACCAGTCTTGTTTATCTTGAAAAAAATGATTGACACCACCTACTTTTAAAAAATGCCATTCTTTACATAACCAAGGGCTGATTGAATGTGGACAACACCAATGGCAGCAGTCAGAATGGTTTACATGATACCCTCTTCTGCTCACTAACATTCACAAAGTGACACAGAGCAAGGGAAAATCCCAGAAACTGATGCCTTTTTTCATGGTAACCCTGTCTCAACCCAACAGTCCTTTTCTGGTTATCATTTTCCAGATTCTTCTAGGTGTCAACACCTGCAGGCATGAGGTCTGTGAGGACCAAGTCAGATAGAAAGCTAAACCTGGCAGAAGATATTCAGACAAGTACTGAGATCCCAAAATATTTAAGGCTTTGGATGTTAGAACCAAAACCTTAGACCACTGTTGAGGTCCCCTCGCCTATTGGTGGTGGGGGACGTCAACGTGCATGCCGAGGTTGGACTGTCGGGAGCAGCTCTGGAATTCATGGAGTCCATGGCCTCCATGAACCTGTCCCAATTAGTCATCGGACCTACCCATAAGGGTGGACACACCCTGGACCTGGTTTTTACCTCCACATCGCGGGGTTCGGATCTGGGGGTCGGGAGGTTGCTGACCCGGCCCGTGTCATGGTCAGATCATTATCTGCTGACTTTCTCTCTTGCGGTAGCCACCCGCCCCGCTGGGAGCTGGGCCCTTCCATCTGGGCCCGTCCCGGAGGCTCCTTGACCCTGCGCAGTTCTCGGAGGCCCTCGGGATGTACCAGACGGGTTGGATGACGATCCGGCCGACTCCCTTGCCCAACGGTGGTTTGAGGAGGTGGCGGGGTTGTCGATCGGATCGCCCCCAAGCGCCTGATCCGATGCCGAGCCCGCTCGTCTCCCTGGTTTACTGAGGAGCTGCGGGCGATGAAGCAAGAGCGGAGAAGGTTAGAGAGCAGATGGCGGAAGGCTCGGACGGCACAGAATTGGGCTGCGGTTAAGGCGTCGACAGTCGCTACTCTCGTGCGATAAGGGCGGCCAGGAGATCTTTCGCCGCCCTGAGAATTGGTGAGGCCTCGAATCGTCAAGCGGAATTATTCCGTGTGGTTCGAGACCTCACCAATCCCGATCCGCCGGGCCTCCTCCTAGTGATTTCACTAGTGAGTCATTCGCAGCCTACTTTAAATCTAAGATAGAGGCCATCCGTTCCGAACTCCGGTTGCTCTAGCCCGGCCTCTGTCGTGGCCAGCGTCGGGCCGCCTCGGTCGCCTCGGTTTGTTGAGTTTGGGCCTGTTACAACTGTGGATGCCTCCAGGGCCCTGGGACATTGCAGGTCTGCGGCCTCTCCGTTCGACCCTTGCCCTTCCTGGTTGATTAAGAGCGCAGGGGGGAGCATGCCGAAATGGGCTTCACTGATTGCCTCGGCCTCCTTCAGAGACGGGATTTTTCCCAGTCTTCTGAAGGAGACGGTGGTGAAGCCCATTATTAAAAGATCCGGCTTGGCTGTGTGGACGATTTGTCCAACTATCGTCCCATAGCCAATGTTCCCTTTTGGGCAAGGTGATTGAGCGAGTCGCCGCCCTGCGTCTCCAGTCGTTCCTGGAGGAGAACCATGTCCTGGACCCTTTCCAGTCCGGGTTCAGGCCGCGTCATGGGACGGAGACGGCCCTGGTCGCGCTGCATGATGATCTGTTGAGGAGGGCCGACAGGGGTTGCTCTACCCTGCTGGTCCTTCTCGACCTGTCAGCGGCTTTTGATACCGTCGACCACGGTATCCTGCTGGAACGGCTCTCGGAGGTTGGGATTGGGGGCCAGGCCTTGGCCTGGTTCCGGTCCTTCCTTGGGGGCCGTACCCAGCGAGTGAGCTTGGGTGGTGAGTTGTCGGCGCCTGGACACTCTCTTGTGGGGTGCCTCAGGGGTCGCCGCTCTCCCCAATGCTCTTTAACATCTATATGAAGCCGCTGGCTGAGATCATCCGGAGTTATGGAGTCTGCTGCCATCAGTACGCTGATGACACGCAGCTCTATCTCTCCTTTTCCACCGGTGCAGTGGAGGCCGTCCGTACCCTTGATCGCTGCCTGGCTGCGGTTCTGGATTGGACCAGGACCCACAGACTCAAGCTCAACCCAGGCAAGACCGAGGTTATGTTCTTCGGGGCCTTTACTGTGGCCCTCTTCCCAGTCTGGGCGGGTCCGCCCTCCAGCTGGCGCAAAGAGTGCGGAATCTGGGCGACCCGGATCTGAGCCTGGATTCTCAGGTGTCAGCCGTGGTCAGGTCGGCCTTTTACCACCTAAGGCTTATCGCCCAGATTTGCCCGTAATGAGGGCTCCTTGAGGACAGTGGTACAGGCGCTGGTCGTGTCGAGGTTGGATTACTGCAACGCTCTCTCTACATGGGGCTCCCCTTGAACCTTGTTCGGCGATTGCAGCGGGGTCAGAATACGGCGGCCAGGCTGGTGGTTGGTGCGCGTCGTTACGACCGCATCACCCCCATCCTGGCTCGCCTACACTGGTTACCCGTTGCCTCCCGAATAAGGTTCAAGGTGTTGGTTTTGGTTTACAAAACCCTCCATGGCTTGGCCCCGACTTATTTGGCGGAGCGTCTTCCCGACAACTGGACCGGGCCCGGCCCACCCGTTCTTCGGTGGCCCTTTCCCTGCAGATCCCCGAGGGAAGCCCGAGTAATGGTCGTGCTTTCTCGGTGGTGGCACCGGCAATTTGGAACAAACTCCCAGGTGAACTACAGGCTGGCGGCGTTTAAGAAGAACCTTAAGACCATGCTCTTTCGAGAGGCCTACGGCGAGGGCTAGGGACCCTGCTTCTTCTTTTTTTTTTTTCTTTTTTTTTTCCCCTCCCTCCCGCCTATTTAACCTTGGATCTAATTGTTTTAGTAAATCTGTTGTCTATTATCTGTATTTGATTTTATATGTCTTTTTACTTTTTATGTTGTTAACCGCCCTGAGTCCCCATTGTGGGAATAGGGCGGTATACAAGAGTTAAAAATAAATAAATAAATAAATAAATAAATAAGATCTGTAATGGAAGCAGACTGGTAACAAGTACAGGTGGATGAGATATGGGCCAATATGGGCACACTCAAATTAGTGGCCAGACTGGTCACTGCATTCTGGACGTCCTGAAACTTCTGTACCAGCTTTGAAGAAAGCACCATACCAAGTGCACTACAATACACAGGCAGGCAGGCAGGCAGGCAGGCAGACAGACCAGATATTGGATTTTTTTTTCAAACTCCCAAGTTTTAGAAATCTCCAGATAGCATTGGTAACAAACTGTTCATTCCATGAGTCAAAAGAGGCTAAACGTTTCTTTTTTTTTTTTTAAGGTTTTAATGGTTTCGTTAAAAATAGGATAAAGGGGGAAAATATTGAACAATGACTGAAGAATTTGGGAGAGCAGAAAGGGCGGAAATGCATTTAGTACTGATGCAGTGTTCAATCTAATTATTTATCTAAAATATTGTCACCTGTCTTTCTCCCTAAAAGGAACCCCAACAGATTACATCATTAAACGTGCAATTTTTAAAAACTAAAAATGTTAAGTATACAAATATTTTTAAAACAAAAACTTAAACAGATATCATATTTAAATGGTAAATTAACTGAATAATAAAGACACATTTGTAAATGATTAAATGTGTGTCATTAGCCACCAGGTATGAATGTCCAACAAGCTTTTCCAGGGTGATAGGACAGGAGAGGGCAGAGCTCAAAAGCCAATGCCATCCAAAGCTGATCACACTTCACCCTTCTATAACCAGTACTCTAAGGGATATGTAGAGCAGGGCTCAGCTCCAGCACACTGTGGTCCGTCAACACTCAATCCATCCCAACCCCCCCGCCTTGAAACCCTACTTGTGGTTCCCTTGCCAACATCATTAGCTGCCCCCCCCCCCAGACATCCACTTTTTCATCTGGCACAGATGATGCACCAATGGTGGGGCAACAGAAGGTGGTTGGCAGCCACAGTTGGCCCATTTCCTCTTTATCAGTCCCAGCTGCACAAATCCCCCATTTATGTTCTCTCACCCAGTGGCACAAAGCATCACAGAAGCTCTCAAGATCTCCTGTTTTCTTGCCCAAGGAGCTCTTAACTTGAGCCTGGCATAAACCACATAAGGAGGGCTACTTCCCATAGTATCATGAGAGTCTCCATTTCCTCAGGCTTGCTAAGAAGAGGCATTGAGAAGGGACAGGATATTTTTCTGGCTGGCTGTGGATTTACAGAAAGCCTCAATGGCACTTTTGAATGGTGTCATGTCACCATGACCTGGACCAGAGGGTCCAATGGAGCAGTATTCAATCAGAACAGGATTACCATATCTGCCACTAAAATTATCTGATGAAGCATAGGTAGCTGCAGCTAAGTGCATGACATATGGAATTCAAGTGGATACCAACATCACAGACCAGGAAGTGTTTATAAGCACCTGACTGTTTCCTTCTTCTGTAGCTTATATTCATTTTATCTTTCAGCCAATGAAAATGTTTCCAATCATGCATCATTATTTGTATACAATTTATCCATTCATCATTCCCATCTATTGTCATTAAGCATCTATCTGTGTGTCCTTGACAATAACCTTGTAACCATCACTTAATCCTATGTAATTCAGTAGAAAATCCAGTCTAAATAAACTGGTTGTCACTCTATAAGAAAACATTTTTGGCACAAAACCTTGTGTTACATATTTTTGTTTACTTGTCATGGTAATTAAATAAGAAATCTATTTCTATCTTTAATACAGTCAAAACCAATCTGACTGAGAAGACTGAGGGGCGATAATGCAAGCACTTCTCAAATATTTGAAGGGCTTTGCACAACACTTTGAAGGCAAAATTGAACAGATCCGAGCTACCTTGGATGCTTCTATTGATCCAAGCCAATAAATAAAATGCTCTTACAGCCAGTTTATATGGTCAGGACCCTTGGGGAGGTGAGGGATCCTTGCCCCTCATGGATCATAAAAGCTGCCAGAGAAGGTAAGGCAGACTGGATAAGGAGAGCAGAGAATGCCTCCTTACCACAAGGCAGGATTGCAGCATGCTTAAAGGAGGCCCTTGTAAAACCACTGTTTAAAAAGCCCCCCAGATCCATCAATACTGAACAATTACTGACCAGTATCAAATATCCCATTCTTGGGGAATGCTCCTTTCATGCCAGAATATGGCACGGGAGCAATCTGCCTGTCCACCCAGGCGGGATGAGACCAATGAAAGACCAGGGATGGCAGCCTGTAAGGGTCAGGCGAGGCTCGCTTACATAAGTGAGCTCGCCCAAAGCCCCAGTCTCTTCTTAAAAAGTGCTGATTCGGACAGTCATGGAGCCTGGGCAATGCTTCAGAGAGGCAGTTTCGCTTTTGCGTTTGCCTCATGACGCAACAGAGTAGTGGTTGGGGTGGCACGTCCAGGACTGGGGGCTGGAGATTAGGGAGAGGGGGTTTATAATATTAATTATGATATTAATATAATTAATATTAATAATTGAAATTAATTATTATGATGATGATTGTTAATTATAATAATATAATGAATATTAATAATTGAAAGACTATAGCTATGTACAAAGTCTGGCCCATCAGGCCATTTTGATTGGCCTGTGGATGGCCAGCTCCGCCCCCTCCTGCCCCCTCCCTCCTTCACAACGCTCGTCTTACTGAACCCACCTCTCCCCTTATCTTCATCCTTGTGGCCTCTGGCCTGGCCAGCAGGGAATTGGGTACACACTGGGGGGAGGAGCCTTCCCATTCACAACTATGTTTCCCAGCTCACCCCCCCACTCCCCTACATTTGTCCGCACTGTGGCCTCCGGCTGGTTGGTGGGGATTTGCCCTGCCTCGCACCTATGGATGCTTTGGTATCCCCCTAGCTAGGGAGTGTGAGAGGGTCGGACAATAGCATTCAGGGGATCACATGGGTGGCTCAGGTCCAACTCGAGCCATGGCCTAACCTGCAGCAGGGCCACCGAAAATAGTGGAAGATGCATGAAGGAGTGGAGTGCATTGGCATCCCGCCAGGTCAGAGGCTTGTCTGGGTCACCCACAGGTGGTATGGGGGGGGCATCCATGTAGCCAACCGGAGGCCCCATCCTACCGTGGCTGGACATGGGCCCTCATCACGGGTGGGCAGCAAGGGAGTCAGACCCTTTAACTTGCACCACTGGTGCACACCCAGGGGCAGACCGTGTGGGAAGACAGGGGGAAGGAGAATGCCAAGAGGTGGAGAGAGAGGGGGAGGCCTCTGTCTGGATGTGTCTGTGTCTGTGGTAATGGCAGTGGCAGTGGCAGCAACACCACCATGATGCAGGCAGTGGTGGGGGCCATCAGTTGGAGCATCCCTCCTCCTGTCCTCTCCTGTCACACCTGAGGCCTTCCCTTCTCCGAGAGAGCACGTGTGGTGAGGAAGGGGGGGCACCATTGGCTGCAGCAGCTCCTTTCCTCTCCTCTCCTCTCGGGGGCTCTGAGCGAGAAAGCGGGAAATTGGGAAGGCAGAACAAAGGAAAGCCCTGGCCAATGAAAAGAGGGAGAGGTGAGGACGCCCCCTCTGCTCGCTTGCTCATGCCCCTCACGGACAGGGCGCAGCCCCTCATGGTGTGTGTGTGTCCCCACAGAGGCCCAAGTAACACCCCCTCAGGCTTCCCTTTAGCTTCTCACATTGCCCTCTACCCCCCTTCCCTCCACACCCAACCCACCCACCCCCTCATGGCTCATGCTTGAACTTGGAATCTCCTTAGCCTCTGGCGCAGAGAGGAAAACTTCCAGGTGCAAGGCCTTCCTGTGGTGAGGGAGGGGGGACCAGAAAGGAGTGGGGGTGGGGGATGGGATGCCCCCATCCAACCCAGCACGCATATTCTTTGACTTGGAAGCAAGTCTGTGCTCAGGACTGGCAGCCGACGAGGCTTCCAAGGTGGCCCAGGAGAGTTTTTCATGAAATGCCTCTGGCCGAGCCTTCAAGTCTTGCTCCCTCCACAATTCACTTGATGGAGCTTTTTGTTTTTGAGATAGCAAAGGTGTTTGCGTTTCTTGCATGCGGTTCTGAGAACAAAGGCTGGTGGGTTGCAGAAGGAGGAGGATCTTGGAAGAGTGAAAAGAAGTGGTGCTGTAGAGCCCCCCACTTGATCAGTGGCCCAGGAGGGGAATGGGCCACCGAAGCATCCGTATGTCCTTTGAGTTTCAACAGGGTAGAATGCTGGACTGTCTTCTTACCTCTGGTCCATCGGGTGGCATTTCAACAATTAATGGGAGTTCTCACACAAGCCAGTGTAAAGCTCATGTGAAAATAAACCTTTACGGTGCTGCACAAGATAATTGTGCCCTTCCTGCAGCATGATGTGATGGTGAGTATTATTAAAATATGCTTGAATGGCTGTTTTAGTCTTATTTAAGTTATGGTGTTTAAGGAATGAATTCACATAACTAATTTTAAGAAAAAAGTATCTTGAGGCATTTTAAAGGCTTACAACTTTTATGGCCTGCAGCCCAGTTTATGAGATGCTAATTGTTTCATGCCTATGCCAAAGAAAATATGCAGTCTACAAGACCCTGTTTTATTAGGACAGCCGCTGCTTTTAATGCTGCTTTTGTGTCTGTTCTGTGCATTCAAGTCAGAACCAAAATAAAGCAACAGTAGTAGCACCTTCAAGATAAGTGAGGTATTTAAGGAGTGAATTTCCCAGTTGCACACACACACCCATTCTATGGATGAGCAGCTGATTGAACCCTGCTTTTCAGAATCCTAGTCCACCACTCTATGCACTACACTGCGCTGGGAAACTCTAACTCGTTTTTAATATTTATTATTTATTATTTATTTATTTGTGAGGCTTATATCCCGCCCATCTTCCCGGGAGGGAACTCTGGGCAGCTAACAACAGAAAAGTAAAAACAATAAAAACAATAAAATAGACAGGACAAAAATGACACAGGAGGTGGCAATGGAGAAGGCAAAGATGGCAGGAAAAAAAATTAAAATGAAAGGTCGCCAAACGCCTCCCTAAACAGATGGGTCTTTAGGGCCTTCTTAAAGGCGGGCAGGGGCTCTGTTAGGTGCGGCTCACTGGGGAGATGATTCCAAAGCATAGGGCCCACCACAGAGAAGGTGCAGTCACGCGTACGTGATTTCCGCGCCTCTCTGGGTGAGGCCACCCTCAGTGAGCGCACCTGCGAAACATTTTTTCCTGAGCTCCAAGTACTGTAGCAGGGGCTTGTGGGTGGCAAAAAAGTTTACAAACTGCTCCTTTCCTCCAACCAGATGGATTGAGAGAAAAGGAACTAATTTTAAACTTTTTTTAAAAAGTTTAAAAATCCCTCCTTTCCCCCACCTGCTCAGCAAAAAAAAAAAAAAAAAAGAGTTTAAAAATCCTTTAAAAGAAGTAGAAGTATGTTGAGCTGGCACAGATAACTGTACATCTGAGCAGTTGTCCTGAGCTGGCTAATCTCAAACATAATGGCATAACTCAGTCAACTAGTATAACTCCTATACTGGCTGAAATCAACTAGCACAAAAGCCAGAAAACAAGACAGAAAAGGGGAGGAGTTGGGAAGAGCTTATTTAAACCTGATCCAAACTCTCAACACCCCTGAGTCACAGACCAATATGCCAGCACTGCCAGACTAGAGCCTAGGTAATAATTTCCTGTGTTCCCAGGCTGGAAGGCAATGGGAATTAATACAACCTCAGATGACCTAGTTTCTGTTGAAGCAAACCCCAGCTGTTTTAGCTACTTAGCCCTGCACCCTTAATTACTGGTGAATGGATCCAGTATATATCTCTAATGGCTTTTTGTAGCCACCATGTAGTATACATCCATGTATAATACAGAATTGTAATATATTATTAAGAAATTAGGCAACAGACATTTATCTACATGCAAAGCCTAATGTTAATGAGCCACAGAGACTGTACTGTGTGTCTGCTTTATTCAGAACTGCTAGCCATTTCATCAACTGAGTGCACCAAACACTACCAACAATGGGACAATTTCACTGCTACAATTCTGTCATGCTAATTGCTAGTCTCAACTTTATGCCTGTGTTATATGCGGATAAATTATTTAAAGCAAATAACTCTGATCTATGTGAGCTGACACTTTAGATTGCTCCAGGAAAGATATTTACTAAAATTAATTTATAGTTTCAGACTCAAAATAACCAATCAGAAAGTATATCCATTCAAAGCTGTTTTAAAATATTAATATTTATTTTGTACCAAGTCTACAGTTCATGCTTTGTTTGACATTTTTTCCGCTCAGATACAAAGTCTCCAAATAATACCATCATTGTGGAAAGATAATTTTAAAAGACAATGTTGATGTTTTATTTAAGTGTTTCTCTTTGCTCTTTTCACATCATACAAACTGGTTTAACTGTTGAGATACCAGACTCTAGTTTCTCTTTTCTAAAAAAGTGTTTTAAATCCTGTTGCTTATTATATTAAATCCAAACTAGGCCATATAAATCCACAGGGCTAAAATAAGCAACAAGATTTCAACCTTTCGATTATTAATCCTGCAACTGTAATTTAGAAATGGGCACTAGCAAAAACATTAGGGTTTGGAATTCAGATTCAGAATTCAGAATGACAGTCCTTGGGATCTGTAATTGGGAATTTTTTAAAATTCAAAAATTTTGGATCTCTGGAACTTCTTTACAGTTCATAGAAATACTACAGGGTTGTTATTTTCACCTTACACACACACACACACACACACAGAGGCAAAACAGAGTCTTCTTAGAACTTACCCCTTCTTCCAAAAGGAGCGACTCCAGTACTGAAGCAGGTCCTTTAGCTTGATAAGCAGGGCCACCACTTGGAAAAATGCTCTTATCACTCTATTAGAGATGGGCACGAACAGAAAAAATGACGTTTCGATTTTTCATTTGTCGGAACGGGTCCGTTTCGTTCCGTTTCCGTTTGTCGCAAATTTTTTTGAAAATTTTTCGGTTCAACGTTTTGTTTGTCGTTTCTACCGCGATTTAGCACGATTTGACTTCCCAGAGCATGGGGGCGTCCCGCAATGACCGAGAGCAGGCGGAAAACACTTTAAACTGGGTGATGAATAAGATATTTAATAAATATATCATAGCATAAGACTGCCTCCTATGCAATAATGCAAACAAAGTGGGCAGAATGCAATATTCTTTTTTTTTTCTCTTGGTCAACGCTGACTGAACCGGCCACCCTACTTGGTCTGGCTGCCTGTTATACTTTTTTTGTTTTGTTTTGTTTTGCAGCCTTTTTCCATCCCATTTACCCTCCACCTCTCAGAGGCAGCAGGAGACACAGTATTCCGTTCCTCCCCAAATCTGGAAGAGGGTCTACTCCTCTCAATGTCCCCTCCCCATGACACTCCTTGTAAAGCCAAGCAAATGCCACCCTGGTCAACTAGCGGCCAGAGATTCAGATGCTTTCCCCCACACACACTCATCCAGATGAGTCCCCTCAATCTCTCAGGGAATCATCACCAGTTGGAGTATCCCGAGGAGACTGGTTCGCTCATGGAGCGAGCAGAGTACACCTTCTCTCTCCTTGACCACGACCAGCTTGCACATCTCGAGGCCCACCTCCAGGGCAGAGACCCTCCGCTGCCCTACACCCCATCCGGCTACCCTGCTGTGTCGCTGGAAGTGGCCTAACCCTAACCCTAACCCTAACCCTAACCCTAACCCAGTAACTGTTTTCATTTGGGCCCTACTTGCAAGAAGGGCCGCCTGGGAAGAAAAGCCCCCCCCCCGGGCTGCCAGCCAAAGGGACCACTGGTTTTTCAAGAACTGATTGGCAAAGGCAGCCATTCAGACAGCAGGCATGACGGGAGGTGGGGTTGGACCGGCTGCCTTGAACAGTTGGGGTGCAGGCAGCTGAGACCGATTTGTGACAGTCCACGCAGCAAAGCCAAGAAGCCAGAACAGTGGGGACGTTCGGGGAGGGCTTCTTCCAGCCACCTACTTTGGAGGCCAGTTTTGACTACCCAGGAGACCAGTTCCACCAACCCAGTGGAGACAGAGGCCACGCACACAGCAAAGAAGCCAGAACGGCATGGAACAATGCACACAGCAAAGCCACGCACGCACGTGGCAAAGCCACGAAGCCAGAACAGCAGGGAACAATGAGGAGAGATTCTTTCAGCTGCCTACTTTGGAGGCCAGTTTTGACTACCCAGGAGACCAGTTCCACCAACCCAGTGGAGACAGAGGCCACGCACACAGCAAAGAAGCCAGAACGGCATGGAACAATGCACACAGCAAAGCCACGCACGCACGTGGCAAAGCCACGGAGCCAGAACAGCGGGGAACAGTGGGGAGGGATTCTTTTAGCCACCTACTTTGGAGGCCAGTTTTGACTACCCAGGAGACCAGTTCCACCAACCCAGTGGAGACAGAGTCCATGCACACACGCGGCAAAGCCACGAAGCCAAAACGGTGGGGAACAACGGGGAGGGATTCTTTCAGCCACCTACTCTGGAGGCCAGTTTTGACTACCCAGGAGACCAGTTCCACCAACGCAGTGGAGACAGAGTCCACGCACGCATGGGCCAAAGCCAAGAAGCCAGAATGGTGGGGAACACCGGGGAGGGATTCTTTCAGCCACCTACTTTGGAGGCCAGTTTAGACTACCCAGGAGACCAGTTCCACCAACCCAGTGGAGACAGAGTCCACGCATGCACATGGCAAAGCCACGAAGCCAGAATGGTGGGGAACAACGGGGAGGGATTCTTTCAGCCACCTACTTATAGGCCAGTTTTCAAATCCAGGAGACTAGTTCCACCAAAACAGTGGAGACAGAGTCCACGCACACACGCGGCAAAGCCACGAAGCCAGAACAGCAGGGAACAATGGGGAGGGATTCTTTCAGCCACCTACTTTGGAGGCCAGTTTTCAAATCCAGGAGACCAGTTCCACCAACCCAGTGGAGACAGAGTCCACGCACGCAGCAAAGAAGCCAGAACGGTGGGGAACAACGGGGAGGGATTCTTTCAGCCGCCTACTTTGGAGGCCACCAAGCCAGAGTTTTCACTGCCCAGCGGTCAGAGATACAGATGCTCCCACAACCCCCCCCCAAACTCATCTGGATGAGTTCCCCTCAATCTCTCGGGGAATCATCGCCAGCTGGAGTATCCCGAGGAGACCGGTTCGCTCATGGAGCAAGCATAGTAGCAGACCTTCTCTCTCCTTGACCAGCTTGCGCATTTGGAGGCCCATCTCCAGGGCAGAGACCCTCCGCTGCCCTCCACCCCATCCGGCTTCCCTGCCATGTCGCCGGAACTGGCCTAACCCTAACCCTAACCCTAACCCTAACCCTAATCCTAATCCTCCACCTCGTCCGCGTTCCCTGCCGTGTCGCTGGAAGTCGCCTCAGTGTTGTCTCAGGTGACCACGGGCAGAGGCTTCCATCCCGATCAGCATGATCCGGACATGTGGGCCCAAGTTCAGATGCTCTTGTCTGCTTTCAGCAAAGCCACTAAGCCAGAATGGCGGGGAACAACGGGGAGGGATTCTTTCAGCCACCTACTTTGGAGGCCACTATTGACTACCCAGGAGACCAGTTCCACCAACCCAGTGGAGTCAGAGTCCACACACACAGCAAAGAAGCCAGAATGGCGGGGAACAATGGGGAGGGATTGTTTCAAGCCTGGTACTTTTCTCTCTCAACAAAGCTTTCAGGGAGGAGACCAGTTCCACTAACCCAGTGGAGACAGAGTCCACGCACGCACGCGGCAAAGCCACGAAGCCAGAATGGCGGGGAACAATGGGCAGGGATTGTTTCTGGCCTGGTCCTTTTCTCTCTCAACAAAGCTTTCAGGGAGGAGACCAGTTCCACTGCCAGGATCCAGCCTGTCATAGAACCTGAATGTGAAGGGTTAAATGCTGAAGACCAGCAGGAGGAGCCTTGTAGTTTAACTCAGCAGGCAGCTGAGTCTGAGGAGGCAGCTGAGGGCACATCTCCTCCTCCTATAAGGGCTAGGAACAAGATCCTGCAAAGGAGAACTAACAGGAGAGCCAGGGAAAGGATCTTTAATGATAGGCGTAGAATTAGATCTGAAATCCCTGAGTTCTAGCAGGAGCCTTGCCAGAGATATGGGTGTGCTCCCTGTTTTAGGATAAAGCTAGCAAGTTTACCCTGAACCCTCTGTGGGAGCAACGCGTTACTTACCTTGTCACCACGTTCCTGTGTATTCTCCTGACTCTGTTTCCTGACCTTGGACCGGCTTGCTGACTACGGCGTTCTCTGTTTCCCTGGAATTTGGCATTTGGCTCTGTAAGGTATTTTGGCTGTGATTTGGACTGTATTTGTTCTTTGTTTGGATTACAACTAAAGTTCCTGGCAAATAACTGAACTTGGCTTGCTGTGTGTTCTGTGTGTGGGGCTTGACAGTTTGCTCCCACCCACCAAATTTATTCAAGCAGAATGGAGACGGAGGCAAATTAGAGGAATTCCCTGCATTCTTGGCTCAATGCAAGCTGTTCATTGAGGTGTGGGCTCAAGAATTTCCCACTAAGAGGTCTAAGATCTGTTTTATCATCAGTTTATTAAAGGGACAGGCAGCTAAATGGGTTACTCCTTTACTCCTCAGTGCTTCACCTTTGCTGGATAATTATCAGGCTTTCCTGAACCATATTTCTTCAGCCTTTCAGAACCCCGTGCAGGCTGCTACCGTCAACAGGAGACTCAGAGCTTTGAAACAGGGCAAAGACTCAGTGTTTGATTACACTACTGCAATCCGTTTGATAGCTCAGGATTTGCAGTGGAACGAGCCGGCACTGATTTCTCAGTATATGGAAGGTTTGGCAGAGGAAGTGCTGGATGAACTCTGTAGGGTGGAACAACCAAACACATTGCAGGAACTCATTACCCTGTGCCTGAGAATAGATGGATGCCTGGAAAGCCATCGTCTCTCCCGAGGCCAGAACTGCAAACAGCAACCTCTGCCAGCTGTGTCTCATCTGCAATCCCGGGAGGCCAGTGAAGTGGATCCAGAGCCTATGCAACTGGGAGCTGCTCGACCATGCCTCACCCCAGAGGAAAAGGCAAGATGATGCTTTCATCATCTCTGCCTGTACTGTGGGGGAGGAGGACATTTCGCTTCTAATTGTCCTTTGAAGCGTTCCTCATTAAGTGCTGCTATCTCTCCAGCAGTAAAAGGGCAGCTCCATCCTTGAAGGAACCCCGAGGAATGGAGCATACCGAAGGGTTCCCAGGAAATACTATCACACCTCAAGGACCTTTTCTGACACCTGTGACTTTAGGGCTCCCTGATGGTCGGGAGATACCGGTGTATGCTATGGTAGACTCTGGGGCAGCTCACTGCTTTGTGGATGCTGGGTTTGTGCGATACCATCAGATTCCAGTACAAAATAAGGACACCCCTTTGTTAGTAGAATCCATTGAGGGTCGGTTACTTCGTTCTGGGCCGGTAGCTCAGGAAACCTGTCCCCTTAGTCTTCAGGTAATGGATCATAATGAGCAGATTAGCTTTAATGTAACTCGGATGCCCTGGTTTCCTCTTGTTTTGGGACTTTCCTGGTTGCGAGCTCATAATCCACTGGTGGATTGGGTGCAAGGGGAATTATATTTCGAGGTTCCTTGTTCAAAGCAACATTCCTCTAGTGTCCTGGCATCTGCTCATGATACATCTGACCCTGTCTTGCCTCAGGCATACCAAGACTTTGCAGATTTATTTGAGTAAAAGGGGGCTGACAAGCTACCTCCACATCGACCCTATGACAGTGCCATTGATTTGATTCCTGGGGCACCTCTTCCTGTGGCGCGAGTTTATCCCATGTCCGAACCAGAATTAGAAGCGTTGAGGGCTTTTCTAGATAAAAATCTTCGACGTGGGTTCATACGGCCTTCCAAATCACCATTGTCCGCACCAGTGATATTTGTCAAGAAGAAGGGAGGGGAGCTTCATCCTTGTAATGATTATAGATCACTAAACAAGATCACTATTAGGGACCGGTACCCTTTACCCCTAATCTCTGAACTTATGGACCGGTTAAAAGGGGCTAAGTGTTATACTAAGCTGGACCTTAGGGGGGGCGTATAATTTGGTACGTATTCGCAAAGGAGACGAGTGGAAAACTGCATTCCGGACCCGGTACGGCCAATATGAACATTTAGTAATGCCTTTTGGATTGACCAATGCACCCAGTGTGTTCCAGCGGATGATGAATGACATTTTCCAGGATCTCCTAGATCGTTGTGTGATTGTGTATTTAGATGACATTCTGATTTACTCCGCTGACCCAGCTCAGCATGTTCAAGATGTTCATCAGGTCTTGCAGCGTCTCCGGGAAAACGGACTCTATGCTAAGCTGAAAAATTTTAGTTTAACATTGAAGAAGGTGAATTCCTGGGGCATATCATTTCTCCTCAGGGAATTCGCATGGATCCTAAGAAAGTAGAGGTTGTGTTGTCATGGCAGCAACCACAAAATTGTAAGGACTTACAACGGTTCCTTGGCTTCACTAACTACTATCGTCAGTTTATTCCTGCTTACGCCAACATTGCTGCACCTTTAAACTGTCTCCTTCGTCCCAAAGAGCCTTTCCGGTGGACTTCAGAAGCAGAGAAGGCTTTCTCTACCTTGAAAACCTGCTTCACCTCGGAGCCTTTACTTCGCTACCCTGATCCACAACTGCCATTCATAGTGGAGGCTGACGCATCTAGTGTTGCCCTGGGAGCAGTATTATCTCAACAAGATGATCCCTCCCAAACCCCGCATCCCTGTGCCTTCTACTCTCGGCAATTAAAACCTGCAGAGAAGAATTATACGATCTGGGAGCGTGAACTGCTGGCCATCAAAACAGCTTTTGATGTATGGAGGCATTACCTTGAGGGAGCTCGACACCCTGTTCAAGTATTAACTGATCACAGAAACCTGGAACACCTACAAACAGCTTGGCGATTGTCTCAGCGACAAATCCAGTGGTCTTTATTCTTTTCCCAGTTCGATTTTCGTATCAAGTATATTCCTGAGGATCAGAATAAAAAAGCTTATGCATTATCTATAAAACCTGAATATGCGGCACCAGTGAAAGAGACATTAGTAGCACCCATCTTGCCTCCCTCTGTGTTTGCAGCCATGAATCCATGTCCCAGCTTGGCGGGCACCCCCTGGAACCTGTAATTGGAGTGGAGGCTCAGGTCTCCAATGGGGTGGGCACCCTGGGGGTGTCCCATAGCAGTTGGGGAACATCAAAGGGATGGGGTGCTCCTTTGATGTCGTAGCTCTGACCCAATGGCCTAGCCAGAGTACTGTTCACTGTATTAAATAAAATTGTGGCCTAGTTATACCCAAAACTGTGACCATCATGCCTCTTCATTTTACAGTCCTGCCGTTAAGGGAAGCTCAGCTGTCAGTAACAATCAGGGGTGCATGTACACCTGGGGGTGTAAGAAAGCATTTCTAGTGATGCAAGTAGTAACATTTTTTTAACTTCTAGATTTATAAAATAAAGCTGTCTCTATGTAAATTTGATTGGAATGTACTATGTGCTCACCACTGATGGGAGTAGGTATCTACGTACTGACAAACGCTATTACCAGATGCTATGACTATATGATTCCCACTACTACTCACTCTACTTCTTTCACTGAGCATGCATGCCCCAGTACCATGAGAAACTGCTCAAAACATGCACTTCATTATGCAGAAACATTAAAGAAGCAGGCCAGCGCACAAACCAACAGTAATTCTGTTTTATTTCAATAAGAATAATAAATATTTTACTCATTATTTTAAATTTACTTTAAATGTGCAGTTAAAACAATGTGTGAATATTATTTTATTATTTGCAGTAGCCCTTGACATTTGGCAAAGACGCCAATGCAAAGATTATTATGTTGCTTATGGATTCATTTTTATAATAGAGGACAATAATCAACAAGCACAATGCATTTTGTGTTGCAAGATATTTTCAAATTCTAGTCCCAAACTGTCAAAGTTGTAAGAACAGTTCAACAATCAGCATGGTGGTGACGCAGCAGGGCATACACTTAACATTTTCTTGTCAAAGAAGGCACAATTTGATACCAGTGGTACTATCGCAGAAGCCTTTGCAGTAGTTCAGAAGCTTCTTATAACATGGCATATTTGTGTGCGAGGGAAAAAAGGTTGTATATAATAGCCGAGGAATTGGTAAAACCATACAAATATTAGGAATTGTTATTACAGATATTCCAAACTATCAAATGTCGATCCAAATATATTTGGAATTACCCAAATATGGCATGAATTCCCAATATTTTTGACACCACATATAGACCCCTATTATTAAAAGAGCCACAAGGGAAATCAGCTTCAGAGAATGTAGACCATCTGAACCATAACGCCCCACTCCATTTCTGAGGAGCAGCCACACCAGTGGATGTCTCCAGGGCCAAATCAAGCAGGTAAAAAATGACGTCCCACCAAGTTCCCACAAATTAGGTGGTTTAGGGGCAGTCTCAAGTTTTCTTGCCTCTACTATGACAGCTCACTGTTCCAGACAGTGTGGAAATGCCCTGCCACCTTTCAGACCCACTCCTTTATAATAAGTGTTTGTGTTTGTTGTATACATCATGCAAAGCACCCTGAACAACTAGTTCTGAGTGTGGGGCATACATTACATCCTTTCCATCTTCCCAGCTTGCAGTTTTGCTACCATATTTGACTCAATGTGACAGAGTTTGCCTTTCTGTAGCTAGGCTCCACTTGAAAGTTTTGAGAAGTGTGACTGCCATATATCACAGCCAGATTCAGGGCCATCTATACCGATGTGTGTAAAACACATGATTTCAACAATACCCAGACAAATCAAATATACTTCGTGCCTCCACCACCAAGGCCATTGCTAATGACCAATACTTTATGGATTTCAGCACCTTAGGCCATTGCTCACCTAATGGCCTATGGAGACTATTGTCCACCTAACGAACCTATTCAGGCCATTGTTCATCTTATGACCCTATTTCAGACCAGGGTGACATGAGATCAAAGTGAACTATAGAATGGAGGACTCGCAACTAGCTTTCCTCAGGCCGACGAAGCTGTTTGGATGAGCTGTAAAACATTTCAGTATCTCAAGAAAAGATGTCCTGTTGCCATGACTCAACTTCCATGCTCACTGATCATTGGAAAAAATCAATGTGAAAAAAATGTTTTCTGATGTTAGTAGCTGCTTCTACATTTCATTGGTACGGTCAGATATCATTCATAGGTCTTGCTCTCAACTCAGCACACACACACACAATTGGGAAACCTGGAGTTCTCTGTCCCCACTACCTGTAGTGCAGGAGTATCTTTAATTTTCACTCCTCAAAAAATCAAGTGAGGGTACCTGAAAAATAGGTTTCTCCTTCACTTTTATCTGTAGCAGAAACCTGGGATTTGCTTTCTAGTCTATAGGAGTAAATATGACTCTGAATATTAGGAATTATTATTATTCTGTGGTGCTTTGGTGGGGTTTTTGGACCACGATTTAAAAATAAATATTGCGGTTGCCATTTTGGATCCCCCCCCCACCGCATGGCAAATGGAAACGACGAGGATGCCCCCCCGCCTGGTACCAGCAGCCCAGGACAGGAGAGGGGGGCAATAAAACGTCTCCATTGATTTGATTTTATTTTATTTTTTTTTATTGTTTTACACCTGCTCAATGATGGGCTGGCCATGGGATGGGACCATGCAAATTTTTGGACCCATTCCACCAATCGCATGGCCAGGTTTTGACTGAGACTTCTGGATGTGCCAGAGGGCATAAAAAGCCCACTAACCCTAACCCTAACCCTAACCCTAACCCTAACCCATACGCCAGTACACTGTCCTTCTTAGTGGGTCAGAGGCACCCAGAGGTGCAGCCCACTAACCCACCCTAACATTAACCGTAACCCTAAGCCTAGTCCTTACCCTAACCCCAACCCTAATCCAGATCCATACGCAAGTACGCTTCCCTTCTTAGTGGGTCAGAGGCACCCAGAGAGGTGCCTCCCAGCCAGAGCCCACTACCCCTACCCCTAACCTGTACGCCAGTACACCAATATGCTTTCCTTCTTAGTGAGTCAGAGGCACCCAGAGAGGTGCCTCTGCCACTTACCCCCCAACCCTAACATAATGTATGGTATGCGGCGGCTACGCGTAACGCTTCCCTGAACCTTCCCTTCCCTTCTTAGTGGGTCAGACGTCAGAGGCACCCAGAGAGGTGCCTCCCAGAGCCCACTTACCCCAACCCCAACTCTAACCCTAACCCTAACCCCAACCCCAACCCCAACCCCAACCCCAACCCCAACCCCAACCCCAACCCCAACACAAATGGAAACGACAAACGGAAACGATAAATTTTTGAAAATTTCCTCGACAAACGGAAATGACCCGAAACGGACCCATCCCAACAAACGACAACTCAAAACGTCATTTTTCCTGGCCGTGCCCATCTCTAACAGGTATACAACCTCTCACTGAAATGCTAAGGACAACTCTTCACTGCCTGATGGGGTGAACTGCATGAATGCACAATTTTAGTGCAGAACTTTCTGGCTCTGCAATGACCTAAACACTCTCCATTGGTTCCTCAGAATTAGGGAACATCCCAGCAGAGCTTTCCAACTGAGTAATGTTTGGCTGAGGCAACAAGATCTGTCATTGTTCTGATGTGCTTTTTGACTTTTTCCAGCTGTAGTCTGCCGGGTGCCGGGACTAGGTAAATGCTGAAATGGAACAGAACAGAACATAAAAAAATAAATAAAGGGGACATCTTAAAACTGTTGCCAAAAACAGTAGAGTGTGATGAACAAACATCCAGACAATGTTTAGGACCTCAAGCCCAAAAGAACATTACTCTTCCATTAACTGTACTTTTCAGCTGCTTTTGACACTATCGACCACAGCATCCTCCTATCTCGTTTTTCTGAAATGGGACTTGAGGGCACTGTCTTACAGTGGCCCCAGTAGGACAGAATGCAGAAAGTGGTGTTAGGAGACTCATGTTCAACACCACAACCACTGACCTATGGGGTCCCTCAGGGTTCTGTTCTGTCTTGTCTACTATGTTATTTAGCATTTATATGAAGCCACTGGGGGGAAGTTATTCAGAGTTTTGGAGTTGTGTCACCAGTATGCCAATGACACCCAACTCTACCTATTGTCACTTCTGTATTCCAAGGAAGCTATTTCAACTTAATTCAGTATTTAGCTTCAGTAATGAACTGGATGAGGAAGAACAAACTGAAACTAAACCCAGACAAGACAGAGGTGCTTCTGGTGAGTTGAAAGAGAGATCAAGGGATAGGGATGCAACCTGTACTGAATGATATTAGCTCCACCCCCAACTGAAAAAAGAGATGTGCAGCTTGAGGGTGGTGCTCCTGGACTCATCCTTGAGCCTAGATGCTGAGGTCACAGCTGTGTCCAAGAGTGCAGATGCACTCCTGGCGACAGTATACCAGCTAAGCCCATTTCCTGAGAAACCTGCTCTGGCCAGTGTGACACATGTCCTAGTGACATCCTGGCTAGACTATTGTAATGCACTCTATGTGGGGCTGCTGCTGGAAGGTCACAGGAAACTTCAGTGGGTCCAAAATGCAATAGCCAAATTGATGACTGCAGCGGGTTATAGAGATCACATTACACCCCTACTAAATCAGCTCCACTAGCTGCCAATCAGCTATCATGCACAATTCAAAGTGCTGGTTTTAAATTACAAAGCACTAAATGGTTTGGGTCCAAGCTATCTCAAAGATCGAATCTAGCAGTATGAACCGGCTCAAGTGCTAAGGTCATCAGGAGAGGCCTTCCTCTCCATCCCACCACTTTCACAGATGCACCTCATAAGAACACATGAAAGGGCCTTCTCTATTGCTGCTCCCAGATTTTGGAACTCCCTCCCGCTGGAGGCCGGGACTGCCCCATCTCTGCTCTCTTTCCAGAAGCAGGCAAAGACCTTCCTCTTCAGGCAAGGTTTCCTTGAATGATGGACTGAATGATGAGACTTTTAGATGGATTACCAAGCATGATTATATTGGCTGATTTTATAAGAACATCAGTGTTTTCCATGCTAGTTTCTATCCCTCATAATGGATTTTCTTTTCTTTTTCCCTGCTCTTTGTAGCTTTAATGTTACCTTTTAATGTTCTAAGATGCCTCTTCTAATTCCCTGTTCTTAACATGAATATGTCTTAAATGTTCTGGGCTGTATATTGTCCCTCATTATTGTTAAGCCACCTTGGGTCCTTTTCTAAGGAGAAAGGTGGGGTAAAAAAATATTCAAAGATAAAATAGAATAAATAAATAAATAACTCCTTATTGAGCCAAAAACCCACTGGAACAGAAGACAAGGGCCCAGAATAGCAACTCCTAGTAGGATAGCTGTGTTATGTATTCATCTGTAATTGCTGGTTGAAGTAACTGCCTCCCTGTTCAAAAGGGAACAGGCCTATTGGTTGATTATAGTTGCTGCATTTGGATCTTCAATCCTATTGGTTCCTGCCAAAAGGCAGCCTTGTGATTGGTTGTAATTGTTCCCTCCAAAATGTATCTTTTCCTAGCCAGTCCTGGCCCCTATAAATGTAACCTCCTCTCCCCAGTCCCCAGTCTTGTCTCTCCTTGATTAAAGAGCTGTTCACTAGAAGCTGTCTCCAGCCTTCTTTGTCTCAGAGCTGAAATCACTGCTGAACCACTAACCCCACACTACAATAAGCTGAACTTAATGCACAACACACATGTGGCTAGATGAGATGGATGTAGCAACCCAGATATTATCTGAGGGAAGAGTATTCCAATACCTGTCACAGGCAGATAATCAAAATCATGAGAGCAATATTGAAACTGTTCCATCCAAGTAGGACAGTGCTGTCAAATTCAACAGATGCCTCCAGCTAGAGGGCACTGATGGAAACAGGCACAGAACAGCCCCCATAGCAACACTGCAGCAACCATTACAGGCAGAAAACTGATATTTAAAAACAAGCCCAGAATTGTGACTTCTAAGCAGGACAGCCCAACCAAAGAACACATCAACATATTTGCTATCAAACTAGAAGGGACAATTTCAACCATCCACAAAGCCTCAAGAACCGCATTCCAGTATCCATTCTTAGTATTGCACAAACTGCCTGGAACGGTGATATTCATCTTTCTCATCAGATGAGACAGGAAAGATGTAACAAGCCACAACATTGTGCAAGATGTTCAAAGAGATGGTCCCCCCACAAAAAATTGACCTGATAGAGTAAGGCCTGAAGGTTGAGTTTCCTCATTTCTAGTGCAACACATGTTAGGCCTCATCTATAGTACTGTATTCAATTCTGGATGCCAGATATTAAGAAGGATGCCAGTAAACGAGAGCATCTTCAGAAGAAGCCAACAAGAATGATGAGATAAATTGAAACTAAGACCTATGAGGACTGACTGAAAGAAATGGGCAAGTTTAGTCTTGAAAAAAGAAGACTGGAGGAAGGTGAGATAGTAAATGCTTGAAAGACATCATACAGAGGAGAGACAGGATCTCCTCTCAACCATCCCAGAGTGCAAGACACATAATAATGGACTCAAACTAAAGGAAGGCAGATTGGGGATGAATATCAGGAAAAAAAATTTAAGTGTTAAAACATTTACAGTGTTAGAGTACAACAATGGAATCAATTACTTTGGGAGATGGTGAGTGCTCCAACACTGGAGGCATTCGAGAGAAATTCCTTGGCAGGTATCCTTTGATTTGCATTCCAGCATTGAGCAAGGGGATGGTCTCAATTGTCTTATAGGCCCCTTTCCACCTCAGTTATTCTATGATTCTGTCTACAAAGACAACCTCTCAAAGAACTACCAGTCCCATGACCTCTTGAAATTCTCATGAATGCCATTTTGAAGCACCACCATGAATTGTTCTTAGAAGGTGGGAAGGAAACCCCCAAGTTTCTTATGGGGTAAACTTTATGGCAATTTCTGAGAGCTGCAGTCCAAAAGAAGCAAAAGACCCATACCTACTTTTAGATTTGTCTGCAGAAGATGAATAGACTAATCTGATATCACACAAATAGGGAATTATAGACCTATATCATTACTCAATGTTGATTATAAGATATTGGCATCTATTATGGCAGATTGTTGTTGTTCAGTCGTTCAGTCGTGTCCAACTCTTCGTGACCTCATGGACCAGAGCACACCAGGCCTTCCTGTCTTCCACTGCCTCCCGGAGTTTGGTTAAATCCGTATTGGTTGCATCGATGACACTGTCCAACCATCTCATTCTCTGCCGTCCTCTTTTCCTTTTGCCTTCAAACTTTCCCAACATCAGGGACTTTTCCAAGGAGTCCTCTCTCCTCATGAGCTGTCCTTCTAGTGAACATTCGGGGTTGATTTCTTTCAGGATGGATAGGTTTGACCTCCTTGTAGTCCAGGGGACTCTCAAGACTCTCCTCCAGCACCACAGCTCAAAAGCATCAATTCTGCGACAATCAGCCATAGCTTTGACCATCCTGACCTTAGTTGGCAAAGTGATGTCTCTGCTCTTTAGGATGCTACCTAGGTTTGCCATTGCTTTCCTCCCAAGAAGCAGGCATCTTTTTATTTTGTTGCTGCAGTCGCCATCTGCAGTGATCAAGGAGACCAAGAAAACAAACTCTGTCATCGCCTCCATCTCTTCCCCTTCTATTTGCCAGGAGGTGATGGGACCAGTGGCCATGATCTTAGTTATTTTGATGTTGAGCTTCAGCCCATGTTTTTCACTCTCCTCTTTCACACTCATTAAGAGGTTCTTTAATTCCTCCTCACTTTCTGCTATCAGAGTAGTATCATCTGCGTATCTGAGGTTGTTGATATTTCTTCCGGCAGTCTTAATTCCGGCTTGTGATGCCTCCAGACCTGCCTTTCGCATGATTTACTATGCATATAAGTTAAATAGGCAAGGTGACAGTATACAGCCTTGTCGTACTCCTTTCCCAATTTTAAACCAGTCAGTTGTTCCATATCCAGTTCTGATGGTTGCTGCTTGTCCCACATATAGATTACTTAGAAGACAGATAAGGTGGTCAGGGACTCCCATTCCTTTAAGAACTTGCCATAGTTTGTTGTGGTCCACACAGTCAAAGGCTTTGGCATAGTCAATGAAGCAGAAGTAGATGTTTTTCTGGAACTCTCTGGCTTTCTCCATAATCCAGCGCATGTTGGTGATTTGATCTCTAGTTCCTCGGCCCCTTCGAAATCCATCTTGCACTTCTGGAAGTTCTCTTTCCACATACTGCTGAAGCCTGCCTTGTAGAATTTTGAGCATAACCTTGCTAGCATGTGAAATGAGTGCAATTGTGCGATAGTTGGAACATTCTTTGGTGTTGCCCTTCTTTGGGATTGGGATGTAGACTGATCTTTTCCAGTCCTCTGGCCTCTGCTGGGTTTTCCGAATTTGCTGGCATATCGTGTGCAGCAGCTTTACAGCATCTTCTTTTACAATTTTAAAGAGTTCAATTGGAATGCCGTCACCGCCACTGGCCTTGTTGTTTGCAATGCTTTCTAAGGCCCACTTGACTTCACTTTCCCGGATGTCTGGCTCCAGGTCAGCAATTACGCTATCTTGGTTATCAGGGACATCCAGATCTTTCTGATATAATTCCTCTCTATATTCTTGCCATCTCTTCTTGATCTCTTCTGATTCAGTTAGGTCCCTACCATTTTTGTCCTTTATCATATCCATCTTTGCATGAAATGCCCCTTTAATATCTCCAAGTTTCTTGAATAGATATCTGGTTTTTCCTTTTCTGTTGTTTTCCTCTATTTCTTTGCACTGTTCATTCAAGAAGGTCACCCTTTCTCTCCTTGCTATTCTTTGGAAGTCTGCATTCAATTTTCTGTATCTTTCCCTTTCTCCCTTGCATTTTGCGTCCCTTCTCTCCTCCGCGAGTTGTAGGGCCTCGTTGGACAACCACTTTGCTTTCTTGCATTTTCTTTTCTTTGGAATAGTTTTCATTGCAGCCTCCTGTAAAATGTTACAAGCCTCCACCCATAGTTCTGTCCACCAACTCTAGTTCCTTCACTTCCACTGTGTATTCATAAGGGATTTGACTTAGATTATACCTGACTGGCCCAGTGGTCTTCCCTACTTTTATTTTTTTTATTTTTTTATGGCAGATAGGTTGAAGAAATTTCTCACACAATTTACACACTCAGACAAGAATGGATTCCTTCCAAAAAGACAATTAAGAAACAATATGGGACATCACCCCTTTCACAGACTGAGCTTTCAAAGGCACAACTGGGTTTATTTCGACATCCCACTGCTGTGCCACCAAATTGTGACGACACCTCCCTTTTTCACACTCAATTGTGATGGAAATGGTAATGCTGCCACCTTTTATTTACTTGGTAATGTTGCCACCTTTTAAAATCGTTGCCTCATGAATTGGGACCGACTCAGAGATATATAATATAAAATTAATGACGAAGTTTATTGAGAAAATAATAAATATAACAATATCTGAGGATGGTATGCGTTGCCTTTAACATATAATAGATTTAATCAGTTCTACAAGCCTCCCTGTCTTCAATAACTAGTAAACAGTATAGCCCTCACTATAGACAAAACTCTCACAGAGCAGTGCTCTCTCCCAGCACTCTTAGCTCTCAAATTAACTGAACTCACTGAACTCCTCAACTGACTAGGTTCCACCCTTTTTATATCATACCATTCCCCGCCCTCCTGCTGGGATTGGCTGATGATTTGTATATTCATTACTCCTGTTTCCAGGGTTTTGTCACACAATATAAGAATAATTCTTGATATACTGGAATACTATGAAGTACATTCAGAAAAACAAATGGCGCTATTATTTTTAGACACACAAAAAGCTTTTGATAACTTAAATTGGAATTATATGAAGAAGCAATTAGAGGTGGTGCAGTTTGGTCAAAAAATTTGAACATGATAAATGCAATATATTCTAAACAAACAGCAAGTATAATTATAAATGAAGCAACGATGAGAAGCATTGAAATTACAAAGGGTACAAGACAAGGATGCCCATTATCTCCGCAGCTATTTATCTTAGCATTACAAACATTAAACAGATAAATAAGACAAAATCCAGAAATTGAAGGGACACATATTAGAGATGAAAGCTATAAACTACAAGCATATGCAGATGATCTGGTATTTATCTTAGAAAATCCTCTACAATCAGCCCCAATGCTATTTAAACAGATTGAAACCGATGGTGAAATAGCCGGATTGACTATCAACTCACAAAAAACCAAATTTATAGTTAAAAATGTAACTCAGAATCAAAAGGACCAAATTACAATACAAATATCCAAATGGTCAAGAAAATAAAATACCTGGGAATATATATCACAGCGAGATGTTCTACCCTTAAAGAAGATAATTACAACAAACTATTGGTACAGATTAAGCAGGAGTTGGAAAGATGGTCCAAACTATAGCTATCTCTGATAGGAAGAATTGTGGCGATTAAAATGAATATTTTGCCTAAAATACTTTTTCTTTTTCAAAACTTGCCGATTAATTTGGAGCCAAAATTCTTTACTGAACTGAATAGTGTTGTCTCAAAATTCATTTGGAAAAAAAGTAAACCAAGAATTAAACGTAAACTATTACAAGATGCAAAAGAAAGAGGAGGATTTGGGCTACCAAACTGGACCTTATATTACCAAGCAAATGCACTGACATGGATAAAACAATAGGCACTTTTAAGGAATAAGAGACTATTGTATTTAGAATGTCACGATCTGCAAATAGGCTGGCATGCATTTCTATGGTACAGGAAAACAAAAACACATAAATATTTTGAAAGAAATTTGATAAGGAAGTCATAAGAACATAAGAACATAAGAAGAGCCATGCTGGATCAGGCCAAAGGCCCATCAAGTCCAGCTCCCTGTATCTCACAGCGGCCCAACCAGATGCGTTTGGGAGCGGATGAGACTAGATATCTGTCTCCTGATACTACTCCCCTGCATCTGGCCCTTGAAGTACCCAGGTTTTAAGCCTGGAGATTACACATCTCCATCATGGTTTGTAACCTCTGGTGGAGTTTTCCACCAGAAATCTGTCCAATCCCCCTTTGAAGGCATCCAGGCCAGATGCCATCACCACATCCTGTGGCAGGGAGTTCCATAGACTAACAACACGCTGGGTGAAAAAATATTTTCTTTTGTCAGTTCTTACTCTCCCAGCCCTCAATCTGAGTGTATGTCCCCTAGTTCTGGTATTTTGGGAGAGGGGGAAGAGCTTCCCTCTATCCACTTTACTCATACCATGCATTATTTTGTATGCATTATAATGTTGGCTGTTTTATTTTCAATCCCCTTTTTCATAATCCCTAGCATGGAATTGGCCTTCTTCACTGCTGCCACACATTGGGGAGACACCTTCATGGACCTGTCCACCAACACACCAAGATCTCTTTCCTGATCCGTCACGGATAACTCAGAGCCCATGAGTTGATAGATAAAGTTTTGATTTTTTGCTCCGATATGCATTACTTTACATTTGGCTACATTAAAACACATTTGCCATTTCTTAGCCCATTCCCCCAGTTTGGAGAGATCCTTCTGAAGCTCTTCACAATCTTCTCTGGTTTTTACCACATGGAAAAGTTTCATGTCATCTGCAAACTTCACCACCTCACTGTTTATCCCTGTCTCCAGGTCATTTATGAACAGATTGAAAAGCACCGGTCCCAGGACAGATCCCTGGGGCACACCGCTTTTCACCTCTCTCCATTGTGAAAACTGCCCATTGACACCTACTCTTTGTTTCCTGGATCTCAACCAGTTCTCAATCCATAAGAGGACCTGCCCTCTTATCCCGACTGTGCAATTTTCTCAGCAGCCTTTGGTGAGGGACTGTGTCAAAAGCCTTTTGAAAATCCAGATAGACTATATCCACCGGTTCACCCAAATCCACATACCTGTTGACCTTTTGAAAAAAATTCTAAAAGATTTCTCAGACAAGACTTACCCTTACAGAAGCCATGATGATTTTCTCTCAGCAAGGTTTGTTCTTCTGTTTTTATAACCCTTAAGAGATCTGCAATTTCATTTCTCAGTTTCCTAATAACCCTTGGGTGGATGCCATCTGGGCCCAGTGACTTGTTAATCTTCAATTTATCAATTAGCCCTAAAACATCCTCTCTTTTAACCTGTATTTGATTTAATTGTTTAGTCAAGAGGGGTCATTCAGGCAGCAGAATCTGCTCGAGGTCTTCTGTCATGAAGACAGATGCAAAGAACTTGTTTAATTTCTCTGCAATTTCCAAGTCCTCCTTAACCTCCCCCTTTCCTCCCTCACCATCCAGAGGGCCAACTGGTTCTCTGGCAGGTTTTCTACTTCTAACATATTTAAAGAAGCTTTTATTATTACCCTTTATATTGCTATCCATGCCTTCCTCAAAATCTTTCTTTGCCTCTCTTATCATCTTCTTACATTTCTTTTGCCAGAGTTTGTGTTCCTTTTTATTTTCCTCATTTGGGGAGGATATCCATTTACAGAAAAACCTCTCCTTGCACTTTAGAGCCTCTCTAACTCCACTCGTTAACCATGCCGGTGTCCTCTTGGACTTAAATGAGCTCTTCTTTCTTTGTGGTATGCACTTGTGCTGGGCGTCTATTATTGTTGTTTTAAACAGGCTTAATGCACTCTGAAGAGATTGGATTCTTCTAAACTTCCCCTTCAATTTCTCTCTAACTAGTTCCTCATCTGAGGGAAGTTTGCCCTTCGAAAATCAATCTGATTTTCTTGACACTCTTCCTCCAAAATGCATGGCAAAGGAAATTGCAGCATGGTCACTGTTCCCCAGAGGCTCAGTGACATTCACATCCCTGACCAGGTCCTGAATATCCAGAGTTGCCTGTTCTTGGGTGGGCTCCATGACAAGTTGCTTGGGTGGGCTCCATGACTAAGGCACAATCATTCAGCAAGTCGAGAAACCCAGTTTCTCTTTCTTGCCCAGAGCTCGCATTGGCCCAGTCAATTTGGGGATAATTGAAGTCCCCCATGATTACTATCCCACCCCTCTTAGACACCTCCATGATTTATCTCCTCATTTCAAGGTCCCCCTCATGTTTTTGATCTGGTGGACGATAGAATACCCCAACTATCACATTACTCCTTGGACCTGGTAGTTTAACCCACAGTGATTCTATGGTGGAATCAGACCCTCTGTCAATCTCCATTCTGCTGGATTTTACCCCTTCTTTGACATAGATGGCCACTCCTCCTCCAACCCGCCCATCTCTATCCCTTCTATAGAGTTTATAGCCTGGGATTGCTGTATCCCACTGGTTCTCCACATTCCACCAGGTTTCTGTTATGGCTTTTATAGCTATGTTATCCCTAGCTGCCAAATGTTCAAGTTCTCCCATCTTTGCTCAGAGGCTTCGAGCATTGGCGTAGAAGCACCTGTACAGTGGGTCCCGCAACAGCAGCTGCTGCCTTGTTCTCCCCCCCCCACAGCTTTTATTTTCAGTAGACAAACTGTCAGATTCCATTATTCTCCCAGTGCTAATACCTGCTATGTCATCTCTATGGCCGTTACTTCACGTATCTCCGCGTGCTGCATTGAGCTGTACTCAGATTTGAATTCGGATACGGTCACATGATCTCAAACCGGGCTGCCCCTCTTTCCTGTGTACTCACGTGCATGCTTGGTGAAGGCGAATGCGTTGCTTCCTCACGTCTTTGATGTGCATCAAAATGAAGTTTTGAATTTCTTCCCGCCAGCTTATTAGCCATTTCCTTGCTTCAGTTTTTCGACCTGTTCGATTAATCGACGCTCTCCCTTTTTTTTTGCGTTCTGCAATAATTTTCAGTTTGTCTATGATTTTGTCAATGCAATCTACTGCAAAGTCCATAGGTGCTGCTCCCTGTAACGCCATTACTTCCTCCTGTCACTAGGTGGCTTCAGGTGCCATCGATCTACCTTTTAGGTGTTGGTCCTCCAAAGCCACCAGAAAGTAGATTCGGGAGAGTATGCCCCGGTTGTGATCATTTCCGGCACTGCCTGGTGTGTCCACCATGCCTCCTCCGCGGAAAAGATGCTGTGTGAAATCATTGCTACACAAACAGTCTATTCTGGCTTCTGTTTTTGAGAACGTTAACATAATTCTGAATTGCATATCACTACTGCAGCCTCTCAGTGAGGGGGAAGATGAGGATGATGGCAGCAGTGACTTCCTAGACTCCACAAGTACACTTGTCCAGACTGTGTTTTGGGGTGTTGCTGAGTGGAGGCTCACATCACCTAGGCAGAAGCTATATTGTTGCTACCCCGGGTGGTCGAGATGGTTTCACGACACAGTGCTGCAGTACTGGGACGATAGACAGTGGATCGAGAATTTTCGGATGACCAGGCAGACACTTTTTGAAATCGCTGATATTCTCAGACCACATCTTATGAGGAGGGACACGGTCATGCATTCTGCAATTCCTGTTGAAGAAAGAGTGGCCATCGGGGTTTACTTCCTTGCAAGCCGCTCCTGTTACCGGACAATTGCACATGTGTTCCAAAAGGGGACCTCGACGATTGCAAGTGTCGTTGTTGAAGTGTGTCTTGCGATCGAACACACGTTACTGAAACAGGAGGTTAGAGTGATGGACTTCAATAAGGTACATACCCTTTATTCACTCACCCCTACTGCCCCGGCCCCTTTGGGATTATCATGTTAAAACCTAGCTGATGGGTTATTTTCCTTGTTTCAGATGCTGTCCTCGATGAGAAAACACGGTTTCCCGCACTGTATAGGGGCAGTGGACGGCTTGCATGTGCCCATTACCCCACCGAAAAAGGAGGTTCTGGCGTACTATAACCGGAAGTCTTTCCATTCCATCCTACTCCAGGCTGCATGCAATGGCGACAGAATATTTTTCTCCATGCTTGCTGGTCATTCTGGTGTAAACCATGATGCACATGTGTTCTGTTCCTCATTGTTGTTCAGAAAAATGGAGGATCGCACACTGATCCCTGGGAATCCATTGTTCCACTATGGGGGTGTTTCAATACTGCCACTTATTTTGGGTGATGGTGCATATCCTCTTTGTAATTGGCTTATGAAACCCTATGCTGTCCCTCGTACTGATCGAGAGAGGCACTACAACAAGGTTTTTAACCACTCCAGGAACATTGTGGAGCGTGCGTTTGGCTGACTAAAGGCAAGGTTCCGCAGACTATCAGTGCGCATCGAGGCTCACATAGAGAATGTAAACTCCATAATTGCTTCAGCTGTTGTTCTTCATAATATTTGTGAGAAAAAGAAACACTTTATACCGGACGATGATACTGAGCTGCAGAACTCAATTCCAATAAATGAAGTAGAGGTGCCTGACCTTGATCCCCCTAAGGTATCTAGGGAAAGGATGGAGGCAGAGGCGATAAGGTCTGCTATATCAGAATACCTTTTTACGCATGTTAAGTGAGTAATCATGAAGCAGGATGACACACATCAGGATGCTGCTCTTGTATGCAACCACTGATAAATCTACAAAATCGTTATACATCAGTTCCATGTTTCTGTACCTTTGTGTATTTCTGTATTTTAAGTAATAAAAATTTCAAGAACAAACAGTTCAATGTTGATTTCATACTATATGTTGAGGTGATTATTACTTCTTCAAGATTCGTACCAATGCTGCATTGTAATGTGGAGGTGTCTCAACGTTCTTTCCTTTGCACATTTCAGTGATTTACACCTACCCCCTCTGCAATGAGTCCTGCCAATAAACTTTTATTGCACAAACTCTATCCCCCTATTTTCAAGCAACATATTCTGAGAAACAGCTTTCCCCCTAAACAATGGTCTCTGCTCGGGACATTTACCTTGCTCTTTGAAATGCTAATTTTTTCCTGGTAACTTTGGAAAGAAAGGAAGTGAACCATTTTACACCCAGCCACCAAGGAAACCGGTAGCAACATTCCACCCTGGGACTTCTGTTGGAAGAAATAAATCTTTTGCTAGGGCAAGGGTTATCTAGAATGGAGAACGACGACAGTCTTGATGAAAGCCAGGGAAGTACAAAATCCGCAAAAGGAAGGAGGGGAATTATCTGGGGGAACGCCGAAACATCAGCGCCAATTAAATTATGGGGTGAGGCTGAAGTAAAGTATGCGCTATCATCCCTTAAAAGGAACTATGAAATATTTGAAATGATCTCCAATGAACTCTGTAAAATTGGTTTTTCCTGAAGCCCTGATGAATGTAGAACTAAGACTAAATCGTTATGTAAACTTTATAAGCAGGCAGTCATTCACAACAACACATCTGGCTCTGGAAGATCCAAGTTTATTTGGTTCGACGAGATGGCGCAGATACTCTGGACAGACACCTCAATTCACCCCCTTCGAACTACAGAAAGCGAGTCTGCTGGAGATACAGGTAAGTTTTACTAATCGATTATCCATTTAGGCTGTCCTGCATGTGGTTTGCAGTGCTTGCATCTTGATCAACTACCTCCTTGCTTCTGTTTTTTATGCCAATACATGAGCAAATCAAACCGTTTGTCTTCTTAAATAATTATCAATTCGGTTCCCCCAAAAAATCATTTGAATGTACCGATAGTCACGAGTTGGTGGGTACCTCGTTTTCTTAAGCATGGCGAATATGGGTGGGTATTTTCCCTGTTGGAAAACTGCTAGCACTACTTTTACTGCTGTTTTCACGGCTGAGCACTACTGATTCTTCCCACAGTGCTTTGCTAAGCAACGCCGCCCAAGCATTACGAGCTGCCGGCATTCGAGTTTCGGAAGGAAATCAAAATTGAGAAATCAAAAATTTTATGCGCCTGCCCCAACGGTATTGGACACAGTGCTTCTAGTTTACATTTGCTAGCAGCACAAAAACGGTACAGGGTGATCAATCATGTGGTCAAGAACTCCGTAGAAATTCATACAGTCTACATCAAGTGATAACTGCAGCACAATGAGACGCCCCTTTAGGGAAATCTCGCAAGTCACTGGAGCTCCTCCTCTTGAATGGGCGGACAGGAGAGCAGTAATCGATTAACACACGCCTCTCTTGAAACATCAGAACCTAATGGTGACATCTGCAAGCCAATGTGAAACAAAAAAACATTAAAATGCAGGACATAGGGTCAGGCGACAACATATGAGTCACTAGCTCCGGTGGTCCTATAGAAAACATGGACTGGAGTGCTGTAGTGAGTGGACGGGGCTACAACGGATACTTCGTCATATGTGCAAAGCCAGAAGAGACCTTTGGTAGACAGAAATACAGAAATTCACAACACCGCCACCAAATGGTTGCTTGAAACTGGTACATCTATTTGGTTAAACCTGGGTGACCGGAGGAGTGCCATCTGCTGGACAATAACAAGGGAGAATCGGGGTCGCCTCACTCGCAGCGGCAAAGACATTTTAAGCGTCGGAGGATGCACGGAAAGCATATCAGAAACGGCGAAATATTGATATGTCGATAGTTCGATTTTCATTTACAGCGTAAAACCGAAAAAAGGGCGGAAAAGCTATGGAAATGTGTTCGTGATGCGAATCGAACGACGCCGCATGTACCATCAATTCGAATCCAAATACCAGATTGAGTTGATTCCCGAGGTCCGGGAAGGGAATCAGTCAGCCCGCTTGCAGCACGCTTCAGGGGGCATGGCCGGGGCGACCTTGCCTTCAGCTCGCAGGTACGTGAGGATCCATTGAAGGCTAACTGGTCCGCAGCGGGATGGCACTGAGGTCAGAGAGGTACATGAAGTAATGGCCTATGTGATTCTCTACCCTCTCCAACCTCATTCCCCAAGGATGAGGTGTTCTGAACCGGATGCCACTCAGCTCCTGTCGGCTTTTCCCCAGTTATCAGTTTAAAAGCTGCTCTGCAGCCTTTTTGAGGTTGAGTGCCAGCAATCTGGTCCCATCATGATTCAAGTGCAACCCATCCCTCCTGAACATGTTGAGAATTTGGGAAAAGGTTAAATTAAAAATCTATACAAAATACCCAGATGTGTTTCATCAATGGAAGCATTTACATATCCCAATCTGTTAAGTATGGAGAAAATAATTACTTATAATGAGCTCCTAGACTCGGAGGGAATTCTGAAATCGAAGTCACAATTAGTAGATCAAGGCCTGACCTTTTCATGGTGGCCATTAATGCAAATACAATCAATCTACCATCAAGATACAAAGTCCCAAGGATTCAATAGGAGTACACAGCATTCGACAAAATTCTATTAACAACGGAAGTAAAACAAATCCAAAAACTATATAATTTCTTATTGCAATGGGATATGCAAGATAAAGAGGTGAAAGACACCATGCTAAGATGGGCCAAAAATTTCGGCTACAATATTGAACTTCAAAAATGGCAGCAATTATGGATGTATAATCTTAAATTAACCTTGGCCACTGCATATAAAGAAAATCTTTATAAAATGTTTTATATATGGCATATGCCACCAGCAAAACTTGCTAAAATGTTTCCTAATGCTTCAAATAAGTGTTGGAAATGTAAAGATCAAGAAGGTACTTATTATCATGCTTGGTGGACTTGCGATAAAGCCAAAATTTATTGGGTGAAAATATATACATGGGCTAAAGAAATTTTAAAAATACAATTAGAATTTAAACCGGAAATATTTTTGTTAGGCTTATTACCAAATGTGATAGATAAACAAAAGTCTTATTTATTGCTACATATTTTAACAGCAGCTAGAATAACATGGACCCAGTGCTGGAAATCTGAAAATCTCCCAACTGATGAGTCGATTATTAAAAAAATAGTAGAATGTGCAGAAATGGCTAGATTAACCAAAATATTAAAAGGACAAGAAGAATCAAATTTCAATGCTGGTTGGGACCTTTTTTATGACTGGTGGAAAACTAAAGTAATCTAGACTAAAACGAGATAGAATCAGAGGATAAATAGGTAATAAATAATATGTCAATGAGAGTGAATCACCAAGTGAGACATGTCATATTATAGAAATTTGTGGGTGTATATTTTATGGTACCTTTTTCCTTCTTTTCCCCCCTTTTTCACTTTTGTCATGTTGTGTATGTTCTTGGCTTGATTTTCTATGTTTAATTATTTGTATGCTTAATAAAATGTTTTTTAAAAAGAAGATGAATAGCACCTCCCTTGTACTTAATTTGTTTCTTTACTACACCATTTTCTCCAACTGAAAGCTTGAGTTCATTAACCCAAAATTAGTCCTTGCAGGTCTAATAGAACCAGTCACTTTGGTCAAACTATCTTTTGTAGAACCTCAGTAGCAATAACTTCTCAATATGGGCACCCATATTAAAGTGTGACTCCCCCCCCCCAAAAAAGGAACATCACAAAACATATGAACAAACATGAACTGGAGGGTGGCATATTCTACAGCTATATGTAACATATGTTGTGTCAGGCTGAATCCAGATCTTGTTAAACTCAGATTATGTTGGCAACAGCAAAAACATCTGGACAATTTATGGCTGTTTGCTAAAGACTGTTAACAACACAGACAACAACCAAGCATCAGGAGTGTATATGTGCTACAGAATGGTGCTGGGGTCTTTATGAGTATATTATGCATTCCACTGTGTTTTTAGATCATAACAAAAGTTATCAGTTTTAACCCAAAACTTAGTTGCTGCAGGGTCAGCAGCTGTCAGAAGGCTGTTTCTGTCAGCAGATTTAAGGGGGCAGCAAATATAATAATAATAATATATACTTGTGCCTGACACAAAACAGTGCAGCAGTAACGTAGATAAAATGTCAGTATTGATATAAAGGGTTTGCAGAGTTAGTCTATCAGAAAGACAATGACAATGAATAGAGTAAAAACTCATATATTCATATATACATCAAAATATACACAGCATAACAACCAAGCATTATATACAATATAGCAAACAGACAAACAGAGTGTGGGGTAAACTGTTTTTACCATAACAGTCCCCAAATTACAAATGACAAGCTAGTGCCTTTTATACATATTCAGCACTCACAAGATCTGATGCAATCACTAATTAACAATCTGATGCAATCTGATCTAACCATTACAAATCATGATGTTACAATCAGTTCCACCTGCACTTCATCACTTAACATGCCTGTGATTACTAGTCTCTAACACTTGTGGATTAACATCATGACACTGCAGAAATCTAACTGCCTCCATTTTACAATTCACTTTACACATTCTGTTAAATATACATAACATATGTTTTGTCAACTTTTACATATGTTGACACCCCTCCTATATTTAACAGATTTCAACTCCTAGCCTTTTCTTAAAACATACATGTTTATCTTTACACAAAGACTTTGTAAATATGTCAGCATAATTATTAACACTTGTACAATATTCCAATACAATCAAATGTTGTTCTATGTAGTTCTTGACATTCTGGTAACGGATCCCAATGTGCTTGCTTCTGGATCCGACCTTCTGATTCTGTGTTAATTGGATACACGAAAAAAAATCATTATATACTTTGACTGGTAGTTTTACATTCACATTCACATTCTTTAACAACTGTACTACCCAGGTCAACTCACAACACAAATCACTCACAGCCCCATACTCAGCTTCTGTAGAAGAACACGAAATGTACCTTTGTCTTCGGGCTTTCCAGATAATTAGTGAGTTACCTAAAAATATGGCATATCCAGACATTGACCTCCTTTCTGGACTTGAACCCCAGTCAGCATCTGCATAGCTAATTAAATCAAGATTATCACATTTGGATACTTTCAACTTTTCATGCATTGTTCCCTTAAGATATTTTCAAAACATGCTTTATACCTTTTCAAATGCTTCATCAACAAATACTATCAATATCAAAAAACCTTTTGTTTACAATCAATCTATTTCACTTGCAAAATGTCCTTTGCTCTTTTTGGCGCCATCCACTGGTGCATCCACTTGCCGTTCCTTCAGAGACATATGCTCTTTGTCCATGGCCCATCATCCACTGCTTCCTTTCTTCTCCAGGCATCAGCAGCACATCTTCAAAATTCTGTGGCTCATGGAATACATTATTCACAACAAACCTTTCAGGTGGCACTCCTTTGTTAGATCTAGTAGATTTTCTGATAAACACTGGCTCTTCATCTTCTACTTTTTCATCATGAAATGATGTAGACTCCCCTCCATCACTGGCAATCTCATCTTTCACTTTTCCATCATGCAATGATGTAGACTCCCCTCCATCACTGGCAACCTCTTCAACCTCAGTGTGGGGATAAATGCTTGGCAAAAATACTTCATTATTAGCATGTAGAGCTTCCCAATTTTTCTGTTCACAAAATGTTGCTGACCTGCTTATATAAACTTTTCCATGACTGTCACAAAAACGCCAGGATTTAGCTGCAGGCTGAACACCAATAAACATAAGCTTTCTTGACTTTGGACCATTTTTGTGTCTATACCTCTTTGGAATTAATACCTCTGCTTCAGAGCCAAATAAATGGAGATATTTGATTGAAGCTTTCTTTCCATGCATTAGAGTATATGGAACTTCATTCACAGCTGAACTCCACACTCTATTAGACACATAATTTGCATATTTCATTGCCTCAGCCCAGTAACCTTTGGGAAGTTTTGCATCTGCCAACATTGCATTCATGATATTCTGAAGAATCCCATTCTTCCTCTCAACTAATTCATGTTCAGCAGAAGCAGAAGGGTTTATCAATCTATGTTTCACCCCTTTCTTTTCTAAATAATCAACAAACTGCTTTGCTAAAAATTCACCACCTCTGTCACTTTGTACAGCTAAAATTTTCTGTCTGTACTGTCTTTCTGCCATCTGAAACCATTTCTTAAATACAGCACTCACTTCACTTTTGTGCTTTATTATGTAAACCCAAGAATAACGTGAATAATCATCAGTTATCACAAGACAAAACTTGGCACCACCAAATGAATTAGCCATGGGTCCAATCACATCAATATGTACCAACTGTAGTGGTTGATGTGACTTTCTCAAACTCTTTTTTGATATGGGTGCAGACTTCACCTTTGTGCCTTTACAAACATGGCAATCTAAAAACTTTTTACAGCTTTGCACAGACCCATGTTCCACATGTTGCAAAGTTTTCCTAATACTTTCAAAACTTAGGTGCCCTAATCTTCTATGCATCAAATGTATGCATTTGTCATGTAGAGGCTTATTTTCAACCATATTCAAAACTTTCTCAGAAGTGCTTATCATAAACAAACTGTTTTGGAGCCACCCAGCTGCTATTGTTTTTCCATTCTTTACAATCTTGCAACTATTCTCACTAAACTGTACTTGATAACCTTGTTTTACAAGCATAGGCACACTCAATAAATTATTCTTTAAAGACGGTATATACAGGACTTTATCAAATACACATTTGAGAGGTTTGAAAAATATATTACCTTCACCACAGACTTTTGCCTGAGTCCCGTCTGCCAAGGTTACATTTCTACAATTAAACAAAGTTAGTTTCTCAAACAAACATTTCTTGTTTACACAATGAATACTGGCTCCTGAATCTACAATAAATAATTCCTGTCTTGAGCCCTTTTGTTCCTTATCATTAATTACAGACAGCTGTTGACCTTCACTCTTCCAGCCTGTGCTGGCAACTCTTTTTTGCTTTTGCCACTTGTTTACCTTATCACAGTAACGAAAAACATGTTGGTCACTCCCACAATTATAGCATCTTCTAATTACTTGTATTGTTTCTCCAGAAACTTGAGCAGGCTTTTTATTAACTTTAGAATCATTCCTCCTTGATTCTTCCTGCTGGAGTCTTGACTGTATATATGATATAGACAATTCATCACTTTTCATAGCTTCTAATCCCATTACTAAATTGTCATATGACTCATCCAAGCTTGATAATATAACAAGACATTTATACTCCTCTTCATGATTTATGCCCACTTCAGACAATTGCTGAAATATACTATTTACTTTCCTTATATAATCAGAAATAGTTTCACCTGGGCTCTGCCTTGACCGGAACAGTTTTTTCATTAGAGATACCTTACTTCCAGCTGTTTCTTTGATGTGAGCTGCTCTGAGAAACGACCAAGCCTCATGAGCTGTTTTTGCTTCCTTCACATAAACGAACTGCGTTTCCTCCAAGGATAACATTATAATTGCCAAGGCCTTTTCATCCTTCTTCAAATCTTCCTCATCAGCTTCCTCATCAAGCTGCTTATCTACATACTGATAGAGCTCATGGAAGATCAAGAAATGCTTCATTTGCAGACACCAATTAAGGTAATTACTGTCAGAGAGCTTTACAAGAGGCATTAAATTTAAATTTATACTTGCCATTCTTGCTGATATGTGCCGGCTCCTTATCTGCCGTTATCTGCAACACTTTTTTCAACTTTTTTCTCGGCAAATATTTCCTCAGCCTCCACAGCTTCCAGTTTAAATCACACTCTGTTTTGCTTGGCTTGTCCTTATCAGCTGCTTTTCTCCTCTGCTCTCATTCCAAGCCTCTGAGAAAAATCCTTTGCAGCTCTGCTTTGTCTCCGTTCCAACTTCAACCTGTTTCCTCTGCAAAAACACAACTTTACACAACACACACTTTATCTATACAGGTACAACAAAACCTATCAGGCTGCTGACCCAGCTGGGCCCATAACCCTGTCAGCAGATTTAAGGGGGAAGCAAATATAATAATAATAATATATACTTGTGCTTGACACAAAACAGTGCAGCAGTAACGTAGATAAAATGTCAGTATTGATATAAAGGGTTTGCAGAGTTAGTCTATCAGAAAGACAATGACAATGAATAGAGTAAAAACTCATATATTCATATATACATCAAAATATACACAGCATAACAACCAAGCATTATATACAATATAGCAAACAGACAAACAGAGTGTGGGGTAAACTGTTTTTACCATAACAGTCCCCAAATTACAAATGACAAGCTAGTGCCTTTTATACATATTCAGCACTCACAAGATCTGATGCAATCACTAATTAACAATCTGATGCAATCTGATCTAACCATTACAAATCATGATGTTACAATCAGTTCCACCTGCACTTCATCACTTAACATGCCTGTGATTACTAGTCTCTAACACTTGTGGATTAACATCATGACACTGCAGAAATCTAACTGCCTCCATTTTACAATTCACTTTACACATTCTGTTAAATATACATAACATATGTTTTGTCAACTTTTACATATGTTGACAGTTTCCTTATTCCTCGCAGAGAAAAATCTCATGTCACTGTTGGACGCCCTGAAGAGACTCAGACACACAGAGAGATGACAATGACCTATCACTGACCAGAGGACCACGGATGGTTGTGTATATATGCTTATCCTGGCCAGATTTCAAGCATGAGAACATCTTTGTATGCAAGAATTATCTTAAATCCTCACTATGTAATCAAAAGCCCATTTATTTTGTTTTGGGTTTTTTGCCAATCAGCAATGAACCAAACTTCTTCATTTTCTAATTTTGACTCCCACCTCATTCACTTCCTTATGTGTTTTCATCCTAATTAGAACATACCTGCTGAATTAATTATACACTGCAAACTCTTCAGTAATGTACGTTCCATGATTCCATTTTTAAGGACAAAAGTCAGTGAGCAGGAAAAGTTTGTGCTGCTGTTCATATTGTAATTTATCACACAAACCTTGGTATACCAAAACACAAAAACCAAAATATATGCTTAACAAACATAAATCCAAATTTGTGTTGCATTTGCCTTTAGACATAATGAATATAAAACACACTTCCATCTTAGTCATATGAAGAGTTAATTTGGTAAATCAAGTCCAACCCAAATGATTTTACCCCTTTCTTTCTAGATTGCTACAAGTAATATGCCAAGTGCCTGTGTCTGGTTAGCGAACCATTGGTTATGGTGTCAAATCTGTGCACTGCATTTCTGTGGACTTCTTCCTGCTGCCTCAAAATATTTTCTGTGCTGAATGCTGATTTCAGGTGGATTTTTTTGTTAACAGAAAAAGATCTATAATTCTGTGCACAACTTTAAAGGATGTATTAATGCCCACTTGTGTTTGAGCACATTTCATAAACACAGGCACTAAGTTCTGTGCATATATCAAATGCAAGGCATATTGTCAAGCATGTGCCCCCTTTTGGAATACACATCACAAGGCTGAAAATGTATGGATTCTGACCATATGTGGTGTCTGCTTCTATATTAAATCTGGAAGACACTCACTGAGTAAAGTTGTGAAAAACACCTTGATAAAATGAAATTCCAACACATCTTGCCCTAAAGGTTTTAGAATGCTTTATTTTATTTTTTTAAGGAACAGAAAGGAGAGAGAGAGAGAGCAGACCCTGCGAACCTCCTTCTGACACCCTCCAGCACAACATGGCAACCTTGCCTTTTTCATCCCAGTGTCTGAAATAAATGCAGTCTATCGTCAGCCTTCAGCCTATAACGAGCAGACATATTTGATCTGGCTTTACTGAAGACTTAGGCAAAAAAAAAAAAAAGGTAGGTTTGAGATTGAAGACTTTGAAGTGCAAATCCCACAGGCTGAGTTCATACAAATAATTACACTCCAGACTGAAAGCATTTGGCATGATCACACGTTTCAACCATAGCCACAGGTGGGAAAGGATAACCAACTAACCTATAGTAGACCAATCAATCCCCCACTTAGCTTCCATTTCTATGTAATTGCCCAACATGGCAAGAATCAGTATTCCAAATGACAAATCATATGTGTGACAAAATGGTTTCAAAGTTATCCAGAAAATCAAGCCCTGGCTATTCCGCAAAATTTATTTTAGGGCTTCCATTTTTCTTTCCTCATTTTGCCCATATGAGTCACTTGGGATCACTTGGGTTGCTCAGTTATGACCAAAAGAATTATTTGATTTATCCCTTTTTAAAATGTCTCATTTTCAGTTTAAGAGGACTTTCTTGTAGCCCTGGGCACCAGCAGGCGAATAAACACAGGGGATCATTTTATTGAGGGGAAAACCTCAGTTCTAAGAGGTATATCCTACAGATGGGGGTGGGAGGGCTGCTATGTGTGAAGGCAGACTAAAAGGGGGCAGAGAGGGGATGGAGCCCACCATGGCTGTGCCTCCTCTCTCTCCTCTTTTGTAATTTATTCATGCTTCGGGTTGTTTGAATAGGGCTGCAGTCAATCTTTTACTGGCCAGCTGATTTACACATGTAATTTTTTTTTAAATATATGTTTGTTTGAGCTGTAGGAGATGATAGACTGGAACCTCATAATGAACCACAGTTCAGCTGTTTTCTCATCCTGATCTGCCTTTAAAGCTCTTTTGCTCCAAGTGTGGTGTGCGAGAGTTAAATGTTTCTTTTGCTCTTTTGAATACTGAGTGTTGCCACTAGTATTAGTATATTGTTGGAGGGGGTTAGCGACTGGCCTGTGTATCCTATGCAGAAGATGTAGCAATGATATGCTTAACATCTGATGGAGCAGTGTAGAAGACCATGATTTTCGAAAGAGTGAAAAGCAAATATTCATTTCCAGGAGAGAAATTCATGACCTTAGCTAGCATCATTACTTTTGAATTCTTGCCTATAACTTTTTACTTTGATTTTCTCAAAAGTCCATTCACACCCTAATTTCCTCCCTTCCACAGGACAGACTGCCTATTTTTAATGTTTGACACATAAGAGCAATTATTATCAGTGCAACTTAATATATTGGAATGTGCCCTTTAAACAATTATTATTTTATACTCTGTCATTCTGAATTAAGGATTTGTTCCTTGTGTTATTTAATAGAGGGTGTATTTTAAGACAGTGAGTCATATTTCATACATATATCTAAAAATACAGAAGCTGAAGTGCTTTTAAGGTGAGTTTCAAATGTACTGCTGTTGAAAAGTATATTTCAGCTGATTGGTCAGATATGTAATTACTTGACATGGAAATGATGCCTTCAGAATAGAAAACCCATACTTTATTGCTAATTCACTTGACGAATTCAAATTGCATTCACACTGGAAATGATCTGGACACTTTTCTAAGTAACAGGGTAAGTACAGAAAGGTTCTTCTAGTCCACTTTTTTTTTTTTAAAGAACATTATGCTGCTTTTGACTTGAAAAATAATTGACACTGATGTACGGTACAACCACCATTATGAAACCTGTGCATTTCTAAATTACTGCTGAATTTAACATAAATTGATAGTGCTTTCAGAGTTCTGCTCTTGCAATATGTCTGAAGGATTTTGAGGGAAGAATTTATATAAAATTAGATTCCCTTCTCCCCTCCACCCCAAAAGGGAGTCTTCATGTCTTTCTATATGCATGGCAGTGCTGATTAAGATTGTAACTGGAAATTAGAATGCTCTTCCACACAAACAATTCTAACTATGGACAATGTCAGAGATACAGTAATACCTTGGTTTATGACCATAATCTATTTGGGAAACCAGCTTTGAACGAAAACACTCTTATATCAAAGCAAACTTACCCCTAAAAATAATGGAAACTCAGATTATTCGTTCTGGGGTCCCATAGAACAGTGCTCCCCAACCTTTTTATCCCTGCGGACCGGTAAATTTTTGATAATTTTTCCATGGCCCGGGGTGGGGGTGGGGGTGGGGGGAAGGGGGAGATAAAGGAATGCGAATGCGGGGTCGGGCCGGGAGAGAGAGAGAGAGACGCACAAACGCACGACCGCGCCACGACCTCTCACCTTTGCAAACCGGCCAGTTGGGACTCTTCCTTTCTGGGAGGCCCGGCTTTGCTGCTGCCTCAAAATATTTTCTGTGCTGGATGCTGATTTCAGGTGGATTTTTTTGTTAACAGGAAAAGATCAGGCTGTGCACAACTTTAAAGGATGTATTAATGCCCACTTGTGTTTGAGCACATTTCATAAACACAGGCACTAAGTTCTGTGCATATATCAAATGCCCGGGAGGTCAAGCATGTGGGGGGCCGAGGGAATACACATCACAAGGCTGAAAATCCCCTGGATTCTGACCATATGTGGTGTCTGCTTCTATATTAAATCTGGAAGACACTCAGTGGAGTAAAGTTTCTTTCTTTCTTTCTTAAAATGAAATTCTTTCATCTTGCCCTCCCTCCTTTTTTGCTTTATTTTATTTTTTTAAGGAACAGAAAGGAGAGAGAGAGAGAGCAGACCCTCATTCTTTCTTCCACCCTCCCACAACATGGCAACCTTTCCTTTTTCATCCCAGTGTCTTTCTCCCTCCCTCCTTCCTTTCTCAGCCTTCAGCCTTTAACGAGCTTTCTCTCTTTGATCTGGCTTTACTGAAGACTTTCTTTCTTTCTTCCTCCCTTCCTTTGAGATTGAAGACTTTTTCTTTCAAATTTCTTTCTTTCTTTCTTTCTTTCTTTCTTTCTTTCTTTCTCCCTCCTGAAAGCATTTGGCATGATTCCTTTCTTTTCAACCATAGCCACAGGTGGGAAAGGATAACCTTCTAACCTATAGTAGACCAATCAATCCCCCACTTAGCTTTCTTTCTTTGTTTCTTTCTTTCATTCTTTTCTTTATTCCAAATGACAAATCTTATGTGTGACAAAATGGTTTCAAAGTTATCCAGAAAATCTTTCCCTCCCTCCCTCCTCCCTTTATTTTTCTTTTCCATTTTTCTTTCCTCATTTTGCCCATATGAGTCACTTCTCACTTCTTTCTCCTCCCTCCCTTATTTGATTTATCCCTTTTTAAAATGTCTCATTTTCAGTTTTTCTTTCTTTCTTTCTTTCTTTCTTTCTTTCTTTCTTTCTTTCATTTTATTGAGGGGAAAACCTCAGTTCTAAGAGGTATATCCTACAGATGGGGGTGGGAGGGCTGCTATGTGTGAAGGTAGACTAAAAGGCGGCAGAGAGGGGATGGAGCCCACCATGGCTGTGCCTCCTCAATCTCCTCTTCATGCTTCGGGTTGTTTGAATAGGGCTGCAGTCAATCTTTTGACTGGCCAGCTGATTTACACATGTAATTTTTTTGGTGGCGCGGTTTGTTTGAGCTGTAGGAGATGATAGACTGGAACCTCATAATGAACCACAGTTCAGCTGTTTTCTCATCCTGATCTGCCTTTAAAGCTCTTTTGCTCCAAGTGTGGTGTGCGAGAGTTAAATGTTTCTCTTGCTCTTTTGAATACTGAGGTGGTGGTATTAGTATATTGTTGGAGGGTTAGCGACTGGCCTGTGTATCCTATGCAGAAGATGTAGTAATGATATGCTTAACATCTGATGGAGCAAGGTGGTGACCATGATTTTCGAAAGAGTGAAAAGCAAATATTCATTTCAGGAGAGAAATTCATTACCTTAGCTAGCATCATTACTTTTGAATTCTTGCCTATAACTTTTTACTTTGATTTTCTCAAAAGTCCATTCACACCCTAATTTCCTCCCTTCCACAGGACAGACTGCCTATTTTTAATGTTTGACACATAAGAGCAATTATTATCAGTGCAAACAATATATTGGAATGTGCCCTTTAAACAATTATTATTTTATACTCTGTCATTCTGAATTAAGGATTTGTTCAGGCTGTGTTATTTAATAGAGGGTGTATTTTAAGACAGTGAGTCATATTTCATACAGGTATCTAAAAATACAGAAGCTGAAGTGCTTTTAAGGCGGCTTTCAAATGTACTGCTGTTGAAAAGTATATTTCAGCTGATTGGTCAGATATGTAATTACTTGACATGGAAATGATGCCTTCAGAATAGAAAACCCATACTTTATTGCTAATTCACTTGACCGAATTCAAATTGCATTCACACTGGCCCCCGATCTGGACCCCTAAGCAACAGGGTAAGGCCAGAAAGGTTCTTCTAGTCCACTTTTTTTTTTTAAAAAAAGAACATTATGCTGGGACTTGAAAAATAATTGACACTGCTGGTGGTGGTTATGAAACCTGTGGGTAAATTAGGAGGAATTTAACATAAATTGATAGGAGGATCAGAGTTCTGCTCTTGCAATATGTCTGAAGGATTTTGAGGGAAGAATTTATATAAAATTAGATTCCCTTCTCCCCTCCACCCCAAAAGGGAGTCTTCATGTCTTTCTATATGCATGGCAGTGCTGAGTAAGATTGTAACTGGAAATTAGAATGCTCTTCCACACAAACAATTCTAACTATGGACAATGTCAGAGATACAGTAATACCTTGGTTTACGACCATAATCTATTTGGGAAACCAGCTTTGAACGAAAACACTCTTATATCAAAGCAAACTTACCCCTAAAAATAATGGAAACTCAGATGATTCATTCTGGGGTCCCATAGAACACAGACAGTACAAACAAAATGCCAAAACTCACAAAAGAAGTTGGCTAGAAGTCCACATGTACACTATGACTGTGGAATCTGCTCTGCTTGGGACTAACAACTGGATTTTATTCTGCATTTTAATGTGATTATAATAAAGTGCAATTTGTAGCCCTATACACATTTGACTAGCTGCCACATGACTAGAAATTGTTTGAAAAAATAAGAAAGAATGTTGAAAACAAATTTAAAAATATATACAGTCATACCTCGTATAACGGAGGTATAACGGAAAATCTGTACAACGAAAAAAATTTCCGGAGGTAGGGAATTACTGTAGTGTCTTCCGCTCCCTCCTCATCCTCATCCTCCACCACCCCAACCCGGCGCCGGCGCCGCCGCCACCGCTTCTCCGCTGGCCCGCCGCTCCCCATCGTTGACTCGGGGGGGGCGCCGACGTCGTTCTGTTCTGCAGCCGTGCCGCCGCTGCTGCCGCCTCTCCACCGGCCTGCCGCTCTCCACCATCGGCTCAGGAGCCTGCCGCCGCCGCAGCTGTGCTCTGCGGCCCGCTGCCTGTGGCTCCCGCCACCGCCACTTCCTCGCAGCCTGCTGCTCTCCACCGTTGCGGTGGGCCTGTCCTGGAGGCCGCCGCTGTTGTTGCTCCTCGGCAGCCCGCTGTTCGGGCTTCCCGCGGTGGGCCGCAAGGCACAGCAGCAGCGGCGGCAGGCCCCCGAGCCAATGGTGGAGAGAGGCGAGCCGGTGGAGAAGCAGCGGCGGCGGCACGGGCGGTGGGCTGCAGACCTGAATAGCGGCGGTGGCGGTCCCCCAAACCGGCCCACGGCGGCGACGGGGGCCGGCTAACCGCGGACAAGCGGCAGCGGCAGCGATGGGCCCCCCAAAGCAAGCCCGCCGACGGGCCGCAGGAAGGTCGTGGGGCAGCGGCGGCCCCCAAGGCAAGCCCACCGGGCGAAAGAAAAAAAACAGGAAGGCCACAAACTCGGGGCCACAAACACGCCGACGCCTCCAGCAAACCCCCTGACCGGGAGGCGGCGAGAGAAGGGGCTGAGCAAGGATGGCAGGTAAAGCTCCAGAGAGAGGACCGGGGGAAGGGACACCATCTTTGTTGGCTTTCTTTCAGAAATGCATTGGAACAGATTAAATCTGTTTTCAATGCATTTCTATGGGAAATTTCAATTTGTACAACGGAAAATTTGTATAACGTAATTTAATTTGGAACAAATTAATTATGTTATACAAGGTACTACTGTAAATATAAAGAAAAATGAAAACTTTAACCTAAACTCCCCTTGAAAACATTCCTGGCTGCTGCAAGGGAGATCTCTATTCCTCTCTTCTCCCTCTGCTTTGGAGGCTGCCTGAGATGAAACGTTGCAGATAATCACCCACTATCCAGCAGGGGAGAGGGAGAGAGCCACCAGGGGCTCACTTGTGATCATGTGACCTGCTCAAGTGCTTGTATTGCAAGACAATGCTTGTTGATCAAGGCGAAATATAGAATAAATGTTTGCTTGTCTTGCAAGACACTCTCAAACCAAGTTACTCTTAAACCAAGGCATTACTGTATGGCTTTTTCGTATTGTGCTAGATTTCTCTGTAAAGACCACAGTTATATAGAGGAACATTCAGTCACAGGAGTTTACATCTTAAGGCACAGTTTTATTTAGTTAAAACAGTGGTTTGCATGAGCTGGGTTTGGATAAACCGTAAAAATGCAACCATCCGCCAATGCCAAGAAGTGGATGAACACATCTGTCTCCCTTTATTGGGAGATGTGGAGGTGATGCAGCAAGACTAGATTTTTTTCTTAAATATTTATAGAGAACTTCCAGCCACTTAGCCCACCACATTCATCCCTATCTTCCTACAAAAGCACTCAAAGAACTCTGCAATTGGAAATACAGGCTTACAATGGGAGACTCACTTCAGGCTTGATTGAAGAAGAAATCTGAAATGGAATTGGGAAAATTCAGACAGATTTGGTATAGCCCGAATCAAAACAGGTTTACACTGAAGTTACAAAACAGGGGGGAGCACAGAAGTACAGTGGGACAATATACAGTCCAGAACATTTAAGAATTGCACCAACTGCA